>CM076577.1:399796546-400396546 GCA_034641835.2 Pinus albicaulis | reverse complement strand
AACTGATTCATTCACTTGATTTTCACTTTTTTGTGAGTGAATCATCTAGAATAGGTAAAAGTGAGTCAAAATTACATTACAACCACAAAATTACATCAAGATAACTCAAAAATTACATCCACAATCAAAACTGGTCCAACTGGCCGAGCTGGAAGATGAAAAATTAGCCAATTTTCTCTATGTGCTGCGCGCTTGAGCTCTATGCATCACGTGCCTTTCAGCCTGTTTTTGGGGCATTTCCTGGCATCAAAATCAAGCTCATGATAGGTTTTTGGAAAGCCCTAGATGTCTGCTATCCAACCCAAGTGGAATTTCTCAATTTGGAGCTCATTTGCCCCTCCAAAACTTCATTCTCCCACAAGTACTTCCTGCTGGTGCAAAAGGTGGCAGAAAGGTGATTTTCATGGTGTTTTTGGCCCTTTTGATCATCCAGAACTTGATGAAATGCTTCGGCCATTTCTAAGCATGCATAACTTACCATGAAAAATCCAAAAATACAAATTTTTCCTCCAGCAAGTGTCCCAATCAGAAGCGTGCATCGTGACGCGCTACGCATTGGGCGGAAAAACCTGTTTTGAGACCAAAATTTTCCAAAATGACAAAAACTTCTCAGAATTTGCTGAAATTCGGAGTGAAAATCCCTCATCATGCCTCATGCTTAGCCAATGAAGCCTCGGCCAAAATACGGAGTGGATCAGGCCTCTTTCGACGTTTTAGTGCTTTGCTCAATCTTCTCTTCAGGATCTTCATTTAGCTTTGCAAACGTGAGTACGGGCCCAATAATGATTTTTCATGTGACGGAGCATGTCTTTGTCTCTATTGGCCTTCACCAACAACTTCTCCAGATGAATTTTAACATGCATGAGGCAGGTCTCTCAATCAACTGGTGTCATGTCACCTGGTCTCTTCCGGGCCAATGTACGGTCTTCCCGGATTTGCCGCAACTCTATGAGAGTGTGTTGATGACGAAGGCGAGACCCCTTCCACACCATGTGGAGATAGTAATCATGCTGCTGATGAAGTTAACAAGACCCCTTCCACCCCGAGTGGAGATAGTACTTGTCGTGATGCTGCAAACAAGGCTTTGGCACCTCTCTGATATGTAACAGCCATGTTTATGAGATCTCCTTGACACATTTATCTATGCGGTTGATGAATCACTATCCTGCTCATACCCCTACTCACATGATGCTAAAATTATGACAAATATATGCTGATATAGGTATAGTGAAAACAAGAGTTCAGTGTATGCTCTAATCCCAAATGTGTCACATATGTATCAAGGTGCTATAGGAAACCACAATGATAAAACTACTGTCAAGTGAGTTTGAATGGGAAAACAACCACTGCTTGACTACATGGGAATTTGACAAGTGAATAGGAATGAGCGTAGTGCTGGGGGAAATAGTTATTAGGAACAAAAGTGAAAAATGAAATGGCAACATATATATGAGGCAAATGAAATCAAGGACAAAGAAATAGCCCTTACAGTGTTTGAAAATTATACTTTGTCAATGAAGGGATGTAAGATAGTGAATATGGGACTGTGCTATAACGGAAATGATAAGCAGTGAGACAATGAGATGGTAATGAACGTGACAGCAATGATGGAATAGGAGAGAAACCTTGAGGCTATGGTAAATAATAAGCAGTGACACCAATGACAGTAGATGGCATGAGCATATATGTCAATAACACAAGTTTGGAAACCCCCACAATATCACTAACATGTCTTTCAAAACCCTATGGAGTGAATTTGGCAATGAATATAGGGTTTACATTTCACCATATCAAACACTTATTTTCTCCTCATTTGAAACACCATAACATAGCCATGAATTAATAAGCAAGCTTGGATGACTTACTTGCAAGCAAATGAAGTGATTTGATGCGAATTTGGACGAAGGATTGATGTTTTCTGGCCTTAGAGCTCTATGCGCCGGGCGCATGCCCAATGCGCCGCGCGCTCTGTGTGCATCGCGCGCATGAAAAAATACACTGGCTATTGATGCCCTGTGTGCCGTGCGCTCCCTATGCGCCGCACGCACTGCAAACTAACCTCCATGGCTTCAAAACAAGATTTTCGCCCTTCAACACTCCAATTTGATCTCTGCTCTGATTTTGAGCATATCTCTTGTTGAAAATGGGTTAAATAGCTATGAAAAAGTTTCAAAAACCTTCTTGAAACATTAAATATTGAGTTGATTTGAGCTTTTGTAGAGAAAATGACAAAAATTAATGTTCTGGCCCAATGCGCCGCGCTCACTTTTCTATGCGCCGCGCGCTACATAGTGCATTTTGCAGGAGGAATTTGGAGGCCTTCCCGGTGTCCAAATTGGGCGTGTGATAGCTCGTTGGAAAGATCTTGGAGTATAATTTCCAAAACAAGTAAATTTTTTTAATTTGTAGTTCATTTACCCTATCAAAAAGCAAATCTCCCAACACTACTTCCTGCAGGTGCATCAATTCTCCTGAGGCAACGGTATTCTTGAAATTTCTCCAAAACCATTACACCTGTGTAAAAAGTGAAGGATATTTTTCTTCCTTGGATTTTTTTGTACAAAAACCTCTCTCAGTTTTCCAAAATTCATCTTTTATTGCTCTGAAACATCATTTGAGTGAAACCTATCCCGATGTGTGAAACAAGGGATTTGTTGAAATGAAGTGAAATGAAGGGGATAAGGGGCTTATAAATTCTTGGAGAAATTTTTGGAAGTAGGGAGGGATGTTAGGAAGTAGGGGAAAGTGGAATCTCAGAGATTGAGTGAGGGGAAGGGGTCCAAAAGGGAAAAACACAGGCCTAGCCTAGAAAATTGCCAAGTTGTGGTGAGAAACTAAGGTTTGTGAAAAAATGAGGAATTTGGGGGATCTCAGTGATGGGAAGTGTTTAATAAGGTACAGTAATGATAGGGAAAGGTGTATGAACATCAGGATACAAGTTTTTCTAATGATTTGACCATCCAAGAGAAATTACCTCCAAAACCCTAGGAGAGGGAAATGGACCTTACCTAGGCACAACTGAAGCATGAAAAAGCTGTAAAATGACCCAATGGAACCTGACATGATGATGAAAACCCTCGGAATGATGGTACACTCAGCTGAATGGTGACATGGACCGACATTTGGACAACTTTGAAAAGAGTGAAAACAAACCTTAGACCTAATGCCTAGTGACCAAATTTTTCTTGAAGACTCATTGAAATGAAAAAATTTGACCTTGACACCTTAAAATCACTTTGTAAGAGCATGTTTGATCACTGAAGGAAAGCTGCAAAGGCTGACACTAACATACCCTACAAAAAAATATGGGTATTAAATATTCAGAGAAAAATTTAGTGCTCAAGTACTGAAACTGTTTGCACAGATACATTCAGGAGGAAATGGAGTTCCTTGGCATTACCTTGCTTTGCATGGAATATTGATATGCTGCCAAGATCAAGAAAAAATTTAAGCAGAATAAGCGATACTTTTCATCCACGAATCCAAAGCTAGGGAAAGGTGCCCTTGAACCATAGAATAAGGGACAAAGCCAAAACAGGGAGTCTCAAAACAACACCACAAAGCCAAAGAAGGACATAGGGAAGTGGTGTGAATTTCATAACAGCTCCACTCACAACACAAGCAAGTGTCGGGCCAAATAGTCCATGGTGGCCAAACTATAGGCATCTGAATCAGATGCATGTTCTAATTCTGATTTAAAACCGAAGAAGGGAAATGACAAAGGGACGAAAATCATTGATGTGAAACCGAATTCCACCATTTCCACCACCAAGCTCTAGAGGGAGGATATCAACGATCCAGAGGAGGGGAAGCACCTCTTCCATTCCCAGATGTGAGTGAAGGGTTATCCACTTCAATTCCTTGTTAGTAGCGGAAGGCAAAAGCACCTCATTTCAACAGAGGTTGTGAAGCGACTCAGCCTACCAACCACAAAACATTGGCATTCATATATCATTGGGTGGCTATACCAAGGAAGAGGTCTCTGCATCTGCCAGAAGTGTTGCCTTCTGTACAACATCAAGCCATTGATCAATGAGGTACTATGTGATGTTGCTCCTCTTAGTGTGTATGATGTATTATTAGGCCAACCATACTTGTGAAAGTGACATGTTTTGTATGATTCTAGGCCTCATTCTATTATTATTCCTTTCGGAAATAAGTTGTACATGATACCATAGGTAGTACCACCTTCTTCCATCTCTTTGAGTATTACAAAGAAATGCAGTAAATTTATTTCCCAAACTGGGAAATTTGTTTTCATTATGATTCGCCCACAGGGAAAGAAAAATATTGTGGCTGCAGCATCCAAACAGGGCTCTCTTGCGTGGTAGTGGCAGATGGAAAAATATGTGGAGGAATACAAGGACATTTTAACCACAGAGGTTCCTCTACACTGTCAAGTCAAGCATTCCATTTATCTGACCTTAGGCACATCGTTGCCCGATGTTTCCATACTCATTCGGCCACATAGAAATAATCCACACATGTATTTCCTGAGGCTGATAAAGCAACTAGCTATATTGAATGTATCCAAAAGGTCCATGAAATCTTGGATAAATCCTATGCCAAGTATAGGTAGCAACATGATCAGCATCGGGTGCCAGAAAAATTCCAAGTGGGCGAAAAAGTGGGGCTGCATTTGCAGAAGGAGCACCTCATTGGAACCCACTGCAAGCTTCACCCACTCCAATATGGGTCGTATACCATCACCAAGGATGTAGGGTAAAATTCCTTCGAGCTCATTATTTCACGATTCCTTGGTATGCACCCAGTGTTCAATGGGGACCACCTTCAGCCTTACTTTCCACCTCTAATGGACACATCCGACATGGTAGAACAACTCACACTAACATAGTTCAACCTAGACTACATGGAACAAGAACAATTGATTGTATCATGGACATACAGGTCAAGAACACCAACCAACATAGCATCCAGCTATTTGAATTGTCAAAGCAGGCCAACTCCTTCACAAGGGCAAGTGGCTCACGAGGGACCAAGATCACCAAAATTTTCCTCATCTCATGGAGGAACTCAATGAAATGGGGACCATTTCCACTTGGACCCCCACAATTTTTTCTCTTATATTTTTAGTTTCCTTAATTGTAGCACAATTTACTATTTTTGTCATATTTTTGGCTCTTGAACTTCCAGAGCTATTTTGAGGCCCTAAACAAATTTTTTTTGAAAAACGACGACCAATATGGGTCTTCAACTAAATTTGGTCACTTTCAAGTTCTAATTCTTGGATATATATTTATAATGAGGTATTTTTGACATCAAACAGAGATCATATGCCAAAGTTAGGTCCCCGGGAAGTTGATGTACCAATTTACCCAAACAGAGCTCATAGTTTTGGCGCTTCATTCCCGAGGGTTAGGTTTTTGGATGTTTATGGTTTCCAATTGTTTCTAGATAATAAATAGGCCTTGGAGCATCATTGTAACACAATTCAAAGGCTTTTAGCCATCACATCTCTTCTCAGAGATAAGCTACCAATGCGCTAGCTAGTTTATTTCCATTATGTTTGCAATCATATTCCCGTTATTTGATATTAATGAAATGAAGTGTAATTTTCACTGCATATTTGTATTTATGGGAATATTTTTATTCTATTATGTTCCTGTATAAATCCTAATCAATGGTATCAGAGTAGTCTGTTATTTCTATGTTTTTCTTTTCATGTCCCCAACGAGGTCAGGGTATAAGGAGTTAGGGCTCGATCTTGTTGAACCCTTCCAAGCTTAGCCTCGTAATCCTCGATGACCTCCCATGGTGGAAGAAAATAAAGATAGGGGAGCGAGAGATCCTATCAAATTATTTCTTGAGGATTCCCTTGAGAATCAAAGGAACACATTGATGGATAAATTTTCCCAGATCCTTCAATGGCTACATGCTGACAACGTATATGAATCCAACAACCACTCTAGAAGCACCACATGTTTCAAGGTACACATCAACTTTGATATTCCTATATTCGAAGTCCAGATAGATTCAGACAACATAGATAGATGGTTTATTTATTATAAGGGTATTTCTAGGTACATGATTTCTTTGATCGATAAAATATTACTTCTGCACTCCTCAAAGTCGACCCCCATGTAAACGACTAGTGGGAAACCTAAAGTGAGAAAAAAGACGAGAGGGAACCCTCTCTATTCTTAGCCACACCCACTTGGAATTCATTCTGAGATGGAATCAATGAACATTATTACCCCATGGGTAGGTATGCGGATAAGTACATCCAGTGACCATGTTGAGACATCAAAGGGATCTAGATGTACACAAGCTAACAAATTTGTTCCATACTCTCTGCACAAAGTTGAGTATCAAATATTTGGAGAAGGATTTGGTGCTCAAGTACTGCATATGTTTTCACAGATAAGTTCAAAAGGAAATGGAGTTCCTCTGAATTACCTCGCTTGGCATTGAATATCGATATGCCACCAAGATCGAGTAGAAATTTAAGTAAAATAAGTGAGACCTTGGATCTGTGAATCCGAAGCTAGGGAAAGGTACCCCCGAACTACAAAAAAAGGGGCAAAGCCAAAATTCGGTGACTCAAAAAAACACCAAAAATCCAAATAAGTACAAGGAATGTGGTGTGAATTTCATAATAGCTCCGCTCACAACACAAGTGAGTGTATGGCCAAACAATCGTTGGTGGCCAAACTGAAGGCATCAGAATCAAATGCATGTTTTGATTACAGGTTAGAACTAGATAAGGGAAATGAAAAAGGGAATAAAATCATTGATGCAGAACCCAATGCCAGCATTTCCACCAACAAGCTCCAGAGGGAGGATTTGGAGGATCCAGAGATGGGGTGGCACCTCTTCCATTCCCATATGTGAGTGAAGGGTTCTCCACTGTGATTCCTTGTCGATAGCGGAAGCCAAAAGAACCTCATTTCAATAGAGGTCGTGAAGTGGATCGGAATACTGAAAAAAAACACACCTGTAGTTGTATACCATTGGGTGGCTTTACCAAAAAAGAGATCTCTGCATCTGCTAGCAGTGCCACCTTCCGCACAACATCAAGCCATTGATAGATGAGGTACCGTGTCATTAGGGGAATTTTGAGGTCTAAAATGGGCCTCCTAAGAAAAATGCACAACATAAATAAAATTTATAAGAACCAATAGGATTCAAGATGAGGATGTTAACCATGGCTTATGATTCACCATTTTTTAAGTAAAAGGGTAAAAAGATTAAAAAATAATAAAATAATAAAACTGTTTTTTCAACTCGTATTTTCAGCTTATCTCCCAATTTTTTTAGTCAAATTTAAAGTGGTAGTACTCATTGGATGCAAAATTTAATTCCTAATCCAAGGAGTACCCATGTTGCATACTTCTGATGGACACTACTACATGAAAAATGAGAAATACATAAAAAAAAACGTGATTACAATCATGTTTTTCATGTATTTCTTATTTTTCGTGTAGCAGGACCCATCGAAAGTATGCAACATGGGCACTCATTGTATGAGGAATTAAATTTTGCATCCAAATAGTACTCTCACTCTAAATTTAAGTAAAAACTTTGGGAGATAAGTTTAAAATATCAGTTGAAAAAATAGTTTTTTCTTTTTTCCCTCTAAAATTTGATGATGTGATCAAATATTATTTTATTATTTCCACTATTATTTTATAATTTCCTTAGGAGGCCCATTATAAACCTCAAAATTCCCCTAATGGATGTTTCTCCTCTTGACGTTTCTAATATATTATTAGGCCAACCATAATTGTGGAAGTGACATGTTGTGTATTAGTATAGGCCTTATTCTGTTTTTATTACTTTAGGAAATAAGTTATACAAGGTACCAGAGGTAGTACCACCTTTCGCCATCTCTTTGAGTACTGCAAAGAAATGCAGTAAAATTATTTCCCAAATTGAGAAATTTGTTTTCATTACAATTCGCCCACAGGGAAAGGAGAAGATTGTGGATGCAGCCTACAAATAGGGCTTCAATGCACGATAGCAGCAGATGAGAAGATATATGGAGGAATACAAAGAAATTTTTTCCTTAGCCACAAATGCTCCTCTACATGACCGTCAAGCAAAGCACTCCATTGATCTGACACTAAGTGCGCCACTGCCTGATGTTGCCATACGTCATGCGACTACACAGACATAATTGACACATGTATTTTCTAAGGTTGTTAAAGAAACTATATTTATTTAACGCATCCATAAATTCCACGACATCTTGGAGAAATCCAATGCCAAGTACAAGCAACGACATGATCAACATTGGGTGCCAGACAACTTCCAGGTGGGCGATAAAGTGGGGCTACATTTGGAGAAGGAGGACCTTGTTGGACCCCACCACAAGATTCACCCACTATAATATGAGTCATAAAATATCACCACAGCTATAGTGGGCAATGCCTTCAAGCTTAGTCTTCTGCCATTCCTTTTTCTGCACCTAGTGTTCAATGTGGATCACCTTCAACCCTATTGTCCACCTCTATTGGAAACATCAGTCATGGAAGAACAACTCATGCCAATAGAGTTAAACCAAGAATGCACGGAAAAAGCTACAACTGATCAGATCATGGAAAAACAGATCAAGAACATCTTCCAGCAGAGCATCTAAATATATTTAGTTTTCAAAGTAGGCCAACTCCTTCAACAGGGAAAGTGGCTCACCAAGGACCAAGATTAGCATATGTTTCCTCATCTCATGGAGGAACTCAATGCAATGGGGACCATTGGTTTCTAAGGGGGGACGAATGATCCAAGTGGATATTGGTTCCCACCCTCCTATTCCACTTGGACTCCCACCATTGTTTCTTTTAGCTTTTCAACTTCCTTAATTATAGCACAATTTACTATTTTTGGCAGATTTTCGGTTCCTGAACTTTCGGAGCTATTTTCACGACCTAAACGATTTTTTTTTTGGAAAATGGGGGTCCACATGGCTCTTCAATAGGTTTTGGTCACTCGAAAGTTGTATTCCTCATATATATATTCCTATCAAGGTATTGTGTGCTTCAAATGGATATAATATGCCAAAGTTAAGTCCTTGGGAAGTTAATGTACCAATTTAACCAAAAGGGGCCAATAGTTTTGGTGCTTCATCTCCTAGGGTTAGGTTTTTGGATGTTTAGTGTTTCCCATTGTTTCTCAATCATAACTAGGCCTTGGAGCCTCATTGTAACACATTTCAAAGGCTTGTAGCTGCCACATGTCTTCTAAGAGATAAGCTATTAGTGCCCTAGATAATTTAGTTCCATTATGTATGTAACCATATTTCAGTTATTTGATATTAATAAAATTAATTGTTATTTCCGCTACATGTTTTTATTTATGGGTATATTTGTATTCTATTATGGTCCTGCATAAATCCAGATCGGTGATATCATAGTGCTCTATTATTTCTTTGTTTTTCTTTGCATGTCCCCAACAAGGTCAGGTTATAAGGAGTTAGGGCTCGATCTGGTTGAACCCTTGCAAGGTCAGCCTCACAAACCTTGATGACCTCCAATGGTGGAAGAAAAGAAAGACAATGGAGTAAGAGATCCTATAAAATTATTTCTCCAGGAGGCCCTTGAGAAACAAAGGAAGATGATGATGGATAACTTTCCCCAGATCCTTCAATGGTTTCCCACGACGGTGCATCTGCATCCAGCAGCCACTCTACCGGCACCAATCCTTTCAAGGTATAGGTCAACTTTGGCATTCCTATATTTGAAGGCCAGATAGATGCAGACGTCATAGATAGATGGTTGAATTTTTTTGGAAGGGTATTTCTCAATCCATAATTTCTCCAACAGAGAAAATATTACTTTTTCACTCCTCAAAGATGCCCCCATGTCAAAAAATGGTGGGAAACCTACTTTAAGAAAAAGGATGAGAGGAAACCCTCTCTTTTCTTGACTGCACCCACTCAGAATTCATTCCAAGATGACATCAATGAATAATATTAACCCGTGTGGAGCTATGAGGACAATTACATCCAATGGACCATGTCGTAGCAGCAAAGGGATCAAGATGTGCACAAGCTAACGAATTTGTTCCATACCTTGCATAAAAATGTGGGTATTAAATATTCGAAGAAAAATTTGGTGCTCAAGAACCAGAGCTATTTTCACAAATAAATTCAAGAAGAAATGGATTTCCCTGACATTATCTCGCTTCGTATGGCATATGGAGGTGTCGCCAAGATCGATGAAAAATTTAAGCAAAAGAAGCGAGACTTTGGATCCGCGAATCTGAAGCTAGGGAAAGGTGCCCCCGAACCATAGAAAAAAGAATAAAGCCAAAACGGAGTGACTTAGAACAACACCACAAAGCCCAAGAAGGACACGAGGAAGTGTATTATGTAGAATTATGATCTACGGATAAATCAAATTCCCTAAATGTGGTGCTATGCATTTAGAAAAACAGATTAAAGACTTTGCAATCACATTCTCTAAAAATAAATAAACACAAAGAAATATAGAAGGACCTACTTGTGATCTAAGCGCTTCCTATTCACCTTTTGTCTCTTTTTTTGTAGCTTCCAATCCAACTTAGCTCACCAAATTGATTCCTACAAGTATAAACAAAGAATAACAAAGAGATTGCAATATACAGATGACTGTTTATCTTAATCAGTTAAATTGATTAAACATGAAATATATATATATATCATTCAAGAATCCATTGCATGAGAAATAGTAACATAAATAGTTACATATATGGGAAAATGAACAAGAATATTTATTAATGAGTAGAAGGGGGAGGTTACAACCAATGATCGATTTGATGTCACCAACTCCAGCCTCATCCCAACCTCATCAAAATCAACATATCACCAACAACATGTCACTTATGTAACTTTCTCAATTGAGAATCCAACAACATTTCTTTGCCAAAATTATTCCTTCCCTAGCACTAGGATTTGTGCTCAATTTATAGGGCAACTAATGGTATTTTCTCAATCAATGACTTTCTAATAACAGGAAAGACATTTTCCCAAGCTCAGAGGTGTTATATGGACACATGGATTCAAATTTTGACACATATGGACTCTTCTAGAAGGCATTGGCCATGTGGAGATTCCAGAACAATGAGAATTTCACTCCCATTTGACCAATGCACTCTTGAATGTTGGAAAGTGCATTGTTGTGCACCCTTGAATGGAGGGAGCTGCATATGCAATGTAGTTAGTCCCTTGAGAGGCAGTGTTGGTGACCTCATAAGTGATATAACATATACTTTAAACCTTGGAAATCTTGCAATAGAAGTCATGAATGGTTTGTTCTTGTCTTAGGGCATGTAGAAACTCCAATGATAGGGGATGACATGTTGGAAATATGATGCAGAGTGTTGTCCTTGATGGAAACCTACTTGATAAAGTTGATGGAAACCTACTTGATGAAGTTGTCCTTGATGGAAACCTACTTGATAAGTTGCCTATGATAAGCAACCTATGTGTTAAAAATGTAAGAATGATGTATCTCCATCAATGCCAAAGGAGGAGCACGCAACAAAGAAAAGAGCAAATGAAATATGAAGCTGAGGCAGTTTTAGAAGGGTTAGTTGATTGAACATCTAGAAAGGCAGCAGACAACACAGAGACATTGAATAGAAGCAGAGGCAATGTAATGAAGATGCAATGTGATTGGTCTGCGATGCGATCGCAAATCGCAATAGGAAAAGGCAGCAAGGTAGACTATGAAGCAGAGGTAGCGAAGATGCAATGCGATATTTGTATGTGCGATGCAATGAGATCGCATATCGCAATCAGCAAAGAAAAAAAGAGGCAGAGTAATGAATATTCGATGCGATGCGATGATATAAGGATATGGGTCCTACAAGGAAAGTGTATATCATAATATTCCAAAGGTTGGGTACAAAAGAGTTGAACTTAAGAAATGTAGTGCCGAAACTTTTACAAAGGAATTGACTCTATTCTTAAAGATCAGTTAAACAAATAGCGGCAATGTATGTATATATAGAACCTTATTCTGGGAATCATTACCCAGCCAGGCATCATATATATATATATAAATAAATTCCGAGAATTGCCTACCCCGCTAGAGGATACTCTAAAGCTGGAACATAAAAGCATATATATATATATGTAGCACAATACATATATATGCAGCGCATTACATATTTCACAAAGGTCCAACGTTTATATATATTAATTTATATGTAACCAAGCGATATTTGTTAATTTATTGCACATGAAGGGCAGAGTTCATATATATTCACAGATGG
Organism: Pinus albicaulis; assembly: GCA_034641835.2. Classification (NCBI taxonomy): domain Eukaryota; kingdom Viridiplantae; phylum Streptophyta; class Pinopsida; order Pinales; family Pinaceae; genus Pinus; species Pinus albicaulis. Next base: position 400,384,333 of record CM076577.1, on the reverse strand, counting down.
AACCTGGAGTACGAAGCAGGAATTTGATTGGACGGTTGATCACTGTTTAAAAACCGCGAGTGGATTTGCGGAAGAGAATTGCCCATATCGCACCGCTTTTGCGGGTTGAGCGGTATTCAAGAGGTTGGCTCCGATTCCATAGAACGGGTGACACGTGTCCCTGTACGACTTCAACAAACCGCTTGTCACTGCGCGCCATCGTGCGTTATTGTTTGACCCAAGATTCCCAACGATATTGTTGTGCGCCATTGATCTGGAGGGAAGCCATCGGACCGTGGTCGTATGAGGAAGATGGGAAAATAATAACACCAGTATGGTGTGCCATCACGCGTTATTGCTTGTGCAAGTTGCCCAAGCGATATCTGTCAGATTGGATGTTGTGGCGTGATGGAACGTGAGCCCTTCGATTGGATTGATTGTTAGCAATGGGCCCCAGTTTTTAAATAATATTTATTAAGCCATTGATTATGCATGTGGGGCCGGATCCAAAGGTCTATTTTAAAAAGGCCATTTGATAAAAGCGCGGATTATTAATATTTAATTATAAAAGGGTGTGAATAATATTTATTTATCAAATTCCATGAATTTGATAAATAAAAATTCCAATAAAAAGAGTAAAACCCTCAGCAGCACGTTAATATTACTTAACCTTGGCCATAGTATTATTTGGCAGAGAAAAAGAATACCTTTGGGAAATTTCGTGCATGGAAGAACGATGATTGGATTCTCAATTTGAATTGGTTCAAATTTTAATATGAATACCATTGGTAGTTGGATGGTTTTGACTCATGGTTTTACTAAGGGAAAAACTATATAAGGAGAAGAGAAATAGAGAACGAGGTGTGCATATGTAAGGGTTGTGAATGAATAAATTTCTCTAAGGAATATCTGTATGGGAAAACTCTTTTCTTAATTGATAAATATGAAACTACAATGGACCCATGGATATAATGATCTGACGATGATGAATCTCTGGTTTGATCGACAGACGAAATCTTGAAGAACTGGTGTGAGTGTACTGAATGAATAAATCTAGTGGCCTACAAGGTATGTTGTATGGAAGTTGATGAATCCAGTATGAAAATTGATGAAACGTGGTCCATGGTGGTGCTGAGGGTCGAAGCCTTCAGTGAGGGGGTTGTAGCTCCCTTCCAGTGGTAACTGGTAAACAAGAGCAGGGGGTAGTAGTTCCCTTCCAGGAGAGGCTAGTAAACGAGAGCAAGGGGTAGTAGCTCCCTTCCAGGAGAGGCTGGTAAACGAGAGTAGGGGGTAGTAGCTCCCTTCCAGGAGAGGATGGTAAACAAGAGCAGGGGGTTGTAGCTCCCTTCCAGGAGAGGCTGGTAAACGAGAGAAGGTTGTAGCCTTCTGCAGGTGGGTGCCTGCGTGTTGGTATCAGTCTGTGCCAGTACATGGTTGTAAGAAGTTTTCTTTATAATAAATATTGAAGACAGAGATGAAGGCAATGATGGTTTTCTCCCAAATTGGGTTTCCACCTTAAATCCTGGTGTTCATGTGTGTTGCTTATGTGTGATGATTTATTCTGTTCTTACTGTACATGTTTACTGGTTACTAAACATCTAATGAATAAATGATGCAATGATCTAAGTAAAGAATTATCTGCATAATGAGATCTCTGGTAATACACAAGTTTTATTAAGGATATCCACGTGTATACGTGAGTTGGGTTCATTAAAGTAGCGTATGAGTTTTAGAGAAAGAAAAAGTAAAAAAAATTCAGTCATATCTAAATACTGATTCACCCCCCCCCCCTCTCAGTATTTTTCCCAACAATTGGGATCAGAGTAGGTCCTTCTGAAGGAGCTTGATCGCTTGAAGGAGATCCGTCACAATGGGAAGGAAGCAAAAGAATAAGGCTACTCAAAGAAAGGAGATATCTCAGAAAACATGTGCAGCAGAAAATGAAGAAGATGAAACATGTATTGATTGTTGTTCTTGTGACTCACTTTCTTGTGCATGCAATGGTGAAGATAGTGAAAGTAATGTTATGGATCTAGAAGAGGTTCTCAAGGTTAAAGTTGAAGATCGACTAAGATTATTTAATGAGAGAGAATCTATCTACAAAGATATGATCTCTAGAATCAATGAATAGATAAACAAGTATCAAAGGTTGTACGATAAAGTAACCAATCACAGTGAAGGAATTGAAGCAGAAATCATCTCTCTGAAAGTAGATCTCGAAGCATCAAATAAGAAGAATGAAGAACTTCTACAATCATTTGAAGAAGAAGGACTTGAAGAAAAAATCATCTCTCTCAAAGAAGATCTGGAAAAATCAAATAAGAAGAATGAAGAACTTCTACAAACATTTGAGGAACAAGAAAATGGGTTAAAAGAAGAGATTCTAAAATTGAATGATCAAGTAGAAGAAGGAAAAAGGGTCGAAGAATGTATGAAGAAGCAATGCCAAAGATCGGAGGTTGAGGTAAACATTTTAAAAGGTAAATTAGAGGAAAAGGATAAACTCTTGAGGTTTCAAGATAGTACTAAGATTCTGGACAATATTCTTAGTAGTCAAAGGTCTCCTTCTGTTAAATTTGGTCTTGGTTTTCATGAAACTGTTAAAGGAGAATCTAGTTCACAAGAAAGTGCTAAATATTCAAAGGACATCAATGCAAAACCTGAAGTGTTGAAAGAAACAGAAGGTCAACCGACAATCATGAACTCTCAAAAGAAATCATTCCCTCCTAACTACAGAAGCATCAATTGATTCTCTCCTATGATAAATAACGTTGAATGCTTTAAATGTCATAATTATGGGCATGTTGCAGCCAATTGCAGAAGTAGATTGTTTCAGTCACAAACAAACAGACTCTACACAGAAAGGTACTCTGGTTTCTTTAAGGGATATTGTTTTTCATGCAGCAAGTTTGGTCATAAAGCAGCTAATTGCAATAGAAGAAAGAATAGAAAAACACATTATTATTCATATGCTTACTTGTCTGGTCACACAAGATGTTATGTGTGTAACAAGTATGGACATGTGGAAAGAGAATGCAGGATGAATAGATCTGAGAATTTGGACAATTTCCAGCACACAATAAGAAATTTCAAGCAAAGCTGGAAAAGGAAGGAGGACCGGTCAAAAACTTAGGGAATATTGACCCTACTGCAGTCATCCGCTTCTAAATCTTACTTCGTGACTGCAGGAGTAATGTGAGATACATTATAGGAATCATTAATGTATCATCACACGGGGAGCAATGTATGATGATTCCCATAGTTGGTTTTATAATTCTAGTTTTGTTTATTTCTAACAGTGCATCTGATGTGAAGAAGACAGGTACAGGTGGCATAAGTTCAGGGGGAGCATTAGCCCTGCTGGGAGTAATGCATTGTTGGCATTATGATGGTTCTGAAATATGATCTCTCTCTCTCTCTCTCTCTCTCTCTCTCTCTCTTGAGGTCTTTTTGGTATTGGTATTACCATTTGCTGAGATTAAATTTTGAATAGAACAGGTCAACAAATGGCTAGAGCTATTATTGATGTTTCTAGAACACCTGACTCATTTGTTGAAATATTAAAGTCACCTGGCAGCCTTGGGCAGGAAGAAAAGAGTACAAAGGCAGCAACAAGAGAAATTTTTTTTTGAGTACACAACACTGTATATTAAAGAAGGTTGGAAGAACAGTAAGGATGAATTAAATTTTTGATGGGCTGCAGCCACAAAATGACAGAGGAGAATTAACTGGTGATGGGCGTAGCTGTCTTGCAGTGGAATGAATATTTTCCCATAGATCTGAACTATGGAGGAGCAGAACTAATTAAAACAGTCATTTCGGGCGTTTTTAAAGCCTCAACAACCAAAATGGAGAAAATGTGTTTAAATAGTGGAAAGACTTAAAGTTTTCTGAAAAGGGAGGACAAGTGGTCCCTACCACTTATGCGCTAATCACAAATCGCAAGTTTCCTTGGCAGTGTCTTGTTGATATGAAGTTTCACGATGCGATGCGATCACAATCACAATCGCAAATCGCTAACAACAAAAGTTAAATGTCTTGCAGATATGGCAGAGTTCTGATGTGATGCGATCATCATAATCGCAAAGGAACAGAGAATTATATATAGATGTGACCGTCGTTGAAAGCCGCGATGCGATCGCGCGATCGCGCCATCGCGAAATCGCAACATCACAAGTCATTGTTATTCCTCCCTTTTGTTTGATCGCCGATTTGTGATTGTCGCACCATCGTAAATCGCAAATCGCAACGTCACCAACCGCACTTTTGCTTGTACCATCGATCGCCAATGGAAAACTGCGATGTGGTCCCCACTCAGGGGAATATATTTTGGAATTATCAATATTCCAACATCATTTTGGGGAGAAGAAGCACATATAGTGATAAAACTTCATATGAACTATGGTATGGTAATCCTCCCACTGTGAGGCATTTTAGAGTTATTGGAGCAAATGCTTTATCAAAAATAATGATGAAAAAATTAGCAAGTTTGAACCCAGAGCAGATGAAGGAATACTTCCTGGAGTAAAGCATATAAATGTTACAATAAAAGACTTCGGAAGATTGTTGAATGTATTGATGTGGTTATTGATGAGTCTCCTGCAGCTCCAAAAGAAGAAAAACAAACAACAGATGAAGACGATGATGACATATATCCTTCTACATCAAATAAGGATAATATAGACAGTTGTTTTCACACATGGGTGAGATGGAAGTCTTATGATTCAGAGATAAGGATAGATCATGCAGAGTGTCTTGCTGATGACTTTTGTCATGGTTGAGACCTTTTATACATAATTCCTACACATGTTACATCATGATTATAAAATAAATAAATCATGAAGATCTTGATGGTAACAGATCACATGGATGCTTGTTGTCTATTGAAGAAGATTGTTCTGGTATGATAATTCCTCTTGGGAAGAATATGTCGATGCGACAAAAGAGCCTAAAGGCTTGGTTACTAATTTACTTATGCTACAACTGTTGGATGACACTTGAAAACACAGCTGTGGTGCTGTTGGGTATCTCTGGTAATGTTTCTGTTCTCATAATTTTGTTTAACTCTCTGATGTTTTTGATGAATATGCCTTGATGATTTGATGGTGAAAGTGTTTAGGATGAACAAGCTAAGGAGGAGCTTGGGTCTTATGAAAAGGATGCATTGTTGGCATTATCTCATGCTTGAGATTCTTTGATCTTGATTGTATAAGGTATAATTTGATGAAAAGGTCATGTTGAGACCTATGATGTAAAATTGTAATATTCAGTCATGTAAGGACTTGATCAAATTTGTAAACCCACTTGGTTGGGTAGTTGAGTCAAAATATGTAAATCCACTTGGTTGGATCATTGATGTAAATTTGAGTCCTTGGTGATAGGAAAGGTCATATATTCATGTACTGCATTGAATATTATGTTTGAAGATTCAGCATGAACTCAGGGGGAGCATGGTAACTTCAGTACACATCAGATCTACAGAGCTCTTCTTTCTACAAGAGAAGAAAAACCTTGTTTTGGTTTTGATCCACCCTTTGCCCTTGATGTCAAAGGGGGAGAGTATCATGGTGTTTGAATAATGGTTATAAACAATGTATCTATCTGTTGTGGTGATCAAACACCATTATGATTTCCATCAAGTCCAAAGGGGGATATTGTTGGCAATATGATGCAGAGTGTTGTCCTTGATGGCAACCTACTTGATAAAGTTGATGGAAACCTACTTGATGAAGTTGTCCTTGATGGAAACCTACTTGATAAGTTTCCTATGATAAGCAACCTATGTGTTAAGAATGTAAGAATGATGTATCTCCATCAATGCCAAAGGAGGAGCATGCAACAAAGAAAAGAGCAAATGAAATATGAAGCTGAGGCAGTTTTAGAAGGGTTAGTTGATTGAACATCTGGAAAGGTAGCAGACAATGCAGAGATAGTGAATAGAAGCAGAGGCAATGTAATGAAGATGCAGTGCGATTGGTCTGCGATGCGATGCGATCGCAAATCGCAATAGGAAAAGGCAACAAGGTAGACTATGAAGCAGAGGAAGCAAAGATGTGATGCGATATTTGTATGTGCGATGTGATGAGATGGCATATCGCAATCAGCGAAGAAACAGAGTGGCAGAGTAATGAATATGTGATGCAATGTGATGATATAAGGATATGGGTCCTACAAGGCAAGTGCATATCATACTATTCTGAAGGTTGGGTAAAAAAGAGTTGAACTTAAGAAATGTAGTGCCGAAACGTTTACAAAGGAATTGACGCTATTCTTAAATATCAGTTAAACAAATAGCAGAAATGTATGTATATATAAAACCCTATTCTGGGAATCATTACCTAGTCGGGCATCATATATATATATAAATAAGTTCCGATAATTGCCTACCCTGCTGGAGGATACTCTAAACCTGGAACATAAAAGCATATATATATATGCAGCACATTACATATTTCACAAAGGTCCAAGTTTATATATATTAATTTATATGGAACCAAGCAATATTTGTTAATTTATTGCACATGAAGGGAAAAGTTCATATATATTCGCAAACGAAACCTGGAGTACAGAGTGGGAATTTGATTGGACGGTTGATTACTGTTTAAAAACTGCGAGTGGATTTGTGGAATCGAATTGCCCATATCGCACCGCTTTTGCAGGTTGAGCGGTATTCAAGAGGTTGGCTCCAATTCCATAGAATGGGCGACACGTGTCCCTATACGACTTCACCAAACCTCTTGTCACTACGCGCCATCACGCGTTATTGTTCGACCCAAGATGCCCAGTGATATTGTTGTGCACCGTTGATCTGGAGAGAAGCCATCGGACCGTGGTCGTATGAGGAAGATGCACGAAGAATAATAGCAGTACGGCACACCATCGCGCGTTATTTCCCATGCAAGTTGCCCAAGCGATATCCATTAGATTGGATGTTGTGGGCGATGGAACGTGAGCCCTTCGATCAGATTGATTGTTAGCAATGGGCCCAAGTTTTTAAATAATATTGATTAAGCCGTCGATTATGCATGTGGGGCCAGATCCAAAGGTCTATTTTAAAAAGGCCATTTGATAAAAGCGCGGATTATTAATATTTAATTATCAAAGGGTGTGAATAATATTTATTTATCAAATTCCACGAATTTGACAAATAAAAATTCCAATAAAAAAAGTAAAACCCTCAGTGGCACGTTAATATTACTTAACCTTGGCTATATTATTATTTGGCAGAGAAAAAGAATACCTTTGGGACATTTCGTGCATGGAAGAACAATGATTGGATTCTCAATTTGAATTGGTTCGAATTTTAATATGAATACCATTGGTAGTTGGATGGTTTTGACTCATGGTTTTACTAAAGGAAAAACTATATAAGGAGAAGAGAAATAGAGAACGAGGTGTGCATATGTAAGGGTTGTGAATGAATAAATTTCTCTACGGAATATCTGTATGGGAGAACTCTGTTCTTAACTGATAAATATGAAACTACAATGGACCCATGGATATAATGGTCTAACGATGATGAATCTTTGGTTTGATCGACGGACAAAATCATGAAGAACTGGTGTGAGTGTACTGAATGAATAAATCTAGTGGCCTACAAGGTATGTTGTATGGAAGCTGATGGATCCAGTATGAAAATTGATGAAACGTGGTCCATGGTGGTGCTGAGGGTCGAAGCCTTCAGTGAGGGGCTTGTAGCTCCCTTCAAGTGGTAACTGGTAAACAAGAGTGGGGGGTAGTAGCTCCCTTCCAGGAGAGGCTGGTAAATGAGAGCAGGGGGTAGTAGCTCCCTTCTAGGAGAGGCTAGTAAACGAGAGCAGGGGGTAGTAGCTCCCTTCCAGGAGAGGTTGGTAAACAAGAGCAGGGGGTTGTAGCTCCCTTCCAGGAGAGGCTGGTAAACGAGAGAAGGTTGTAGCCTTGTGCAGGTGGGTGCCTGCATGCTGGTATGATTCTGCGCTAGTACATGGTCGTAAGAAGTTCTCTTTATAATAAATATTGAAGACAAAGACGATGACAGCGGTGGTTTTCTCCCGAATTGGGTTTCCACCTTAAATCCTGGTGTTCATGTGTGTTGCTTATGTGTGATGATTTATTCTGTTCTTACTACACATGTTTACTGCTTACTAAACATCTAATGAATAAATGATGCAATGACCTAAGTGAAGAATTATCTGCATAATAAGATCTCTAGTAATACACAAGTTTTATTAAGGATATCTGCGTGTATATGCAAGTTGGGTTCATTAAAGTAGCATATGATTTTTAGAGAAAGAAAAAGTAAAAAAATTTCAGTCAGATCTAAATACTGATTCACCCCCCCCCCCCCCTCTTAGTATTTTTCCCAACATGACAGACCCTATTTCATTGGTCCTGGGGATGATGTTCAGTTTGACCAGGTCATGGGGGATGATGCCAAAATTGACCTATAAAAAAGTGGTGTGAATTTTATAACAGCTCCACTCACAACATAAGTGAGTTTTGGGTCAAACAGTTGTTGGTGGCCAAGCTGAAGGCATCCAAATCATATGCATGTATTGATTCTGAGTCAGAGCTGGACAAGGGAAATGAAAAAGGGAATAAAATTATTGATGCAGAGCCCAATTCCACCATTGCCACCACCAAGCTCCAGACGGAGGATATTGAGGATCCAAAGGAGGGGAGAATCTCTTCCATTCCCAGATGTGGGTGAAGGGTCCTTCACTATAATTCCTTGTCAATAAAGTAAGCCAAAAGAACCTCATTTCAGCATAGGTCATGAAGTGACTCGACCTACTATCCACAACACGCCCATAGCTATATACCACTGGGTAGCTTAACCAATGAATATATCTCCACATCCGCCAGAAGTGTCACCTTTCGTACAACATTAAGCCATTCACGGATGAGGTATTCTGTGATGTTTCTCCTCTTGATGTGTCTGGAGTATTGTTAGGCCAACCATACTTGTGGAAGCGACATGTTGTGCATGAATCTAGACCTGGTTTTATTATTATTAATTTGGGAAATAGGTTGTACATGATACTGGAGGTAGTACCTCCTTCTTCCATCTCTTTGAATACTGCAAAGAAATGTAGTAAAATTATTTCCCAAAACAGGAAATTTCTTTTCATTACGATTATCCCGCGGGGAAAGAAGAAGAGTGTGACTACAACCTCCAAACAGGGCTCCCCTGCATGGCAACAACATATGGAAAAATATGTGGAGGAATACAAGGATATTTTCTCCTTATTCATAAATGTTCCTCTACACTGTGAGTTCAAGCACTTCATTGATCTAACCCCAGGCATGTCGCTCCTTGATGTTGCCATACCTCATGCGATCATAGAAGAAGAATCCACACATGTACTGCCTGAGGCTGATAAAGCAACTAGATTTATTGAACACATCCAATGGGTCCATGACATATTGGATAAATCTGATGCCAAGTACAAGAAGTGACATGATAAACATCAAGTACCAAACAACTTCCAGATGGGTGACAATGTGGGGCTACATTTGCAAAAGGAGCGCCTCGTTCGACCCCACTACAAGCTTCACCTACTCCAATATGTGTCATACACCATCACCAAGGCTATAGGGGACCATGCCTTTGAGATCATTATTCCACCTTTCCTTGGTCTGCACCTAGTGTTCAATGTGGGCCACCTTTGGCCCTACTTTCCACCTCTACTAGGCACATCTGACATGACAGAACAACTCACACCAATAGAGTTAAACCCAGACTGCATGGAACAAGCTACAACTGATCATATCATGGACACATAGATCAATAACTCTTGCTAGCAGATCATCCAACTATATCAAGTTGTCAAAGCAGGCCAACTCCTTCACTAGGGAAAGTGGTTCACTAAGGACCAAGATCAGGAGAATATTTCTCATCTTGTGGAGGAAGTCAACACAATGGGGACCATTGCTTCCTAAGGGGGCAGGAATGATCTAGATGGATATTGGTGGCCACCCACCTATTCCACTTGGACCCCCACCATTGTTTCTTTTAGCTTTTCAGTTTCCTTAACTGTAGCACAATTTACTATTTCTAGCAATTTTTCAAATCTTGAATTTCTGGAGCCATTTTGAGGCTCTAAACGACATTTTTTTGGAAAAAAGGGACCAAAATGTCTTCTAAATCAATGTTTGTCACTTGAAAGTTGTAGTTGTCAGATACATTTTTCTAACGAGGTATTGTGCATATCAAACAGAGATAGTATGCCAAAGTTACATCTCCGGGAAGTTGATGTTCCAATTTACCCAAACGAGGCCCATAGTTTCAGTGCTTCATCTCCTAGGGTTAGGTTTTTTATGTTTAGGGTTTCCAATTCTTTCTCAATACTAAATAGGCATTGGAGCCTCATTGTAACATAGTTCAGAGGCCTGTAGCCACCACATCTCTTCTCAGAGATAAACTATCAGTGCCCTAACTAGTTTATTTCCATGGTGTCTATAATCATATGAATTATTTGATATTAATGAAATGAAGTGTTATTTCCATTGAATCTTTGTATTTATGGGTACATTCATATTCTATTGCATTCCTGCACAAATCTGAGTCACTAAGTTTTGTAGTACCTAAGCGGGTTCACCTAGAGTCATGATGAAATTGATAGAGTTTGTGTGACTATCTCGGAAGAATATTTGGTATCTATTTCCTTCTTGGGTCTTCCCAAGAGCTTGCAAAATTATCAGGATTTCGTCAATGCTAGAGAAAAACTACCAAGTTAGGAGCAGTTATGATCAAATATGATGATGGAAGAAATAAGGAAGAGCAATAGAGATGCAACCTCATCCAGGGCTAAGGAAGAGGAGAAATTTTCCTTGGCTAGAAAGGGAATAAATCACAATCCAATGGAGACTATAGTCAAGGGGGAAAGACAAAGGATTTTTCCAAAATCAAGTGCTTTCACTGTCACAAATTTAGACACTATGCAACAAAATTCACACACAATAAGTAAGCAAGAAGACCAGAAGAGGAGCAGTGGGTGAGGCTCTAGGTTCACAATTTGAGATTGATTTTATTATAATTTCATACAAGGAGAGCATATTAATTGGAAGGGTATCATATCTTGACAATAGTGTGTCATCCCATATGATGGGGAACAAAGATTTATTTAGTGACTTGGAGGAGAAAGACCGCTAGATGCACATAAATATGGGAGATGATGGGAGGTATAATGCGACCGACATCAGTACAGTTACTTTTAAGCAGGATTTCGGCTCCCTTCTTAGGCTCAATGATGTGATGTTTTTTCTGGGTCTAAATAATAGTTTGGTTTTTACCACAGTGTTGGAAGGTCATGGCTACAATGTGATATTCAGAAAATGAAAGGATTTCTTGCAAAAAATTGTCATGGGAAAACTGAAGAAGATCGGGGTTTAGGTGAAGAACCTCTACAGGTTTGATGCGGCCGACTGTGCGACTTTGAGCGAAAATGCGAAGAAGGTGCAAAGTTGAGATGTCGGTGAGTTGTAGCATAGAAGACTTGGTCACTTGCATCATGGTGATTTAAATATCATGTAGTAGATCACCACAAGCCTCCCAAATGGATTAATGGAGTAGTAGAACACATGAAAAGGGTGTACCTCTGGTAAGTACACAAAATACACCTTCAATGATTGGGATAGTATGACACATGAAATCCTTGAAAGGATCCACTCTGATGTCTGTGGAACTTTCTCAAAAACCCCCATGACCAAGAAGATGTATTATGTTATATTTGTAGATGATTTCTCATGTAAGTATTGGATTTAATTCATGCAGAAGAAACAATAGACATTCCCTAAATTTGTTTACTTTAAAGAACTTGCTGAGAAAGAAACTTACAGAAATGTGAAGGATCTAAGGAGCAATAAAGGTGGAGAATATGTGTCGAATGAGTTTAAAAATTATTTTCAAAGGAAGGCATTCGGCGAGAGTTGAAAACAACCCATAACCCATAATAGAATGGGGTGGTTGAGAGGAAGAACAAAGGTGTTGTGGGAGAAGAAAGGGCAATGTTGCATGACCAAAGCCTACCTCTGCACTTGTGGGTTGAAGCATGAAACATAATGGTATATGTGAAAAACATGAATCCTCATAGGATTCTCAGGATGAATACACCATAAGAATCTTTTTCAAGCAAGAAACGAGATGTGTCACTCTCCGGGATCTTTACATCATCAATATATTTCCATGTTTACAAGGAATCAAGGAAAAAGCTAAAGTTGAAAACTGAATTAGGAATATTTATGGGGTACCGACGAAACTTTTAAGGATGTAAATTTACCTTGAAGTTTAGAAACCTTGGTGAACGTTTCAGTCCATCATATGTAATCTATAAAATGTTTAACAATATTTGTATAAAAATATTCAAATTTCTAATAATTTATACAGTCTCTATATAAAAGTTTGGTGGTTTTTTAGGTGAAATAATTTTATACTACAAAATTTGGGCGAATAATTTTTAGAAAAAATAGAAATTAGTGAATCTTTTTTTTGTAAAAGAACGAAAAATTAGCACTCTTGCGAATATTAGCCCCTAAAATTTTCCCTGTGGAGTACACTGATACACCTCACAACTATCGAGTGTACCTTTCATCTCTCAGGATGAAAATTGTTTGTACAGATGTGAAGTTCGATGAAGAGAAGGAAATTAAGTGTTCCCTTGAGAGGGAGATTCTTTTACATGCCAGTCAGGAGTTGTTGAATCTAAAGGAAGAGCCTCAAGAATATGTGGACCAGCCATATGCAAAGGGGCATAGAGTGGAGACAACCACTCAGGCAGAGACATCCATTAAAGTAAGGAAGTGGAATAGGGAATTTGTCGAGAGAGAATGTGGGAGTACCCACATCACAACATAGAAAGAGGAGGTCACAATATCAGTATACGGGATACATGGCTCTGATGAGAAAGCTATAGAAATAGAACCAAACTAATTCAACGAAGAATGAGAAGTTTGTATGGGTTAATGCTATGGTAGAGGCGTATTATTCCATTGTTAGAAACTATGTTTAGGAAGTGGTCCCAAGACCTGCAAACAAGTCAGTGGTGGGTTTGAGATGGATTTAAAAGGTAAATAATGCATCAAACGGAAGCATCGGGAAGAAAAAGGCCAGGTTTGTGGCGAATGGGTACTCTCAGGTAGAAGGGAAACTACGAAGAAGCTTTTTCTCCTGTAGCAAGGCACTCTTCCATTAGATCGATTCTCTCTTTGGCTACACAGATGGGGTGGAAAATCCACTAGATGGATGTGAAGACAACATTCCTCAATGGAGTGATTGAGGAGGAGGTGTACATTGAACAACTGAAGGATTTGAGATTTTGACAAAGAGTCACATGTGTGTGAACTCGAGCTATAATTATATGGGTTGAAACAAGCACCTCGTGCTCGGTACACCGGGATCAATAACTACCTCCAGGTTGGGCTTCACGAAAAGTGAAGCAGATGCAAAAATTTACCACATTCTGGTAGAAGGTAAATTTTTTATTATTTTTCTTTATGTTGATGACTTAATTTTGATTGGTGATGAACAACTTATCCAGTCTTGTAAGGAGGACCTTGCAAGAAAGTTCGAAATGAAGGACATGGGGTTGATGCACTATTTCTTGGGTTTGGAGGTATGGCATAAAGACGGGGAATTGTTTGTCTCTTAGGGAAATTATGCCAAAAAGATACTTCAGAAGTTCCACATTGACAAATTTGTTGATGTTTACAACAAGAAATAATGAAAGAGGCATCTAGAAACACCATCCTTGATCCTGTTGAAAATTAAGCAGCTACACTAGGTGGGGCCCACACAGGCTATTTTTAGGTGTATGTCTATTTTTATAATGTTGAGAAAATTATATTTATAGCGTGAGTCTATTTTTAGAATGGTGACCAAATTCTATTTGTAGATGAGGTTCTATTTTTAGATGCATGTGCGAAGTCTATTTATAGATCACATGTCTAAAAATAGAATACATGTTGGTTATTATTATCTCTTAATAATAATTGGACAGTAAATATTAATCTATTCTCATGGAGCACTTGAAATAAATGAACTGAAGTGGCAAGCTAGTTAGTTGAAGGAATTTCGAGTTCAAAGGTTGGTTGGTGGGACATGCAAGTGGACTTGAGTTGTAACTGAGTGATTCTAGTTGTAATAGAGTTGTATGCGTAGTTATGTGAGTTGTAAAATACTTGAACTCAGTTAAGTGAGTAAAACTCAGTTGTGCTAGTTGTAGCTAGTTGTAACTAAAGATACACTAGTGAAAGGTCAATGAATTAAATATTAAATTAATTCACATGGAGTGATCTCACATGAAACTGAAGATTTACTATTGTTAGCTACTCAGATCCAGTGGAGACCTAGTTGAGATCTAGGTGAAAGGGAAGTGTGACTATCAGTTTTGATATTAGTAGGCTACCCAGGTGTAGTTAAAACACTAGAGTATGCCCATGATACTCAGCGCAGTTGAGGAAGGCTGAAATCCTTTGTGATTAAGGATTGCATTCATCAGGAACTGCGTGAGCAAGGTAGGTTGTCTAGAGGCAGTAAATTGGCTAAGGAACTTGCCAATTTTGTATGATAGTGTGAGACAATTAGTTGATGTACTGAGGGCTCTTACGAGAAGAGTTCTTTATGTAATTTTTTCATGATTCCTTGTGGAATTTACAATATATGATTGAGGGGTTTTGAGCAGTAAGCTTTCCCTAAGAATATTTGGTGTTGTGGTTTTGATTGATTTTTCTTTATGTGTTTGCAAGTAGCGATTTAATTTCCGTAAAGAATTAAGTGGAATGATTCTATATTTAACATAAGGTTAATTTTTTAGATCAAGAGAATCCATAAATACATTATTTTTTTTATAAATTTCTACATGCTATCAGAGTTGTGTTATAAATTTTCTACATGGTATGAGAGCATGAATTATTTGGGTGCATGATTTTGCAGAGAATATCTGAAAATTTTGATGCAAAAATTTTAGAAACAAATAGCGTATTTGGATTTCTTGCAAAAAAATACCCAAATTGAAAAAAAAATCGGTCAAATCGAAGCTCAGATAAGGGAGATATCATCGATTTAAAATCAACTCCTTGGTTAGAAAATTTCGCGATAATGGGACAATTACAATGTGGGTGAGTTGGAAAAGGAAAGGTGTTCCTTAAACTCAAAACCATGGGGCAAGCCAAGAAGGTTGGGATTCGAGTGAAGAATATCTATAGACTTGAAGTAGATGGGATTTATACAGAGCTTCGTATTGTTGGGAAGTGGGAGAAAGCCATGCAATTGATGCTTGAGAGGGAACTGGATTTGCATGCAGGTAAGAGTGAACCTCGGGATGTGGAGCAGCCACAAGATGAGGATCATGGAGTGGGAACAACCACTCATGCAGATAAATTTCGTGCCATATGGGCAGAGGGAGTGCATGCAGCTATACCACAAAGTAAGAGGTGGGGTGACATACATGAGTAATCAGAAGAAGAGATTTCTGGGAAGGATTCATTGAGATGGTGTGGATCTCATGAATTGAACCTGGCTATGAGGCACCCATAGAGCATCAGTAGCATGATCAGTTGGATTGAGGCAGTTAGATCAAAGTGATAGTGTTGAATAATAGAGCATGGATCAGAGTTGACAGCAAGTGCAGAGTGCATGGGTGTAGAGTTCAATAGCGCAGTGGTTCCTGAAGACATGTGCAGTAGCTAAGCAGAAGTCAAAATACTTTGACAACATATGAATTATACTAATAGATTTGTTTGGAGGCTATTCAGTTTCAGAAGTGTTTCATGCAAGTATTGTGGGGCAGATGCATGGAGTTGCAGGATGCATGCAAGGACATACCTTTCTTATTGAGAGGGAGTGCTGAAGTTTTCAACATGAAACATTGAAAGAGGCATCCAGAAACATCATCCTTGATCCTAGTGAAAATAAGCACCTACACTAGGTGGCACCCACACAAGCTATTTTTAGGTGTGTGTCTATTTTTAGAATGTTGAGAAAATTCTATTTATAGCGGGAGTCTATTTTTAGAATGGTGAGCAAATTATATGTATAGATAAGGTTCTATTTTTAGATGCATGTGTGAAGTCTATTTATAGATCTCATGTCTAAAAATAGAATGCATGTCAATTATTATTATCTCTTAATAATAATTGGACAATAAATATTAATCCATTCTCATGGAGCACTTGAAATCAGTTAACTGAAGTGGCAAACCAATTAGTTGAAGGAATTTCCAGTTCAAAGGTTGGCTGGTGGGACATGCAAGTGGAATTGAGTTGTAACAGAGTGATTTTAGTTGTAACAGAGTTGGATGTGTAGTTATGTGAGTTGTAAAGTAGTTTAACTCAGTTAAGTCAGTAAAACTCAGTTGTGCTAGTTGTATCTAGTTGTAATTAAAGATACACTAGTGAGAGATCAGTGAATTAAATATTAAATTAATTCACATGGAGTGATCTCACATGCAACTGAATATTTACTACTTTTAACTACTTGCATGTCAGATCCAGTGGAGATTCAGTTGAGAGCTAGGTGAAAGGGAAGTGTGACTATCAGTTGTGATATTAGTAGGCTACCCAGGTGTATTTAAAACACCACAGGATTCCCATGATACTCAATGCAGTTGAGGAAGGCTAAAATCCTTTGTGATTAAGGATTTCATTCATCAGGAACTAAGTGAGCAAGGTAGACTGTCTGGAGACAGTAAATTGGCTCAGGAACTTGCCAATTTTTGTATGACAGTGTGAGACAATTAGCTGTTTGCAATTGGTGATTTAATTTTTGTAAAGAATTAAGTGGAAGGATTCTATATTTAACATAAGATTAATTTGTTAGATCAAGAGAATCTGGAAATACATTATTTCATTTATAAATTCTATAAGATGCAAACCCATGGAAAATTCTCTAGCTACAAACTAGAGGAAAGAGGAAGCCACTTCAGATGAGGAAGTGAATTCTATTGTGTATAGTTTGTTAGTGGGTTCACTCATGTATTTCATGAACACTCGACCATATTTGTGTTACGCAGTCAATCACTTGAGCTAAGGCATGGTTCAATGGACCAAATTGTTTTGGAGGGTGGCTAAACATGTACTACAGTACCTTAGAGGAAATTCTCAATTTGGAGTTTGGTACAAATGAACAAAGGTAGTGAAGCTACAAGGCTTCACAGATTTAGATTAGGTTGGAATTCCATCCTATCAGAAGAGAAATTCAGGAGGCATCTTCAGTATTGGATCAACAACAATTTCTTGGTACAACAAGAAGCAATGATCAGTTGCACTCAATTCAACATAAGAAAAGTACATGGATGTCAATCAAGCAACTTGTGAGGCTATCCAAACGAGGAAGATTCTTGTTGGGTTATTTAGTTAGATGATGGAGCCTACAATGATTTACTATGACAATCAAAGTTGTATCAAACTCTCCGAGAATCTAGTTTCTCATGATCATTCCAAGCAAACATATATTTGGTACCACCATCTTCGATATTGTGTGAAAAGGTGGATCATGTTGTTGTAGTACATTCCAAGAGCGGAACAAGATGCAAATATTTTGACAAAGGCCTTGCCAAGAGGAAAAAACAATTTACATATAAGTAGGATTTGTATATATGATAATCCCTTTCTTGGTGAGAGGGAATGTTGAAAATGCAGCAATAAATTCCTAATTTAACTTTTCCTTTGAATTAAATTAGGAGAAAATTTAAAATTCCATTAACAGAGTTATTTTGATTTTGTTGGCTTATTTAATTCAAGGTAGATGGAGAAATTTAGTTTTGTAAATCGGTTCCTCAATTTTAGGAGCATAGGTTGAGTTAATTAGAGTTGCAATAATTTAATTCAGTTAAATTGAGTTTTGATTAGTTAAACTAGTTCAAGCTATTGGAGGAACTAGTGGGAGGACTTGTAGTGGGGTGTGTACTCAGTGATCAATGAGTTAATGCTCAATAAACCTAAATTAACTCATGCATGCAAAAAAATTGAGTTGCCCACTTGAGATTGGAGTTCAAGGGAAATGTACTATCAATTGTAGAATATTCCAAATTGTACGAGTCATGCAGGTCATGCATGCGATCAGAGGAAGACCTAAAGAAATTGCACAATCCTCATTGAGGAATTTCCAAATTAATAAGGGCCTAATTCCTAGGGAAACAATGCAAGGAAATAAGAGCTTGGAGGCTTGAAAAATTGGCAAAGTGTTGGCCAAGTTCACTTAATCAGGAAGAGGATAGAAGATACAAGTGTAGGTTGAGCTGAAGGTTGAGAAAAACATATTACAATGCAAGGAAATAAGAGCTTGGAGGCTTGAAAATTTGGCTAAGTGTTGTCCAAGTTCACTTAGTCAGGTAGAGGATAGAAGATACAAGTGCAGGTTGAGCTGAAGGTTGAGCAAAACAGATTTTATTCATCCAGATCCTTTGATTAATGCAATACATATAGTAAGGGGTTTGGAGAAGTTTCTTTCCCCTAGATATATCTCTGTGTATGTGTTTATTCTTGCTCATGAGCAAATTGAATCTACAATTCAAATTCTACAATAATTCATCCTAGAATGTGGTGTTTTCTTTATGGGAAAAAAGAAATCAGAACATTGCAATTGCCAATTGAGTTACCGCATAGGCCAAATAAAATTTGTATATTAAACAATAATAGTAATTTTGAAAAAATGGTAGCAATTCACCATAAAATTAATAATATATGTTTATTTTTTTTTGGGTATTCAAGAGAGATTAACATTTTGTAATATTTTCTTTTTCTACTAGCAAAATCAATGAGTCAACTGTAATGTCTTATATCATCCATCATAGTTGAGGACATGCTTGATTACTATAACTACAACTATAATATCATACTTAAGTGACACATATGAATTGCCATAGCTATCATTATAACCTCCTAATATATCCACATGGTTCCACACATGAAACACCAACTAATTAAAGTTTAAACTAACAACATCTCAACAAATGTCTTAACAATACATCCTATGACTAATTAATCTACATCATTGAAACTACATTATATATAAAATGAAATTAACATTACATATTCAATTAAATTGATGATACAAATATTTGACACTAAGAATATTTAGTCATAGATATTCTCTCAAATACTATTAAAAATCTACACCATTGAAGCCACATTATATATAAAATGAAATTAACATTACATATTCAATTAAATTGATAATACAAATATTTGACATGAATATTTAATCATATTTATACTATCTCAAATACTATAAAAAATGTTAAAAGAATATTTATGATTTAAAATCAACTAAATTATTGAAGAAAAATCGATATAATTAAGAACATCATATGTTCTATCTCTTTTTATAACTAATTTATCTAAACTTAAAGCTAATATAAAAATACATTACCACTATTCCTAATATTAAAAATTAGATGAGAGATAATTTCTCTGATTAATAGTATTCATAGTTGGAAAAAAATAACATTCAATTGCAACATGTAGTATAAGAAAAATATATCATAATTATTCTTATTAATGCTACTAATAAATAGAAAAAGACCACATATCATAAAATCAACCTAATATTTAAATACATACAGATATCTTTTTAATATCCTTTCATAATCCAAAAAAATAAATTTAAAAATAAATATTAATAATCCATATTCATCTCCAACTTATAAATGTCACTAATTATATCTATATCATCTATATTTGTCCTTTTGCAAAAAATTGAGCTACAACTTAAAAATATCACTACCCTCTATATTTGTACTTTTGCAAAACATTGATCTACAACTTACAAATATCACTAGCTATATCTATATCCTCTGTATTAAAAACACTCCTTAGATGTTATTCGCAAGATAATCTTGAGAACGATTTTCCGAGCCCTCTTTTTTAGCTCCAATAAACTGTAAAAAAAAAGAAAAAAACATTTATATCAGCATACCGAAAAAAGGGCTAAGGCTAATTTCAGAATAAAATTGATCAGAAGCTTTTGCCTAGTTCACTTTTCTAACTTCAACTTGTATCAATACAGAAAAAGAAAAGAACAAATATCAATTATATATTTGTTCAATTATCTACACCTTCATTATGAATATTTAAATTAATTAAATTTATTTAAAAACCTACCCATTTCTCGTTTTCATCTTTCAATATGACCATATAATCTCCAACCCGAAGCCCATGCGCTTTAACAAACTCAGCTGTCACAGGCATGACAAAGAAATGGTGAGAGATGGAAACAAAATGATCAGAGCCTCAAGTAAAAAGTTAAGTTTATATAGTATTGTATTTAGTCACAGTTACAACTTACATGTATTTTCCAGTACGTACATTCTACTGTTGTTATTGGTCCAATATCTGCAGTAATAATATTTTATATTTCATTTAAAATAAATCAGAGACCACATTGATTTACAGATGAGTTGGCCTATAAAAAAATTATTTGATTTATATATAGTGGCTGAAAAGTAACATATGAATGTTATCGATTAGTGAGACATACCTGTATCTTAAGAGCCACATTTTAGGCAAATTCATGTCCTCTAATTCCATTATCAAACTCCTTCCCATATCCAGCGGGGGAAGATTTGCCTCTGCGGCTTTCTGAGCATCATAATAACCATAGATTCAAGTAGTTTATAAAATAGAGAGATATATGTAGATTGAACTTATAAAATAGAGAGATATATGTACATTGAACTTATATCATATGGAAGTCATGCAGCAACCTCATTTCAGAATGTTTATTTGTTATGAGCAATGTGAAATGATATTTGATTTTATTATGAATATCTAGAATTTCCAAATTTGTTTAAAAGTAATAAAAAAGTTCTAATATTCTAAAATTTGCTAAAAATGATGGAGAATCAAAATTTATTAGATATTTTAGAATATTTATGTACATTGAACTTATATCATATTGTGCAAAATATTGAAGTCATGCAGGAACATCATTTCAGAATATTTATTGTTTATGAGCAATGTGAAATTAAATTGATTCTATTCTGAATATCTAGAATTTCAAAATATTTCAAAATTGACATAAAAATAATAAAAAATATTCTTATATTTTAAAATTTGCTGAAAATTATGAAGAATCAAAATTTATTAAATATTTTAGACTTGACAGTTATTATGGAATTTTGATAAACTTGAGCAAGATCTTTGTTAAGATACTTTTTATATAAAATCACACGTTCAGTTCAATTTCCGTTCCAATCAAAATGATATATTAGAGCTAACAGAAATGTAATCTTACCAAAAAAAAAAAGAAAAAGAAAGATTTAGTACGTACCTTGGGAAGCACCATTCTTCCTAAAGTGCCTACATCGCTGGATTTTAGCTGTTTCTGTATTAGTGTGCTAAAGGTATGGCCGGATTTATCACTCTGCAAAAATAACAGTTTGCATAAATAACTGAACTGCCTGTTAGTTTATGTTGTGAAGGAATGTGGAGTGTGAAAGGGCTACTAAAACTGAGAGTAAATGGGATGGTTAAAGAATTAACGCACCTTATTCCTGATTGTGTAATGTAAAATTTTTTCACGGTTTCGAATTCGATTGACAGGTTTGTTTGGACGAAGAGGCGGGTAGGTCACAGAGTTTGACAACGACGGAGATTCGACATGTTGGGCTGAAGCTATAGTTATGGTTGCTTCTGGCAAGATTCCCTGAGACTGACTCACTGGAAATGGAGCATTACCAATCAAATCAGAGGCCATGTGGGGTGCACCATAAGGTGGGAAACCGGCTGGTACAGATGTATGGGATGAAGTAGTGCATTGAAAAGACTGGATACCACTGAGTTGCTTAATCTTTTCATTACATGGCAAAGGGGATTGATGAGGATGAGTTCCATTTCCAAATCTTGACACACTGGGATGACCTCCAGCTCCATTCGTCGGTATAACAGCAGAAGTAGAAGAAGCTACCTGCGTTTTGGAACAAGTACCTACCTGCGTTTTGGAACAAGTAGAAAAACCCACCTGAGTTTTGGATGGATGAGGTTGATTTGCAATACCATATTAATTTAACCATATCTAATGTGGTGTCTAACTTGATAGTGATGTTAAAATTAAATAATAATAATAATCTATGTTTATTTGAAAGAAAATGAGTAATTTACCTGATGAGGATATTGATATTGCTGAGCATTTGTAAAGGAAAGACAATCCACCATCATTGGGGATGGATAAGCATTAGTTCCACTTCCATATCTTGACTTAATAGGATGCCGAATTCCATCTCCATTAGGAGGCATAACAGAAGAAGAATAAGAACCCGCCTGCCATTGCCATTGATGACCATGAATTGCAATACCATATATATTGTGTTTGATGAGGATGAATTTTATTTCTATCTTTTATTAAGTATAAATTTTTATTCTACAATCCATATGTGTAAGAGTATGTCTCTATCATCAAAATTGAAATTTTGCTCGTATTGAGCAAAATAAAAATTTGGATCCCTCTGAGATCAAGAAGAAGATGAAGAATTTACCTGATATTGGGAGTACTGATGAGGATGAATTCCTGCATGCACCAGTTGTTTGACGCGTTTGGGATTGTTATCAAATTGGGATAAATTTGGGTATTGATGAGGATGAATTCCATTTCCATGTCCTGACATAATTCCATCTCCATTTCCATGTCTTGACATAACTCCATCTCCATTCCTGGGCATAGCAGAAGAAGAACACACCTGCGTTTGGGATTGAGGAGCATGAATTGCAATATACGTTGGACGTTGTGGAAATGCAGAATTAACAATCAAATTGGATGCGATAGGAGGCCGTGTATCGTAATTAGGAGGGAAAAGGTTTGGTAAAGAAGAAGTGCATTGAAACGACTGGATACCACTTTATATATATATATTTATCTATAAAAATATATATAAAGTTTAGGTAAGTTTTTTCTATTTTTTATTAATTTAAAAACAAAGTAATATAGATAAAAAATTAGATCTCAACTTACTCTAAAGAAATAAAAAAATTTAATATTTTCAAAGAAAAATTATAACTACCCACCTGCATTGCGGATTGATCACTAGAATGAGTTCCATTTCCATCTCTTGACACACTTGCATGAGGGTCAAGAAGATAACCTCCATTTCCATTCCACGGCATAACAGAAGAACCCACCGAAAAATCCTCCTGCGTTTTGGATTGATGGGCCTGAATTGCAATATCATATTAATTTAATAATATTAATATTTATTAATTTAGAAGTGGTTAGCTATTATTTAAAATTGAATAATAATAATAATAATAAATTATATTTATTTAAATAAAGAATAATTTCATAATTAATATTTTTATTACTGGCAGAAGGAAAGAATTATAACAATCCACCTGCATTGCCGATTGATGACTAGGTTGAGTTCCATTTCCATCTCTTGACACACCAGGGTGAAGATGACCTCCATTTCCATTCCACGGCATAACAGTAGAAGTAGAAAAACTCACCTGTGTTTTGGATTGATAGGTTAAATTGCAATATCATACTAATTTTACGTAATTTAACAATATTGGTATATGGATTGGTATTTTATTTGTTAGTGAATTTAAAATTAGATAATAATAATAATAATTTATTTGAAAGAAAAGAATAAGTTACCTGATGAGCATGGAAAAGCTGTTCCACAGAAAAAAAGTATTGATGAGGATGAATCTCCTGGACCTGTTGTTTGCAGCGTTTGGGATGGTTGTCAAATTGGGATATTGGGTATTGATGAGCATGGAAAGACGGCTCAGCAGATGGAGCAGAGTATTGATGAGGATGAATTCCTGGCTCAGCAGATGGAGCAGAGTATTGATGAGGATGAATTCCTGCCTTGACCTGTTGTTGATTGCTGTCAAATTGGGATAAATTTGGGTATTGATGAGGATGAATTCCATTTCCATGTCTTGACATAACTCCATCTCCATTCATGGTCATAGCAGAAGAAGAACACACCTGCGTTTGGGATTGAAGAGCATGAATTGGAATAACATACTAATTTAACAATATCCATCTATTTAACAAATATAAAAGAAGAAGGCAGATAAATATAAAAGAAGAAGAGTAATTTACCATGGGAGAATGGAAAGGTACAGCAGAGGGAGAAGAATAATGATGAGGATGAATTCCTGCATGAACCGGTTGTTTGCCTTGTTCGCGGTCATTGTCAAATTTGGAACGTTTGGGGTCGTTGTCAAATTTGGAACCATGCGCGGAGGTACAGTGACCAACGGGATTAAGAGCTCCTATCCATGAAAGCATATACTCCATGATTTCTACGATCCTCTCTGAAGCACCACGAATTCCAAATATTGGCACGATGTCTTCAAGATTGAACTTCTGATTGAGATCATCGTCGCTATAATTCGAATCGACCGTTGAACTAGGGTTGAGCCGCCTCTCCTCTTCTAAGCGTTGGCAAACATATTTTAAAAAACTGAGAATACCTTGTTTCCCGCCTCCACGGGCTAGGGTGATACTCTTGATCCAGTAACCATCCAAGTTGAGCCGCTTTATTTGGGAAATATGGAAACAGAAACCATTTAACGTACACCAAACGTAGATAGTCTGTTCAAGCCAACTAAACAGATGGAACTTCTGCAACTCAACCGGTTTGCTATTTATATCAGCTATTATTAAGTCAACGGGATTCACATTAATATTCGCTCCTGTAATCGGTAAATCTTCCAAACCATATTCCTCCACTTGCGCCACCGCTCCCACAGGCTTCCACTCAGATATTGGTGCGATACCTTCCGGCCTCTTTGTTATACTCTGAACGCTTATGTCACTATCGAGCTTCTTCTCGGTTTCTTGAAATTGAATATTACTCTCGAGCTCCTTTGTTATACTTTGAAAGATTATGCCACTCTCGAGCTCCTTCTCCGTTTCTTGAAATTGCATATTACTCTCGAGCTCCTTCTTGGTTTCTTGAAATTGATTATTACTCTCGACATCCTTCTTGGTTTCTTGAAATTGATCATTACACTCGATCTCCTTTTGGGATTCTTGCAGTGGATTGTGATTTCCGCTTTCTCCACGATTTTGTTCTTCACCCAAGTGAAAATTCCCATCCCAGTTGATCATATCATCACTTGAAAGTGGAGCACCCAACTCCGGAAATTCATCCAGTACGCTTGGAAGTGAATGACCTGCAAGCTCCGCCAAAAAATCCACTTTTCCAATTGAAGCATCTAAGTTCGCAAAAAGAGTTTCCATTTGATGGGATAGTCGTGGCGCTGGCGCCATTTCTGATACTGGTAATCCTGTTGAAACCACCGGTGATAGAGATTCGGCGAATGTATCACCCTGTGGGTCCATCTCGTATCACTCTTCCTCTCTCTCTATATATTTTCTGCCCTAAACTTCAAAACCCTAAACACTGAACGAGGAAGAGTGTCAATCCATTCTTCCTCTCTCTCTATATATAATTTTTCTGTCACTGAACACGGAACAGTGTCACTCCACTCTTTGAAGTCAAATTGACTTCACTGACAGTGCTCCTCACTATGCTCTAATTATGGGGATCTGAATTGATACTTTACAATAGCTTCTCAATTACATGCACGCACTAACTCGAAGTTGAACATGGACTTTAAATTTACGTAAACATAAGTTTAATAAATTTAAATTGACACTCCATTTTTATATTAGTTTCACAGAAATTTATTTTTAGCGTTTTACGTTGAGTTAAAATTATTTTTAGAATAAATGTAAATTATTTTTAATATTTATTAATTAATTAAAAATAAAACTATTGCGATATGAGATGATTAAGTAGTGATCTTATTAATAGCTATGATCACTGTGAGATTGGATGGAATTAAAAATAAAAAGAAATATTGTTGAAGTTTAAATGGTTTACTGTAAGTTAAATTTAAACTTTTTATTTTTATATATTTTTGTGAGAGAATAAAATTATCCATATTAATTATAATATTATGGTATTTAATATTAAATGGAATAAAAAAAATATTGATTATTTTTAATATTTTATTTTATCTTTTAAAAATCAATAATTATTTATAAATAATTTAATTTTAAATAAATATTTAAATTATATATTTTAAGTTTTTTTTTTTAATATAAAAAACAAAATCAATTTAATAATTATTTATTTTATTATTATTTAAATCATAATATTTTTTATTGTTTTTAAATACTATATGATTTTTTTCTTTTTAATTGAGTTTTTTAAATACGAAGAGGGATGTCGTGTTTAATTATTTGAGAGGAAGTCTGAAAAGATATGATGGAAATTTTTGACAATTTTGAAAACATTTTATTTTTATATTTCTTTTAGTGAGAGAATAATATTATCCATACCAAATATATATTATGGTATATAATATTAAATGGAATGAAAAAAATATTGACTATTTCTAATATGATTTTAAATATTTTATTTAAAACAAATTATTTATAGATATTATATTTATAAGTAAATATTTAAATCATGTTATTTTTATTTTTTTGTTTTATATAAAAAAATAAAATTAATTTGATTATTATTTATTTTATTATTATTTAAATAATGATTATTATTATTAAATATTATATCATATTAAAATCAATTTAATAATAATTTATTTTATTATTATTTAAATAATTATTATTATTAATAAATATTATATCAAATTAAAATTAATTTAATAATTATTTAAATAATTAGAAATTTTCTATTTTTTTTTTTTTTTTTTTAGATATGAAGGATGTGATGTTGTATTAGAGAGGAAATCTAAAAGGATAGGATAGAAATTTATGACAAATTTGAAAGAGCATAGAGATTTGTGAAACATGTAATTATAAGGGATATATGTTTTTATGTGTATAGTATAATTGACATGATATTCCAAAATATATGTATAGTTGATATAATATTCTAAAATGTATGCATAATTGACATTAAGATGGCCAATATAGTATAAGGAGGTGCGTACCTTGGGAAGCACCATTCTTCTTATGATCCCTATGTCACAAACATATATAAGAACTTATCATGAAAAAAAATAAAAATTAACCTACCATATCCTAGCTAAACAATGTCATGTGATATAATATGAATATTCACCATATAGAATATTGCTATGGATACAAAATTTCTGATTAATGTGGATCCGTTGTACACAACCATGCTTATCATAAGTATATGGACTATTTGTTTGAATTGGTTTGATCTTTCAACGTACGAAGATCTGCACTTTATTGGGATATTGATTAAGTCTCACATACGATTATTAATTAATCATTCCTCCACCCTGGTCCATCTAGTAACCAGCCTCTAGCCAATACACTTATCATTCACAGAGAGGAGGCACCTGTCAATTCTCTGCTTATGTAGAAATCTGTGTCGATCGTCGATCCTCCAGATCTAGATCCAACGATGGACATGGTTTGGGAGGGGGTTAGGGTAACTAAACCCACCCTGGATGTTGGCTCTCTATCATTCTTGCTTAGCTCTTTGTGGTTTTGATGCTCTGCAACTTCTATGGTGATTCTTTCATTGACATAATGGTTTTTCTAGTTGTTTATGTGTGACGAGGAGGTTCGACTCTGGTCCATTACTCTATTGATCCATGCACTAGTTAGAACTCTGTCCTTCTTCAAAACCCTTCACTCAGTGGTAAATCTTTGTGACTCCTATGTAAATTTTCTGGGCAATGAAATGGTTTCGGTCGTCCCTTCTCAACTCTAGAGTAATATGCTAGTGGTCAGTCTAAAAGCTTTATTTTCACACTTCTTACCCTTTTGCACAAGTTTTAATACATATTTATATACTTGTTGACAGGGTTTTGCCTTTCAAAGTTCTGGATTTTCACTTCATCTAGTTACTCCTTTAATATGAATAGGTTTGCAGGTATGGAAGATACACCTTCGAAATTGTTGAAGCCTTTCCTCTAATAAATTTTGGCCGTGGGTTATAATGTTTATTTACACCATTTTCATACAGTCTTAAGGAATTTCTAACTTTACCCAACTTGTGTTTTATCAATTCTAGGGCCTGCATGCAAATCTTTGGCAACTTAAGGACTTCACAATCCCTGCTACTATGGCCACCACCACCATGATAAAGGTATGTCATGACCCTATGAAGAAAGGATTTTGTTTTCTATTGATCAATGTTTTCCTTGTGAATATGCTCTGAGGTTTGAACCCTAGTTGTACAGGGTTTGAACCCCAATTGGTTCTTACCCACCTTACTTACAGCTAGGCGAAGTTCAATAGTATAAGTTTTGGTTTTGTTTTTTTTCTTTACCTGCTTCTAGAAGCATGTATCTGGTGTATAGGATTTTTGTTACAATTCCACTTTAGTTTCTTCTTAGCCTTGAAGGAGAATATGAAAGTTTTCAAATGATATTTGTATAACGTTCTCTATTGAGCCATATAAAAATCTTCAGATGGTTATACCTTGGTCTCCTCAGTCTTATGCGGCCTGAGTTAACCTTGAGACTTGAACTATCGCTGCTAAATGTGTAAATTATACATTTGTGTATAAGTCCGCTGCTTCAGATGCCTTCTATCTTATTGTAAAAGGATTTTTGTGTACTTAAGACATGCAAATTTATGGTATAATTCATATTGCGATATGTATCACTAAATTTTCATAATTTTAGTTCAATATACAATTTTTCCCTTTATATATGGTTCCAGTGTCTTGACTATCCTTTATTGATTTTTCTATTTTTCTATATTGTTATGAAAACTATTATATAGCTTTACATTCAGATGACCATAGGACAAAGGGTTTGGCTCCATTAGTCATGGATTTTGAATCCTAATCCTCGGTGTCGAGTTCATATTTTCCCATTGAATGTTTTTGAAGATACTTCACAATGAAATTTTACTTTACTTTACTTTACTTTACTAAACCAGAATCCACTATGTTATCAACCTTTAATTTTCTGGCATTTTAGAGATTTATTCACAATGTTTGTATCATTCTAGTTAAGAAAATTACTTGTACATTTCTATACAGCTAGATCTTTACATATTTTATAAAAATAACTTCATGTTTTCTTTTCAAGTTTTACTCTAGGAGGACAGATCTCTCTACATTACATTCCTCTATCATCCACAATCACTTAAAATAATTAAACATAAAAAATTAAACTCATAATTATAAATTATTTTCCTCAAATAACAACATATACTACATATACTTATCTCAACTTTTGTTGTACTGATTGTGCCTGTAACACCCCCAATTTGTGTGTTGAATTTCAAAGCTAGACATTTGAACTTTAATCCTAAGGGGAGTGGACCCCAAAGGACAAGTTTGTTGTGAATGTAATTAAATATTCAAATTTGAGGAAATGAATAAAATGATTGTGTGCAGATTGACCAAAATGAGATTTATGAGATCACTTGCTAAATCCATGAGGATGGATAAGGCAAATACTTTCCCCACAATCTTTCAAAAATCCTTGAAAGCAATTATTTCTAATTTAGATTTTTGAGGAAGAATCTAAATTCCCCAATGATGAGGAAAATAGTTGGGAAGAGGTAAAAAGCTGGAAAAGCTGAGGAAAAGCATAAAAAAGCTTTAAAGAATCCCTAAAATGGGAAGCCTAGGCAAACAGGAAGAAAAGCATCATGATATTCTGGACGCAGAATTAGAAACATGCTTTGGGGAATAATAGCTTAAATAAGCTGCTCCTAAACAGATTAGAAGTTAGTCTGTTCTAGGAGATGATCTCAGCTCGGGGGTTGGTTCTGGGAGACAAAAGGACTCTAAGGTTGGGAGGTTGGTCGACTGCATGAGTGGTATGTCTCTAAATTTATTGGTGTGTTCATTTGATATAGTATGAATTGGCTACATATAACAGTTGATTTGTAGAATTGATTTATTACTGCTACATTTAACAGAATTAATCATAAGGAATTCACCTTTATAATTCTGTATAGTTGTAGAAAAGAAATCTGTTGAGTAGAATCCAACAGAAAGTTTAAACCCGGGTTGGTTTAAATCTGAGGATGCATCATTCTCTACAGATGAGAAAATTTTAAACTAATTCTGATCTATGAGTATACATTTGTGAGCATGATTAGGTAAATGGAAGAGAAACTCACAAAAAAATATCTAAACCAATACTTAAGTGATAAGCTGGAGATTTCTAGTACCTCATAATTCACAAAACTGTAACTTAATCTGTCTCTGTGGGAAATGTAACAGTGAGAAAGTAAATGTAGAGAGTGCAGAAGTAGTTATTTAGTTAATTTCTAAGTGAAGAGCAGAGATTTATAATAATTTCCACCGCTAGGCATTTCAACAATTAAGATAGTTACTATTTCCTTAACAAGGATTACATGGAAGAGTAGTAAAATTTGTATTGTATAATTACTTTAAGTAGCAAGGGAATGAATCCCAAAACATGATCAGTTCTACAGAAATAACTAGAACAGGAGATATATGTATGAAAGATATGGGAGTAGCCACCAGGAAATAAAAAGGAGACCCAAATAGAAAAAAAATTATATAATATGGAAAACTAGTAAAGCATGGGAGCCTACAATAATATAGTACCTGTATCTTATACATATATATATATATATATATATATATATATATATATATATATATATGAGAATGGGTACACAAACCTTATGCATGCAATTATATATATAGGCAGATATCAGTAAAGGAAATCAGTTTAAACATGGGTATGGTGAGACTGCTATCTCAAGAAAAATACATTTCACAAGCCTTTATAAATATCTAGCTACGGAAAACAATTTAAATGTGCATACAAAATTCAAAATGAAATATAACTCTTCAGAATTCCTGAGAGTCTCGTGTAAGATTCATGCAAATTAAAAATAGCTAAGAGGCTTGTACAATTGAAAAACATTAGCTATAAGGAGAATTATATAAGCTACAGTCACTGCTATGATAAGCAAAGCAAAAGAGGAAAAACTCATTAGAGTTAAGTCGTATTAATTTATACGCAACGAATCATTCCATGAGAGGAAGCATGAAACAACCCATAAATTACTAAGCTGTAGCTTCGTTGAAATTATAAGAACAACAAGAATATCAGTGACAAAAAAAATAAAAATGTCCAGATACATGTCATAAAATCTGAGCCTTTTGGGCTAGGGTCTGGTAACAGAGACCATATTCCCATTCACATTTTAAACCACTAAAGAGCACCAGCATTACAAATAGAAACTATTAATATTCCGACTCTGGCAGAGTCTCGGTCTTAAATGGACACTGTGTAAAACCCTAAGAGAGGTAACAATTCTACATAAATGAGATGGAATAACGCCACGAGATGGTACTATCCACATAGGCCTATACCGACCTGAAACGCCAAGGGAGACGAAATTAATATCCATTGAAAATGAAAGATGCTCATAGCTGCTGACAATGAAATATGTATGGGTATGCGTTACCTATGGAAAACACAGTAAGGAGAGAGAATCAATCAATAGAGCAGGGGATAGCAAATCGTTTCGAATAGAGAGATTTACCAAGACAAGAAGAGGTTACCTGCCAATGAAGACCCTCGTCCTTTACGAGCTCTCTGCGCCAGAGGTAAAAGCAGAATATCAATTTAATTGAACGCATGAAGGTCAATAGTAAATTGAACACAAAATTATATATATGAATGGGGAAAAAAAATTCAAACCTCACGAAGTCGAGCTTGACGACTCTTGCTCTTCTGCGATGAGGCGAGTCAAGTATTAGCAACTCTGCATGATATTATCAAGATTAGCTAATTATCAGGTAAAAAAACCGACAAAGGAAAAATGACGAAAACAAACCAAAGA
Organism: Pinus albicaulis; assembly: GCA_034641835.2. Classification (NCBI taxonomy): domain Eukaryota; kingdom Viridiplantae; phylum Streptophyta; class Pinopsida; order Pinales; family Pinaceae; genus Pinus; species Pinus albicaulis. Next base: position 400,352,631 of record CM076577.1, on the reverse strand, counting down.
GAATACATAAAAATTTGTACAGGATATATTGCGGAAACGGTCCCAACGATATTGAACCATCAACGCAAACTCCAGAACGAAGCCTTTTCGTATCATTAATGTTCGAGACGTCCACAGAAAATAAGTATGACAAATGCGGAGAGTCGAATATGACCTCTAACAAAAATTGCAAGACGTATGTGCAAGATTCATACCTGGTTTCGTTGCAGTGGCGTAGATAAGTCGGCCCACGAGTTAATTCCTCCGTTTGCAGGGGTGAACAAACCACACGAAGAGCAAAAAAAACTGCCTTCAACCAAAGGCGTAGACTTATATAACCATTTGAAAAACCCCAGATCACTAATACGGTGTGAGGATAGCAGCCATCCACATGGCCACATCATAGAGATGAGGCCACGGATCGAATAGTTGTAGCATACATTTACACCGGTCGTTCAACATTAATTATGCCAAAAGTACATAATGAAATTTCCGGCGTTATGTCGTATGACGGAGAAGGGCCTTGCGTATATATTAGTCTGGCATGGCGACCTACCAAATTTACGTGGAGGTATAGCACATGAACAGGAAAGGGATGGAATCATCCCCACCAATAAAATGTAACCAGAAGTATTATAAGATCTGACGTAGAGTAGAAACACCACATCTCAGTCCCACACCACATCAAATCGATTCATATCAGGACGCCATGCGTGAAAGCTTAACAAATACGTTAAATCTTCATATTAAATGTTGACATGAAAACCTATGAACAATAAAATGCGATCATCTCAGCATAGACCTTGTGAAGAGTATGAATACCACCTCCTTGAACCGTCATAAGTACGATATAGTCCTCCATATAAAAGTTTGTATATTAATTTCAACCAATGCTAAAGACCAAATTGGTAGGAGAGGACATTATGATAACAATTAAGAACCTCGGATGGAAAAAGGGTCCGGAAGGCCCCATGAGTACAACCTATTTGCATCCTTTGCATATAGATATGCAGAAATGGGTTGAATGCCCAAGAGTGCATAACCATCAAAGTAAACGTTAAACATAGGTGGTATATGCTACCCTTCATATAGGGGAATTAATATATAATAACTCCACTATGATTCAAATACAAAGCAACTCGACTTTGAAATGAGAGTTAAAGGATATTGACTTGTGGTATAGTTTTTATGTGGAAATAAATCATATTGGGGAGGGAAACATATGATTATACCATATAGAAATCACAAACATTATGTCAAACTTATTCTTGGAAATATTAGATGCCTGAAATTTTTTTTTTGTTTGTGAGTAACTGGGAGGTGTGACAGTGCCACCCTACCATGAGAGAGGCAATCACATCCTCAACTCCCCTCGTGATCCACACTAGAGTCTAAGGTAGCAGTATTATGCAAAAGTTAGACCTCGATACCTCGGTCCAGCCTAATCTTCCCTTGGGTTACAGAGCTCAACTAGCTCCAAACCAGCTCTGGACAACTCTTTCCTGCAACATTTCTGTTGTTAAACCTCTATTCCTTTTTGGTTTACAGAACCCCTTCCCCTTCCTAGGATTTACTTTTTATCCTTTTTGGGGAAGGTAACTATCCAAAACTACCTCTTCCTTTTTACTCTGGAATCTTGGAATTAATTTACTAATTAGTTAACCAATAATTGAATTAACTTTTATTCATAGAACATAACTCAAGTATTTTTATTAACGAATAATCATATTCGTTAATCCCTTTCTCTATTAAAATTTTAAATGTATTTTGTAAAAAAAAAAAATCTTTTAACATAAAATGTTTAAGAAATAAGTTGGGTGTTACATCTTTCCCCGCTTAAGGTGAACATCGTCCTCGATGTTTACTTCATTCCAGTAAACAATTCGGGATATACTTCCTATATCGAGTTTTCGTCTTCTCGAGTACCCTCCTCCGGGCTAACGTGCTTCCATTGCACTTTAACTTTGGGGATGCCTCACCTCCTGAGTGTTATTTCTCTCTGATCGAGAATACGTTGAGGTTCTACCAGAAATTCGTCGTCCAATTCTACCTGCAAGCAACATAATTCATAATTAATTTAACTAAGGATCCTCCTATTCCTGAAACTCATAATTGAAACATAACTTACATTTACATTTTGCCAGTGTATAATATGTTTGGGGTCATGTACGTATCGTTTCAGTAATGATACATGAAATACATAGTACACCAATATGTGACTGGACAATGCCACCCAGTAGGCCACTGAACCAACTCGTTCCGAAATTTGGAAGGGTCCACAATCTCTGGGAGCCTATTTGGCACAGGTGGTCCATCCTAAGGTGATTTTCTTAGGTTTGATCCTCACATAAACATGGTCACCTACTTTGAATTCTCAAAAAGTTCTTTTCCTGTCAGCATATACATTTTTCCATTCCTGAGCAACCTTTAAATTCTGCCTGATTTTTCTTACCTCATGCTCCATTTCCTCCAGCATGCCTGGTCCATGCATCAGTTTGGTTTCTGGGCTACTCCAATTTATGGGTGTCTGGAATTTTATTCCATATAATGCCTCGAAAGGGACTCATCATGAGTGATTCTTGGTACCCATTATTGTAAGCGAATTCTACAAGATGCAGATTATCTTCCCACTTCGTGGGTTGCTGCATCACATACATGCACAACATGTCTTCTAGAATTTGATTCACCCTTTCATTATGTTCATCCATCTAAGGATGATAGGTTGTACTAAACTGAATATGTGTACCCAATCTAGTGAAAAGTGACTTCCAGAATGTTGTGGTAAATTTCACATCTCGATCTAAGATAACGATTCTCAGGATGTCCTGTAATCTAAATATTTCCCTCATAAAAATATCAGCAATTTGTACAATTTTATAATTTGATTCGACAGGTATGAAATGGGTTGCTTGCTGAGTCTATCCACAAACACCATAATTGAATTATTGTGTCTTTTATTTTTTTGGTAAACCCATAATGAAATCAAGTGAAATTACTTCCCATTTCTATCTGGTACCAGAATTGGCTGAAGTAATCCTGTTGGATGTAGGTGCTCCACTTTCACCTGTTGACACTCCAAGAATTTGCTAAGATATTCAACAATGTTTTTATGTATTCTAGGCAAGAAATAATCTTTCCTAATTGTCGTTACCATATTTTGATATCTAGGGTTTCCATCATAAGGAATTTGGTAATATTAATCCAAAATTAGTTCCTTTAAGCTCATTTGATTCTACACAAAACTTTCGATGAACCCTTCTACACAAAAAATGAGAACTACATGAAAAACATGATTTCAATCTCATTTTTTCATGTATTTCTCATTTTTCGTATAATAGTGTCCATCAAAAGTATGCAACATGGATATTCCTTGGATGAGGAATTTAATTTTGCATCCAATGAGTACTCCCGCTCGTAATTTGAGTAAAACGTTAGGGAGATATGTTGAAAATACGAGTTGAAAAAGTAGTTTTATTATTTTATTATTTTTTAATATTTTTACCCTTTTATTTAAAAAATGGTAAATCATCCCCCATGGTTGACATCATCATCTTGAATCCTATTGGTTGTTATAAAGTTTATTTTTGTTGTACATTTTTCATAGGAGGCCCATTTTAGACCTCAAAATTTCTCTAATGATTACTTGTTCTTAGAACTTACATTTTGTTTGATTAAAATATAACTCATAAATGAAATGTAATTTTCCACTTAAAACATCAACAACATGATTCGCCTTAACTTTTACATGATGAATGTCAAAATAAAATTCACCTAGGAATGCATTCCATCTAGCTTGGCGGGTGTTCAAGTCAGACTGCTTAAGATAGCTAGTTAGACTACTATGATGAGTTATTAGCACAAATATTCTTCCCAGTAAGTAATGCCTCCAAACCCCAAAGTGCATGTATTATCACAGTTAGTTCTAAGTCATACACATATTATCATTGCTCATGGTATTTTAAATTTGTGGACTCATATGCTATCACCTTGACATCTTGAGTCAATATTGCTCCCACCCCCTCCTTACAAGTGTCTATTCAGACTTCAAACTCTCTACTAGGGTCTACTACCTTTAACACAATGGAAATGGTTAACAGTTGTTTCAATCGTTCAAAACTGGCTTGAATTTCGTTAGTCCATTTAAATATTCGTCCCTTCTATTGCAAGGAAGTAATTGGAAAGGATACCTTAGAGAAGCCTTCAATGAAGCGCTGGTAGTAGCCAACCAGGCCCATGAAAGAACGCATGTCTGCTATATTTCAGGGTACCATCCATTCCATGATCGTTTTTATCTTTTCGGGGTCCACTGAAATTCCTTCAGCAGATATTACATGGCCCAAATATTGGATTTGTTATTTGTAAAAATCACATTTGCTAAATTTTGCATAGAGATGATGTTCCCTCAGCATTTTCAGCACTAAGTGAAAATGTTCCCTGTGTTCTTCCATATTTTTAGAATAGATTAATATATCATCAAAGAATATTAAGACAAATTTATCCAAAAATGAGTGGAAGATGTCGTGCACAAGACTCATAAAAGCCGCTGGTGCGTTGGTTAATCCAAATGGTAACACCACAAATTCATAATGTCTGTATTTGGTATGAAATGTTGTTTTAGATATCCCCTCATCCTTAATTCGTATCTGGTGATACCCAAATATTAAGTCTATGTTTGAAAACATGGTTACACCTTTCACTTGATAAAAAAGATCATCTATTCTGGGAAGCGAGTATTTTTTTTTGATCATCAGTTTATTAAGCTGCCTGTAATCCATACACATTCACATCATACCGTCTTTATTTTTAACGAACAACACCAGTGCTTCCCAAGGGGACACAATGGGACATATGTACCCCTTATCCAATAGTTCTTGCAACTTCATTTTTAATTATGTTAATTTGGGCACACTCATTCTGTACGATGCTTGAGACACAGGTGTTGCCCCAGGTATTAACTCGATAATAAAATCAATATCTCGCTTTGGGGGTAATCCTGGAATATTTTTAGGAAACACATCCATAGAGTCCTGAAAAACTAGGATATTTTACAACATAAGACTTTTGTCCTTAGATTTAGTAAACCCCACTTGGATAGCGTATAGTTGACACCCTTTTCTGATGCATTTACCCATCTGGGATGCAGTGATGGGGCACAATTGGAGTGGTTTCTTAATTCCTTGTAGCTCTTGACGTGTACCATCTTCCGCCTTAAAGTGGATGGTTTTCTCCTTGCAATATACCGATGACCAATGTCTTTCCAATGAATCCATTCCCAACAATATGTCGTAGGAACCCAAAGGTAAAATATTCAGTTCAACAGTTATCTGATGTTTTCCTACTTCCAGACTACAGTTGGATATTTTTTCATTAACTCTTCTCTTTTCTCCAGTAGCCAGTTGTACCAACCAGGGGACTTTAAATTTATCGCTTTGCAATTTACATTTTTCGACTACCCGGGGTCCAGGGATTTATATAACTTAAACTGGCACCAGGATCAACCAAAATAGAAACATATTGGGAGTATAGCTTGCCTCCAATTCTATCATGGTTGGCTAAAAATTCGCTTGTCGGTCCTACAATGCAACATTACTTCTTGGTATGATTCGTGCAACATCCCCAACGGTGGATACCTCCTATAGATTTTTTATAGTCTCGTTTCTTCTATGATGAGGAATTTTTTTATAGTAATGTACCTGACTACATCCCCAACATTGTAATGGTGGTTCCTGAGTATTTCCATGGTCTGGTCTGGTAGATGCTTTAGTAGGCCACTCTTTAGTTGGTCATTTGGATCTCTGCTCGTTTTTTCCATACTATCTATTAGCTGGGCTTCTTGCAGCATTTTTATACTTTCATGATCTACCAATTTTAAAATTCGAGGTACTTTTATGCCCCTTATTTGGCGGCTAATTCTACTAGAATCCCCTTTCCCCTTGGACTGTTGGTAACACATTTGTGCCTTACGAATCACCTCACCCATAGTTTTTGGATTCACAAACTCAATTATCTCCTTCATATGTGTAGGTAAACTACTCAAGAATGGTTTTACTTTAGCTTTTTCATCTCTCAAATACAGTACATACCTTAGTAAGGAGGTAAATTTAGTTACAAACTCGTCCATATTCAGTTGTCCCAACTTCAGGCCATGAAATTAGCGAGAATTTTCATCGTAAAATCACTTTGTTAGTTACTTGTATTTAAAGTATTACTGGAACTCATCCCAAGTCACATTATGATGTTCAATACCCTGTACGTTTTTAGATTCCTCCCATCATAATGTAGCTTTCTCCTACAATTGGTAGATGGCCAACTGAGCTTCGATTTTACTGCTATACTGTTAGACTTGAAAATATTTGTTCATATTAATTATCCATGCTTCTGCCATTTATTCAGCCTCCCAATCGAATGTAAGAGATTTAATTTTCTGGAACTCACCTTGCAGTTATACTTTATGATTTTTCAACTCTTGCTGATCTGTAACATTCCTAGATTATACTTCATTGTAGGTCCTACTCTTTTTTCTTCAATATGTCTGACTTCCTTCTGGGTTTCCATTAACTTGTTCTTGCTTCTCTCCTTCTTCATGGGTGTCCCTCTCTGAACTAGGTTGTGTTCTAGGATGATTCTGCTTATCCGAAAGAATTTTGAGTATCCTCTCCTATTCCCTCATCAACCTTTCACTGCCTCTTTGTCCTTGAATCATTTATGTCTGGAGTTGTTGCACTGTATCCAACAATCTGTTGGTCTGTCATTGTTATTCTTCCAACAATATACTAGTTTGCTAGTGTTGATCCACACTCGATTGTACCCATATTTCTAGGTTAATCTCTATATTAAATAGAGGATGGATTCCCCTATATTTCTTGTTGTTTGATGATTGGATCCTCTCCTCATCAGAACTTATCAAAAATATTCCTATCACTGTGCACATTTAAAATAAAAAACACCAAATTTATTTAGATCGCTATCTGGCCCTAACATGTAACCATGCTCTGATACCACTTGTCACACACATACATAAGAACTTACCATGAAAAAAATAATTAACCTACCATATCCTAACTAAACAATGTCATGTGATATAAATGAATATTCACACATACTATGGATATAGAATATTGCTATGGATACTGAATTTATGATTAATGTGGATCCGCTGTACGCAACCATGCTTATCATAACTATATGGACTATTTTTTTGAATTGGTTTTATCTTTTAAAGTATGAATATCTGCACTTTGTTGGGATATTTATTAAGTCTCGCATACGATTATTAATTAATAATTCCTCCACCTCGCTCCATCAAGTAACCACATTGTGGCTAATACACTTATCATGCATAGAGTGGAGGAACTTGTTGGTTCTCATGCTTATCTAGAAATATTTGTTGATTGTTGATCCTCCATATCTATATCCGATGGTGGAAATGGTTTGCGAGGGGGATAGGGTAACTAACCCTACCCTAGAAATCGACTCTCTGTCATTCTTGCTTAGCTCTTTACACATGTGGTGATCTGCAACTTCTATGGTGATTCCTTTGTGGGCATAGTAGTTTTTCTAGTTATTTCTGTGCAGCAAGGATGTTCGGCTCTAGTCTCTTATTCCATTTATCCATGCAATGGTTAGAATTATATACTTATTTAGAACCCTTCAATTGGTGGTAAATATCCGTAACTCTTATGTAAATTTTATGGGCAATGAATTGGTTTTGGTCGTCCCTTATAATATCTGGAGTAATATACTACTCGTAAATATAAAAGCTTTATTTTATCACTGCTTACCCTTTTGCACAAGTTTTAATACATGTTTATATACTTTTTGACAGGGTTTTTCTTTTCGCAGGTCTATATTTTCACTTCATTTGGTTACTCCTTTAATATGAATAGGTTTTTAGGTATGGAAGATATACCTCGAAAAATACTGAAGCCTTTCCTCTCGTAAGTTTTGGTCGCGAATTATAATGTTTGTTTACATGATTTTCATAAGTTCTTAAGGCATTTCTAACGTTACCCAATTTTTTTTATATCTAATTTAGGGTCTTCATGCAAAGCTTTGGAAGCTTGAGGGCTTCAGAATGCTTGCTACTATGGCTGCCACCACCATGATAATGGTATGTCATGACCCTATGAAGTAAGGGTTTCATTTTCTATTGATCAGCATTTTCCCTGTGAATACGATTGGAGGGTTGAACCATTGTTGTATAGGTTCTAAACGCCAATTGGTTCTTATCCACCTTACTTATGGCTAGGCCAATTTCGAGACTATAAGTTCTGGTTTTATTTTTTTCCTTTAATTTCTTCCAGAAGCATGTATCTAGTGTATATTATTTTTGTTACAGTTCTAATTTCTTTTCTTCTTGGCCTTGAAAGTGAATATGATAGTTTTCAAATGATATTTGTATAACTTTCTTTGTTTTGCGATATAAAAATATTTGGTAGGTTATACCCTACTCTACTCAGTCTTATGCGGTTTGAGTTAACCCTGAGACTTGAATTGTTGCTACTAAATGTATACATTATATTTTTGTATAAGTTCGTTGCTTCAGTTTCCTTCTATCTTCCTGTCAAATATTTTTTGTCTACTTGAGACATGTGAATTTCTGGTATAATTCATATTGCGATATGTATCGCTATATTTCCGGAATTTTAGTTCACTATATAGTTTTTCCCTATATATATGATTGCAATGGCCTTACTATCCTTTATTAATTTTTATGTTTTTCTATACTGTTATAAAAAATATTAGATAGCTTTACATTTAGACAACTAGAGGACAAAGGGTTCAACTCCGTTAGCCTTGGAATCTGAATCCTAAACCTCAAAGCCGAGTTCATATTTTCCCAATGATTTTTTTTGAAGCTACTTAAAAATGCAACTTTACTTTCTTTTACTAGGCACTACTAATTGTTTCTTAGAAGGTTGGCACACAAAATTTTATTTCTTATTATATACATACTTGCAGTGCTTTATTTGTAGCTCTTTTCTTATTTTATATAGAGCACATCATTGTTCCTTTATTTTATTAAGGCACACACAATAGTTTTATACCATAACTCCACTATGTTACCAACCTTCTATTTCTCTGGCTATTTAGAGATTTATTCATAATGTCTTTATCTTTCTAGTTAAGAAAATTACTTGTACATTTCTGTACAGCTAAATATTTTCATATTTTATAAAAATAACTTCCTTGTTTCTTTTCAAGTTTTACACTAGGAAGACAGATCTCTCTACATTTGCATTCCTCTGTCAGATCTATCCATAATCACTAAAAAATAATTAAACATAAAAAATTAAACTCATAATTATAAATGATTTTCCTCAATAACAATAGATAGTACAGATACGTTTCTCAATTGTTTTTGTACTGATTATGCCACCCTACCATGAGAGAGGCAATCACGTCCTCAACTCCCCCTATTCTCTACACCAGAGTCTAAGGTAATAGTATTATGCGGAAATTAGACATTGGGACCTCGGTCCAGACTAATCTTCCCTTGGGTTATAGAGCTCCACTGGCTCCAAACCAGCTCTAGACAACTCTTTGATGCAACATTATTTTTTTTACCCTCTTTCCCTTTTTGGTTTGTAAAATCCCTTCCCCATCCTAGGATTTCCTTTTTATCCTTTTTGGGGAAGGTAACTGTCCAAAACTGCCTCTTCCCTTTTACTCTAGAACCTTGCAATTAATTTACAGGTCAGTTAGCCAACAACTAAATTAAATTTTATTCATAAAATAGAACTCAATTATTTTTATTAAAAAATACTAATATTCATTAATCCCTTTATTTATTAAATTTTTTAAATGTATTTTGTAAAAAGTTATTTTAACATAAAAATTTTAGGAAATAAGCTGGGTGATATAGCCTACATAAGTCGACTGAAGTTTCTTCCGTAATAATAAGAGAAATATATTTTGAGAGTTATCTTGTAACACCCATCCATCATATATATATTAATTAAACCATCCAATAACATTCTTTAATAATATGGAAACATTTTTTTTTCCTTTTCGTTTGGAGTTTCGACGAGAAACACAAATATATTTATATATGCGGTATGCACATTAGATAACCTCATTATTTTGATCTATGTTATTTATATTATTAAGTGTATATGTTATAATGAATTAAATTACATCCCCTCCTATGCGTACATCATCATTTCCTAAGAACTAGGTCGCAACCTTATACATTATCCCTATGTTCATATATAGATTAAGGTCTTGGTGTTAACCAGTTTCTAACTTAATATTTTTTAGAGGTTAGTCATGCGAATTATCTAGAAAATTCTCTTTGGAATCACAATCACACAACCCTCCATAACTTGGGATTAATTGTTACTAACATTTTTCTTAATCTCCACCTTCTAAGTACTAGGGATCCAAACATATGGTGCAGGTTTCAACAAGATGATTAATGGTAAGCACTCCTACCTCTGGTTCCCTTTCAGCATATTTACTCTTCTCTTCTATCATAGTGGCTCTACAACTGCCATGCCAAGGGTTTTTTTATCAGTTTTCAATGATTTCTCACGAGTAAGTTAGGGCTTCAAAGTTATTTCTTGTTTTCTTTAGCACATATGTCATTTTATGAGTTCTTATCGAGTTTTTGTATTGTTCTCTTTGGTGTTCGGGTAGCATGAAGAGTTTTTAGGTCCAAGCCTGTAGCTTCTCCTGCATTGGCATGTGACATAATTTTTCATCTAGAAGTAACACAACTTTATTTTTTTTCCTCTATATTTCTCTTAGCTCTATCATATTTCTGAGTTAAACACTCTCATTTATTTTGTTTTAACTCTTTTCTCTAGTGTGAGGAGCTCCTCCTATGCATTGTCATTCCTTTGACGCACCCTCCTAGGTATTTTCTTCGTCAACACTATGGTTTTGATTCCCTCTCTTGGTCGTTTATTATTATTGCACTTAAATCTTAGTGTGACATTTTTTATAGTTTGTGTGACTATATGTGTAATCTCATGACTCTTTTGTTCTACCTTGAACTTGAGGGGTTAAGTTTTAGCTTTTGGATTTCTTTATGGTGGTCTGATGTTGGATACATGACAAATAACTTTCTTAGTGTTCTCCTAGCTCTACGTTACTGGGTTTTATACCATTTTTTTGGCTCAGAAATTCAAATGGTTAGGGCTACAACTAGAGACTCGAACACTTCATGTTTTTAGACTTAAAGTCTTATATAATTTTTGAATTAAACATAATTTCTTATTTTCCCTTGATGCCCTAGTACAAAATGGCTAATTAGTTACCAAAAAAATGGCTAAATTTTGCATATAAATGACCATTTTTAAATGAGTGACCAATAGTGTCTGATTTATAGTATTCTTATAACACGACCAACTTTTAGTCATATTTAGCTTAGTCATTAGTTGATCGTCTCAAATTTCTCGTCTAGTAGTATATTTAGTGATAAATTTAGTCAATTATTTAGTCATTAATATCCACAATTAACTACCAAATATACAACAAAATATACTACTACATGATCACCAGGGAAAATTAATTAAAGAGCAAAGAAATATGACCAAAGTATTGGTCCCATTATAAGATACTGTAAATTAGCTAGTAATAGTCATATATATGCAAATTTTAGTCATCGTTTGATACCAATTAGTGACCGAGGAAATATGACTAAATTTTAATCGTGTTATAAGATGTTTTAAATTACTCACTAGTCATATATATCTAAAATTTAGTCATAATTTGTAATCACCAATTTATCATTTACAATAGTCATTTATCATTTTTTAGTAGTTTCATATTCATTATATAAATGACTGATTGAATATTTTCTATTCATTTCATTTCCTTTCATTAATAATCATTATAAATGGCTAATTTAAGCGTTGTATAATCATTTTATTTATGATATCATTAATAAATATAAACTACTAATTTAGTATTTTTAGATTCATTTTATATGTTCATTATTAATCAATATAAATTAATTAGTATTATTTTGTGACTAAATTAAAAAGAATGCCATACAATGTAGATGTTTGTCTAATATGAAAACACAAAATTACATATGTTAATTACAATACTAAATAATATCAAGTACAACTATAAATAACTTCAACTACATGAATTATATTATATGAAATGTCAAGCATTACAATATGAGTTTCTAATCCAAGTTGGATCATTATATTGGATCCGAATTTGGAGTGGAAAAAGTGGAGGAATTAGCTCACCGAACCATTTTTACCAGTGGGACCCAGTTTGGCGAAATGGGGCGTGAAACCTTCCGAGAGCATTTTGAGGCATTAAACTATGTTTTTTTAGGGTAAAAATTTGTTGATATAGTGCCGCGCCTTATCATGATATTCTACACCCAGATATCTTTTCAACGGCGTAAGAAACACATCAATCAGAGTCAGTATGCAAAATTTTATCCACTTAGAAGTTGACCTTCCCGTTTTCACACCTATAGTTTGTGAGGATGCCAGGTCAACCCCCTTTATTCATGGAAAAGGGGCTAGCCACGTGTTTGTGATGTAAAATACTCTAGAATAGTCTATTTTTTAACTCTAGTTAAGATTTGATGTAGTCAAAATTAACCACTAGTGGACTATCGGTTTGTGTTATAACCAGGCCACTAGGAGGAAGAGACATTAAATTATTTCGAGAGAATTTTATTCCACATCTGAAAAAATATAGGCAGGAGAGATAGGAGGTAGAGCACACATATAGGATTTGTGCACTATAGCAGCACATGGGCCATAGAGATTACTTTTTTGTACCTGTAGAGATATTTCTAGATAGAGAAAGAGATCGAAGCGACCTCACCTTCCAGCTGGGTTTCTCCCGAAATGGTTTCCTAGAGAGAATATATTGTATCTTATGTGTGTGTGCTTATTTTTTCACTGTCTATTTTTTTCATAATTTCCATTTGCATGCATGCACTAATTACAGTACAATCTACAGATCTAGAATTTTAATAAAATTTTACTAGTGTATTTTAAACTATTATTATCAGATCTATTGTGACAAGCTATTTAGTGGAATATCCACAGAATTTTACGCATTATTTTCCATCTAAGTATTGGTTGGACTACAATTTACACATGAAATATTGTTTCATCACTTCAAAACATTATCGTTGTGTTTCCAGGGAATTGCAGGTGAATTCACCAACTCTAAAGGCATGACCATCAATTTGTATGTGTGTGTCTCATGCAGGATATTGGATTTAAGAGTATCACTAGACTAGTTCTCTTCTCTCTCTTTTTTCATTTGTCACTCTAGTTCTATTATTCTCCTATTTATTCAATTCATTTTTGGGTATTGTGTGCGGGAAGGGTGATACTCTTGTTTTTTTCCATATTTCATAACTCCAATTATTACAATAAAAAACAATCAAGATCAACAAATTACATACCTCAATCCCAATGTATATCATTAGCAACTCTTATAAGGAAAAATATCATATTAAATAAGTAATATTTTCGAAGTCAAATATCAAACATGACTAACGTGAAAGCATCCAATTACCAAAAGTTATCAACTCTTACAAGGAAAAAAACCCATACTAAATATGTAGTAGTCGTGAAGTGAAATAACGAATGTGACTAACCTAATAACACCCAGTTACCAAAATTGTTGGATATCTTGGATGAAAGACACATTAATGGAATTTATTTCCACTACAGCTATGTTCATGTACACATTCACATTCTTTTCCAGAATGAAAATACCATACCCTAACAGAATGCTCACTTACAACTGCAAAATATTCTCCACTTCTATCCCAAAAAAATGAATGCACATGCCTTGTATGCCTCTGAAATAATAAATATATTAAATATACTAATCATTTGGAAATCCTTTCCTTATCTAAATTTGATATATGTTTACAACCAATGAAGATATTTCCAGAAAAAAATTTAAAAATTTAGAAGACATAGGAATCACATGTGGAAACTACAGATACCTTAAGTAAATCAATTTCGACAAAAATAAGAGATTCAACAAACTCAAAATCTTCATCCAATATTAATTACGGCTTTAGTGTGCATAACAAAAGACTGACTCTGAATTCAAGATAACACAAAACATATCTATAAAGAAAGCAATTTCAGCTCAATATCAACATAAAAGTTTGATACAACATATTTTGCAGTGGTTGCAAGAAGTCTGCCAACTCCTATTTGAAATCACACTTGACTCATACGCACTGTGATGTAAGTGAAATAAAGAATAATTATTTCAAAATTTAATGTGTACAACATATTATCTAACATAGTGCATTCATTGTGATTAATTACACAGGTAAAAACTTATACTTTATAAATTGTCCACTTTAAAAATTGTTATGATTATATGATTATTGGGATATAAAAATGAAGGCTCTGTTTTCTTCACAAGAAATTTTGGAATTGGTGGAGAATGGATTCCAAGAACCAAGAGATGTAGTAGCATACAATGCTTTGTCACAACCATAAAAGGATTTGTTGAGGGATAACAGGAAGAAGGACTCCAAAGCCCTCTTCTACATCTTTCAAACAATGCATGAAAGTATTTTCCCAAGGGTTGCAGTAGCAATGATGTACAAGCAAGCATGGGATACCCTCCAGACAACCTACCAAGGCATGGCAAAGGTGAAGACAACAAAATTACAAGTGTTGAGAAGGGAATTTGAAACAATTTGTATGAAGAGTCTTCGAATGTAGAATCATTATTTACACATGTAATTGGGTTGGTTACCCAGATCAGGTCTCATGGTGACACACTTGAGGAAGAAAGAATAGTTGAGAAAATTCTCAGAAGTAGCCAACAAGATTTGATGCCAAGGTTTTGGCAATAGAAGAGACAAAGGATCTCTCAGAGTTTTAAGTGGATGAGCTTCATGCATCATTGATGTCTCATGATTATAGGTTGAATAGAGGAACAAACTCATCATTGGAGCATGCATTCAAGGGACAAGTCTCATTTGGTCAAGGTATAAGTAGTGGAAGATCAAATTATAGAGGAAGAGGAAGAAGCCCACACAGAGGTGGAAGAAGCAGTCCTTGAAGCTCAAGTGGAAAGGGAAGCAATCCAAATCCAAGTCAAGGGTCAAGCCAAAATCAAGCACAAGGTCAGAGGTATGATAAATCTCAAATTCAATGTCATTATTATAAGAAGTATGATCATTATGCAAACTAATGCAGAAAGAATCAATATGACATAAGTAGTAAACCAAGTGCAAATTTCATAAAGGAAAATCAGAACCATGATAACATGTTTTTAGCTTGTAATGCAGCACAAGAAAAACAAGGGGATGTGTGGTTCTTCGATTCACAGTGTAGCAACCACATGACTGGAAACATAGAAATGTTTTCCAATATAGATGAAAGTGTGAAATAAAAAGTTACATTAGGGACTGATAACAAGGTCTCGGTCATAGGAAAATGAAGAGTAGACATTATAACAAATAAGGGAAAGAAGAATTTCATGTCAGATGTTTACTTTCTCCTTGGTTTGAAGCATAACCTCATAAACATTGGGTAGCTCATGAAAAATGACTACAATCTATTTTTCAAGAATTATGTGTGAAATTTTTTGGATAAGCCTCCAAGAAGACAACTAATTGCAAGAGTTCACATGAAAAACAATAGAATGTTTCCTCTCAAGATAAGATTATATTTAAAGGAAAAAGGTGTTGTAGCAGCTGTCACAGAAGAAAAATTTCACGTAGAAATCAAAGATGAAAATTGGTTATGGCATTTGAGATATGGTCATCTCAACTTTGGAGGTTTGAATTTGTTGTATAGGAAAGGCATGGTGAAGGGATTTCCACTCATAGAAAAACTAGACAACCTTTGTGAAGGATGCACCTTGGGCAAAAAAAATAGAGAATAATTTCCAATAGGAAATTCAATAAGGGAAAATGCACCTTTGGAAATTTTCCACTCATATTTATGTGGATCAATGCAAAAACCATCATTTGTTGGAAGCCATTATATTTTGACATTCATAGATGACTACACAAGGAATACATGGGTCTATTGCCTAAAACAGAAAAGTGAAGTGTTTGACTGCTTCTACCACTACAAAGTTCTTGTTGAGAAGAAAAGTGGACACTACATCAAAGTGTTGAGGACTGATAGAGGTGGAAAATATATCTCAAGTGACTTCCTACATTTTTGCAGGGAGCGTGGAATTCACAAGAAATTTACAAAAAGGTATACACCTCAACAAAACAATGTGGCGGAAAGAAAGAATAAGACCATCATGGAAATGTCAAGGATTATGTTGAAGGAAAAAAAATTTCCAAATGATTATTGGGCTGAAGTTGTTGCTTGTGCAATGTATATTATCAGTAGATGTCCAACCAAAAGTGTTATGAATAGAGTTCCTGAAGAGGCATGGAGTGGAAGAAATAAATATTTCACTCACATGAGAGTGTTTGGATGTGTGTCGTATGCACATGTCCTAGATGAGTTGAGGAAGAAGTTGGAGAACAAGGGGGAGAAATGTATATTTGTTGTATACAGTGATGAATCAAAGGCATACAAGCTATACAATCCATCAACCTAGAAGGTAATAATCATTAGAGATCTTTAGTTCATAGAAGAGGAAGCATGGGATGGAAGTTTAGAGAAGATAGTCAATGTGAAGACATGTATGTCACACAAAGACAAAGAGGAATTTACCACAACAAGTAATTCCTCAACGGTGACACCTACTCCACCTACACAAGCTCAAAAAGGCACACCGCAAACAAATAGCAAGACAACGTTGTACAACCAAACAAGTGCTTATCCAAGAACACCATAAGGATCCGCAACTCCATCTACTTCAAGTGCAACACCAAGCCCATCTTCAACAAGCATAAGAAGACCAAAATTCATAATTTAAATGAAATTTGTGAGCAAGATGAAGTTGAGAGAATCAATGGACTGAATTATTTTTTTGCATTATTTTTTCATCTAGATGACCAAATACACTTTGAAGATGCAGTCAATGAAGATAAGTGAGTCGTGGCAATGAATGAAGAGATAGGAGCAATAGAAAATAATGACACATGGGAGTTAGTAGACCTTCTGCAAGGTAAAAAATTCATTGAAGTCAAGTGGGTCTATAATACCAAAAGCAACATTGAAGGCAAGATTAAAAGGCATAAAGCAAGGCTAGTTATGAAGGATAAAAGAAGCAACATGGAAGAGGCTATGAAAAAACTTTTGCACCAGTCACGAGGATGGAGACAGTGCATACAGTGTTGTAAATTTCCGCACAACATAAATGGAAGTTGTATCAAATGGACATAAAATCAACGTTCTTGAATGGAGTGCTGAAAGAGGAGGTGTATGTTACATAACCTCTTGGCTATGAGGTAGAAGGCAAAGAAGACAAGGTGTGTAGATTGTGGAAATATCTATCGGCTGAATCAAGAACCGCGTGCATGGTATATCAGGATAGATTCTTACTTGATGGAAAATGGGTTCGACAAATGTGATGGTGAACCTACTCTCTACATCAAAGAAAGTGACAGTAAGATTCTTATTTTCGTTTTTTTGCGTAGATGATTCGATTTTTACAGGGAGTGATGATTTTCTCATTGCTAATTTCAAAGTAGTCATGAAAAGTGAGTTTGAAAAGACTCGCTTGGGTTTGCTAAGATATTTTTTGGTCATAGAAGTGAAGCAAATAGAAAATGAAATTTTTATCTCTCAAGCAAAGTATGTTGCAAAAATTTTAGAGAGGTTTAATATGCATAACAAAAAGCTAGAACCAACTCCAACTATCATGGGGTTGAAGTAGAGTAAGGAATATTGTAGCAGTAATTGAAAACCACCATTATACAAAAGTATGGTGGGAAACCTAATGTATTTGACTACAACGAGGCTTGATATAATGTATGCAGTGAGTTTGGTCTCAAGGTTCATGGAGACACCCAAGGAGACACATTGGCAAGCAGCGAAAAGGATTTTAAAGTATGTTAATGAGACAAAGGAATATGGAATTTTGTACCCTACAACTGATGATTTTAGGTTGGTGGGTAACACTGACAGTGATTGCACAGGAAGTTATGATCACAGAAAGAGCACGTCAGGATATTTTTTTAATTTGGTTCGGGAGCCATTTCATGGACTTCCAAGAAGTAGCGGATGGTGTCATTGTTAATGGAAGAAGTTGAATATGTCGGTGTAACAACAACAACATGTCAATAATTTTGGATGAGAAGGATGTTGCAGGATTTATGTCATGAAAAAAATGGAACAACCACTATTTTCTATGACAATAGTTCAGCAATTGCACTATCAAAGAATTCAGTCTTTCACAGGAGGACAAAGAACAGTGATGCTAAATACCAATTCATAAGAGAATTAGTTAACAATGGTGAGATCGTGTTGCAACATTGCAGGTCAGAGGAACAATTTGCAGACATCTTAGCAAAGCCATTGGCATGTGATTTTTTTTTCATTTCAAAGATTGTTTGGGAATGGTCAATGGCGGAAAATGCGATTAAGGGGGAGTGTTGGAAAATTAATCCCAAGAATCACATTAAATTATTCTGGCATCAACCATACCTTAGTAAATTTTTTGCAGGTTGCGGATTGAGTTTGCAGAGAAGGAAAAGTTCTGAGCATAATACATAACCCATTCCAAAATAGAGTTAAATAATTAAATTCAAATAGAATTTAATGCATGGTTAGTAAATTTGTATGGGAAAATATTTAATCTGCAAGTGTTGTTTACTTCACACAACTTCAGTAATGTTCAGAAAATGATGTTCGCCCATACTATGTATTAAATTTTGTCTGTCATGTATTAAATTTATATTATATATATATATATATATATATATATATATATGTTTTATGTTTGAATTAAATATATATATATATATATATATATATATATATAGGTATTGTTGTGCAATGTGGCGGCCTCGAAAGACAAGGGGAGAAAATAGTGGAGCAAATTTTGGTGGGCATGTGAAAACAAAAGTTAAAGGTTTTATTATGTGCTACTATGAAACCATGGTGACCATGGTGAATGTAATTCTCAGTAAACAATAGTTTTACTAGTGAAGGAGCTGCAAGCTCCATATGAATATTTATGTTGCGTTTATGAATTATAATCTAAAGTTTGGTTTGTTGTGATTTGGTTCTAGAATTTTCACTTATTGTTCTTACCACAACACTCTACCTTACTCTATTTCGCCGTGAGTAAAATTATTTGAGGTTTATTTGCTCCTTATAGTTGCGATTATTTGAAGTTTATTTCCACCTTATAGTTGCGATTTTAATCTCTGCCACTCTGTATTGAGCCAACCTCCATATGGATGTGTATATTGTGTTTATGAATTATAATATAAAGTTTGGTTACTTGTGATTTGGTTATGGAATTTTCACTTATCGTTCTTACCGCAACAATCTACTTTACTCTGTTTCTGCAACTGTATGGTATGGATTAGGTGAGTTTCGCAACTTTGTGTAAACTTCTGTAAATGTGTTGTCTTGATTAAAGTGATTTACACAACTGTGTGTGAACTCCGTGTGTTGAGGGAAAAGTATTTTTCGTGTCCTTCAAATATTTTAACACGGTATCAGAGAGAGTTTAAACCTTCATTAGGACAAGTGTTTTACCTAAGGAGTTAAAAGGAATTGTGAAAAATTTTGTGTAGCTTATTCTCTAGTAGTAAGAAAGTTTTCACATAGCGAGAAAATTTTTACACAATAAGAATGCTTGTTTACAGAGTGAAAATGGAAGCAAAAATCACAAGCTTGACTAATCCACAAATACCTTATTTTAATTATGATTATTGGGCTATAAAAATGAAGGCTTTGTTTCCTTCACAAGACATTTGGGAATTGGTGGAGAATGGATTCTAAGAACTAGGAGATGTAGTAGCATACAATTATTTGACACAAGTAGAAAAGGATTTGTTGAGGGATAACAAGAAGAAGGAATCCAAAGCCCTCTTCTACATATTTCAAACAGTGCATGGAAGTATTTTCCCAAGGGTTGCAGCAGCAACGATGTCCAAGCAAGCATGGGATGACCTCCAGAAATCCTACCAAGGCATGGAAAAGTTGAAGAGAACAAAATTACAAATGTTGAGAATATATTTTGAAACATTTTGTATGAAAGAGTGTGACAATGTAAACTCATTATTTACACATGTAATTGGGTTGGTTACCCAAATCAGGTCTCATGGTGAGACACTTGAGGAAACAAGAATAGTTGAGAAAATTTTCAAAAGTCTGCCAGCAAGATTTGATGCCATAGTTGTGACAATATAAGAGACAAAGGATCTCTAATAGTTTTCGGTGGATGACCTTCATGCATCACTAATGTCTCATGAGAATAGGTTGAATAGAGGAACAAAATCATCATTGGAGTGTGCACTCAAGACAAAAGTCTCATTTGGTCAAGGTACAGGTCGTGGAAGATCAAATTATAAAGGAAGAGGAAGAAACCCACACAGAGTTGGAAGAAGCAACCCTTCAAGCTCAAGTGGAAGGGGAAGCAATCAAAATCCAAGTCAAGGCTCAAGCCAAAATCAAGCATAGGGTCATAGGTATGATAAATATCAAGTTCAATGTCATTATAGTAAGAAGTATGGTTATTATGAAAATGAATGTAGAAAGAAGAAATGCGACATAAGTAGAAAACCAAGTGAAAATTTCATAAAGGAAAATCAGAACCATGATAGCATGGTTTTATCTTGTAAAGTAGCACAAGAAAAACAAGGGGATGTTTGGTTCTTAGATTCAGGGTGTAGCAACCACATCACTGGAAACGTAGAAAAGTTTTCCAATCTAGATGAAAGTGTGAAATCAGAAGTGACATTAGGGGCTGATAACAAGGTCTCGGTCATGGGAAAAGGAAGAGTGGACATTCTAACAAAGAAGGGAGAGAAGAATATCATGTCAGATGTTTACTTTGTCCTTGGTTTGAAGCATAACCTCATAAGAATTGGGCAGCTCATCAAAATAGCTACAATGTATTTTTCAAGAATTATGTGTGCACAATTTTGGATAAGCCTCCAAGCAGACAACTAATTGCAAGAGTTCACATGACAAGAAATAAAATGTTTCCTCTCAAGCTAAGATCATATTTGAAGGAAGGAGGTGTTGTAGCTGCTGTCACACAAGAAAAAATTCTAGCAGAAATCAAAGATGAAAATTGGTTATGGAATTTGATATTTGGTCATCTCATGTTTGTAGGTTTGAATTTGTTGCATATGAAAGGCATGGTGAAGGGATTGGAACTCATAGAAAAACCTAGCAGCCTATGTGAAGGATGCATCTTGGGAAAACAAAATAGAGAATTATTTCGAGTAGGAAACTGAATAAGGGAAAATGCACCCTTGGAGATTTTCCACTCAGATTTATGTGGACCAATGTAAACACCATCATTTGGTGGAAGCCATTATATTTTTACATTCATAGATGACTACACAAGGAAGACATGGGTCTATTTCCTAAAACAGAAAAGTGAAGTGTTTGACTGCTTTTGCCACTACAAATTTCTTGTTGAGAAGAAAAGTGGACGCTACATCAAAGTGTTGAGGACTGATAAAGGTGGCGAATATATATCAAGTGACTACCTACATTTTTGCAGGGAGCATGGAATTCAAAATTAATTTACAACAAGGTGTACACCTCAGCAAAATGGTGTAGCGGAAAGAAATAATAGGACAATCATGGAAATGGCAGGGAGTATGTTGAAGGAAAATAATTTTCCAAATGATTATTGGGCTAAAGCTGTCACTTAGGAAATGTATATTATCAATAGATGTCCAACCAAAAGTGTTATGAATAGAGTTCCTGAAGAGGCATGGAGTGGAAGGAAGAAATATGTCACTCACACGAGAGTGTTTGTATGTGTGGTGTATGCACATGTCCCGGATCAGTTGAGAAAGAAGTTGGAAAGAAAGGTGGGGAATGTATATTTGTTTGATACAATGATGAATCCAAGGCATACAAGCTCTAGAATCCGTCAACCAAGAAGGTAATAATCATCAGAGATCTTCAATCCATAGAAGAGGAAGCATGGGATGGAATTTTAGAGAATATAGTCAATGTGAAGACATGTATATCACACGAAGACAAAGAGGAATTGGCCACAAAAATTAATTCCTCAATGGTGACTCCTCCTCCACCTACACAAGCTCAACAAATCACACCACAAAAAAATATCAGGACAACATTTCACAACTAATCAAGTGCTTCTCCAAGCACACCACAACGATCCACAACTCCATCTACTTCAAGTGCAACACCAAGCCCATCTTCAGTAAGCATAAGAAGACAAAAATTTATAAATTTAAATGAAATTTATGAGCAAGATGAAGTTGAGAGCAGCGATGGTCTAAATTCTTTGTTTGCATTATTTTTTCATGTAGATGACCGAATACACTTTGAAGATGAAACCAATGAAGAGAAGTGAGTTGCGGCAATGAATGAAGAGATAGGAGCAATAGAAAATAATGACACATGGGTGTTAGAGGACCTTCTGCAAGGTAAATAGGTCTTTAGAGTCAAGTGGGTCTATAATACCAAGAGCAACATTGAAGGTAGGATTAAAATCCATAAAGCAAGGATAGTTATCAAAGGATACAAGCAGCAGCCTGGAAGAGACTATGCAAAAGAATTTCTGCCAGTCGCAAGAATGGAGACAATGCATACAGTGTTTTCCACTGTCATGCAATGTAAATGGAAGTTGTATCAAATGGACGTAAAATTAACATTCTTGAATGGAGTGCTGAGAGAGGAGGTGTATGTTGCACAACCTCCTGGCTATGAGGTACAAGAAAATAAGACAGGGTGTGTAGGTTGCGGAAATCTCTTTATGGGCTGAAGTAAGCACCACGTGCATGGTATAGAAGAATAGATGCTTACTTGATGGAAAATGGGTTCGAAAAATATGATAGTGAACCTACTCTCTACATCAAAGAAACTGATGGTAATATTCTTATTGTCATATTTTATGTAGATGATTTGATTTTTACAGGGAGTGATGGTTTCCTCGTCGTTAATTTCAAAGAAGCCATGAAAAGTGAGTTTGAAATGAGTACTTGGGGTTTCTAAGATATATTTTGGGCATAGAAGTGAAGCAAATAGAAAATGGAATTTTTATTTCTCAATCAAAGTATGTTGCGGAAATTTTAGAGAATTTTAATATGAAGAAAAACAAACCAACACCAACTTTAACTGTCATGGGGTTGAAGTTGAGCAAGGAATACTGTATCAGCAATGCCAAACCCACATTATACAAAAGCATGGTGCGAAACCTAATGTATTTGACTGCAACGAGACCTGATATAAGGTATGCAATGAATTTGGTGTCAAGGTTCATTGAGACATCCAAGGAGACACATTGGCAAGCAGTGAAAAGGATTTTAATGTATGTCAATGAGACAAAGGAATATGGCATTTTGTACTTCGCAACTGATGATTTTAGGCTCGTTCTTTACACTGACAGTGATTGGGAAAGAAGTTTTGATGATAGAAAGAGCACTTAAGGATATGTTTTTCATTTGGGATCGGGAGCCATTTCATGGGCTTCCAAGAAGTAGCAGATGGTGTCATTGTCAATAGTAGAAGCTGAATATGTCGGCGCAACAACAACAACATGTCAAGCAGTTTGGACAAGAAGGATGTTACGGGATTTATGTCATGAAAAAATGGAACAACCACTATTTTCTATGACAATAGTTCAATAATTACACTATTAAATAATTTAGTCTTTCAGGAGAGGACAAAGAACATTGATGCTAAATACCATTTCATAAGAGAATTGGTTAACAATGGTGAAATTTTGTTGCAACATTGTACGTCAGAGGAACAATTTTGCAGACATTTTCACAAAACCATTGGCATGTGAAAATTTTGTTTATCTCAGAGATTGTTTGGGAATGGTCAATGGTGGAAAATGCGATTAAGGGGGAGTGTTGAAAAATTAATCCCAAGCACCACGTTAAATTCTTCTGACATCAACCATACCTCAATAAGTGTTTTGTAGGTTTCGGATTGAGTTTGTAGAGAAGTACAAGTTCTGAGCATAATACATAACCCATTCCTCAATAGAGTTAAATACTTAAAGTAAAATAGAGTTTAATGCATGGTTAGTAAATGTGTATGGGAAAATATTTAATCTGCAAGTGTTGTTTACTTCACACAACTTTTTTAATGTTCAGAAAATGATTTCCACCCATACTCTGTATTAAATTTTGTCTGTCTTGTATTAAATTTATTAGATATATATGTTTTATGTTTTGAATTAAAATAAATATAGGTATTTTTGTGTGATGTGGCAGTCTCAAAAGACAAGAGGAGAAAATCGTGGAGTAAATTTTGGTGGGCGTGTGAAAACACAAGTTCCATGTTTTACTGTGTGTTACTCTGCAACCCTAGTGACTCAGTAGTTTTACTTGTGAGGGAGCCACAACCTCCATATTAATGTTTATGTTGTGTTTTTGAACGATAATCTAAAGTTTGGTTAGTTGCGATTTGGATCTGGGATTTTCAATTATCGTTCTTACCGTAACACTTTTTTTTTCTCTGTTTGACCGTGAATAAAACTATTTGAAGTTTATTTGCTCCTTATAGTTGCCATTTTAATCACCCCCAATGTATATTGAAATATGATTCACATACTTTTATTTCTGCAAGTGTATGGTATGGATTAGGTGAGTTCTGCAACTCTATATAAACTTCCGTAAATGTTTTTTTTTGATTAAAGTGATTTCCACAAATGAGTGTGAACTCCATGTGTTGAGAGAAAAGTATTTCTGTTGTACTTTAAAAAAAATTAAAGGGCATTCCAATGGAAAAGGAAAAGGAAAAAGGAGGAATCCCACTAGTGGGCATTCCAAAACAAAAGGGACCAGATTGAGAAGCATGTGCTCGTGTGAAACTAGAGCCAAACACAACAGTACTAGAGGCAATCGTAGATATAGAAATAGTGCCTCCTCCTTCAACTGAAGCAGGAGTCTGAATGTCTGCAGTGCTCACAGCAGAAGCCGCGTTCCCAGTCATGGCCATCGAAAGGTATGAATAAAATGGAGGATCTTCTGGTCTTGCAGACTCAGGTCCGATGTACTCAACAACAAATGGATAATTAGGAGGAAGAGGAGATGGAAGTGACTGAGGAGACTCAGATACTTCCTCTACTTCTATTCCTAACCCTCCCGGAAATAAGAATCTCAAGGTGAGCGGAACACTCCTCTCGGAACCAACACCAGAACCAACTACAGGACCTTCAAGCCCTTGTGGAGGATCACTCTCCACTACGTCAGATACCACAGGGTGATATTCACCTGCTATGTTACTCCTACGCCTTCTTGAAGAAGGCTCTGCACTCTCGGGAGATAACGCTTGGATTCTCCTCGATCGACGAGGCACTTGATCAGCCACTTTAACAAATTTTAATTAGACTCAAAAAAGTATAAATCTAAGCAAGCTAGGAGAAAATATCACTCACTACAAAAAATCCCTAAGATACAGCCAAGCAAGCAGCCTTCAGGTATTTCCGCTTCGGGTGATTAGGACTGGACACCAAAATACGAGAAAGCGAAAAATAGGACCTCCCGAAATTATTTTGGGATAATTACAGCCCAGGCCTACTAGCAAAGGTAACAGAAATAGTTATGCCGACCTTCTAACAATAGCCTTTTCCGGCACAAGTACCCAAGCTTCGCAAGGGCACCCCCCAGAAGTATTGCTGGAAGTGATACGACGTCTGCCTTAGGTACCACGGGTATTCCCCCCCCGCAGTCACCTGTGTGGAGCCTAGGAATGGCAACTATGGGCACCAATCCTTGTCAGAAGCCTGACGGAACGGTCTTGAGGCAAGACCCAGCAAATCAGAGAGGGGGTATCTCTCTTCTCGGCCTTCACTTCCCCTCGTGCTTGACTCTCTGGAGGAGAGCTTTCCCGGTCCACCTAACAGAGTTGGATTTCGCTCAATTAATAAACTTCTATGTTTTAGTTTGAGCGGGCTTGGAGAGTTAACTCTCCACTCACCTAATGCAAGGCCCTACAACCTAGCTAGTTGGTGTATGACACTTAATAAAAAACTTTCTAGTTGTTTTTAAATTATAGTGCTTATTTTAATTGGATGTTATATTAATTCAATGGGATACTGAAATGAAACTTGTGGTGTTTTATGACGCAGAAAATAAATTAGTGAAAACCAAACTACATGCAAATGCAGTAATTGCCTTTCAATGAAAAGAAATTTCTACACCGGTTCTACGAGACTATATATATTTTTTTCTTTTCAAATATCAAACTGACACTTGCAAAATCTATGCAAAAAGACTACAAATGCTTAAGTGCACCTAATGCAAATAACTAAGAGCACGCAGATTCTAAGATGCAAAATCTAACAAAGCAAAGAGAAATTTCCCAAGAATCCTTCAGTTTTATCAGCTTTCGGTTGTCCATAAAACTAGTTCTAAAAATCAGAAACTCTTAGTATAAAGACACGAAAATACGCTTGAAACAAGAGGAAGAAACCAATGACAATTCCCTTCCCCAAATCAAGTGAAAAACCAAAGGCAATAAATCTCAACGAAGCTTCAAAAGATGTAAGGAAACGAAAACAAAAATGCAAAACAAAAGCAAATGACAAAACAAAATGTTTTTTGAGCTTTTGAATTTTATAAAAATAAGAGCTCTAAGAGACCAAGAAAACTATCCAATTACCAAGCCAAACAACTTTGAATTTCAAGAAAAACTTCAAAAACGATCCAAATCTTATAGTGCCACTTAGTAGCAAGATTATATGAGCAAAAGAAGACAAGAAACTCAGGAACTCTGCCCAGAAGAATAGTATAACCTTGCAGCAAAAAAAAACTTCAAAGAACCAAGAAAGACTCTTCAAAAATTGGAACAAGACCTATTCAAATGAACTCAAGAAAACCAACCAAAAGTAGGCAAGAATCCAAGTGCAAAGCAAAACATAAAATGAGGAAAGAGTGTACGAGCAGAAGCTCTCTGTTCTGATTAAGCAAAACAGCCAAGAATCTCCACAAAGAGATCTTGGTACTCGAACCAGAAATGCAAACACTAAAAAATAAGATTTTCCTAACAAGCCAGTCTTCAACCAAACAAGAGAGAAAAACACGAATAACCACTATCAACACAATCCAGAGACTATAAAGACACTGCAAGAATAGGTCTCCACAGGCAGACAAGACCAAAACATTAAGAAATCAAAATTTTCAAAATTTTCCCAAGCATATGCTACTTATCAGCTTTTCAACAAGCGTGCATACGCACCTTTGTCAAAGGAAACCCATGTATACACGACTTCCTTGAACAAAAACTACGTGTATACTCGACTATGTATAGAAAAACTCGTGTATGGAAAGGTGAATAATGAAAAACAAAAATGATCAAGCCTGGATAAAGAACCAGGTCTTTAGTCTGACTAAAAAAATGTTAACTGGACTGGAAATAATGATTAAAACTATTGGAAACCTTTCAAACAACCGAAACCACCCAACAGGGGAATCACAAGATTGCGATCCCAAGCGGAGTCGCCAATTCTGTTTTGGGAAATAACTCCCTAGAGGTTTTTTGGGTCAAAACCTCCACAGATCAGGGCATGCTATTCAAGAAGGACTCACACAACCACACTTGTATGCTAAAAACTAGATAACATCAATAGTAGAACTCACCCGTAATCCTACGTTTGATGTAGATCCCGCGGGGTCCAAACCCCCAACAACCCTTCTTCCTCTTCAACCTGAAAAACAAGAAATAACGTGCACGGAAATCTAGTTGTACAGCATATATTTATCCTAAATGTTAGTGAAATCCATGTGAAACATCATATAAACAATAATAAATGCTTAAATAATAATCTTTTCACATATGCAAGCAGATATTAACACGTGAATTCAGGAACAAGATGGTTCTTCTTCATTACGAACAGCATGTACAATAATAAAAAGTGGAGAGATCACCTAAATCCTTCCACGATCTTCGAACAGACCGTCATCCGGATCCGTCCCGCCCTTTCCTCGCTAGGATACTTTCAAGACTTGTGCACACGAGATGACATATAAACTGATGAACATCTCCAGGAAACAAGGGTTTCCTGTAAAAATCTAGGAAAGTGCAGGAGGCATGGGAAATTAGAATTGAATTGGGATTCCAACATAGTATAATATCTATAATTTCTCTCTCCCTTAGGCCATGGACATGAGGGGCTTTTATACTCCCTCAAAGTAGTTTCAATCAGTTGGAAACAGTTGGCCACGTGCTGGGGTGGTTGAACTACTGGAGTAACCATCAACCCAGCCCGAAAATAGGGAATTTATATATATATTTTTAATGATTTTAATGGCATACGCGGAAAAGTGTGTATGGACTCGCGTATACACGTGAAAAAGTCTGGGCATACCCGCATATGGGATTTTTAACACTGTTTTTTATGAATTTTGTTCAATTCTGTGGGAATGGGTGCCCAAGGCCAAAGAGACAATCATGAATCACATGAGGGTGCAAAATGATGCTATAACAGGCGCAGTCAGTTGGATGAGGAAGAGACAATCTATGGTGGCACTTTCAACTACAAAGCTTGAATATATGAAAGTCACTCATCCAAGCAAAGAAGCAATTTGGTTATAGATATTGTGTTCTAGTATGAGGTTGCTACAACAAACTATAAGGATAGACAGTGACAACCAATTTTTTGCAAAGAATCATGCTTATCCTTTGAATAAAAAACACATTAATGTTCAGAATCACTTTTTGAAGAATATGGTTGAAGACAAAAAAATAATTCTAGTAATGTTGGACACTTTGAAGAATGTTGCAGATGCATTGGCAAAGTATGTGAGCACTGATAATTTTCCTTGGTGTAGAGAAACGATGGGTGTTGGACACCTAGACTAATGAATATGCACTTTGACAACTCCTTGTGTGGAAATAAAACAACAAGTGGGAGAATGTTGAGTGTGTTATATTATTTTCATAACTAGCATCACACACATTCAATAACAATTAGACAAACCCAAGGATGGGGGGAATACGCAAGGATGGTGGGCGGACCTACCCATGGTTTTATGCATGCTTTTCGCGCATGGTTTTGGGCATGGTGGTTTTTTTCCCATGATATTTTGTAGATATGGTCAAAAGAAATCTGTTTTAGTTCTAATACATGGTTAATGGATTGAGGTTTATGAATGCTTTGGCATGTATATAATTTATTGTAACACTGAATTAAATATAAAGAAAATTCAATATTTTTTTCCGAGTTTGGATTCCAAGATAAACTCGTGGTTTTCCCAATTTGGATTCCAAGAGAAAATCTTGGTTTTTCCACTTTGGATTCCAAGAGAAAATCTTTGTGTATATTTTATGGTGTAGTCATTACATATCTTTTATTTTTTAAGAATATATTTGTAGGTTATTTCTGTATAGGGCTAAAACCTACAATATAAATTAAATTTTCATAAAGAAACACGACATTTATGTTCGTATAAAAAAAAATTGTGTTTATTTATTTTTTCTAATCATGTTTATAGGTGTCTCTATTTCATAATAGGCCTTATACAATTTTAATTTCATTATGAATAATTATTAGGTGGATGGTAGATATTTAACATCTATGGAATAAGCAAGAATATTCATAGTAGTATTCACAAATCAAGGGTAAATATTTATCTCAAATTAACGATCTTTTAATTAATTTAACTCAAATTAATTAAATAACATTTTATATAAACGCTATCATATTGGGCATGTGTTATTGATAAGTCATTGTATTGGGCCATATAATTGTAACAAAAGTTATTTACAAGTTAAGGTTTTTCAGGATAAAGTGAGGGTAAATCTTTCATGGTTAAGAATATTGTTATATGTTTTTAAAAATGTATATTTTTTTTACTTATATATTAATTATTTTTGTAATTAATAACAACTTAAATTAATGTTATAGATGGGCCAAGAGACCGTCCAAATGAATATGGTAGAGATGCTGTAATGTTTGACATTTTGACATAGTCCAAATAAGACAAAATTAAGTTAAATTCAAAATAAAATAAAATAAAATAAAATAAAATAAAAATCAAATTCTTTATCACACGGTAATCCTCTCTAATGTGGCTTATTTAGGGGCTAATAATTAAGCCAACCTAAATTTATCTTATTTCTAGATCTAGCAAGTGTCTCAATTTAATCATTTTTTTTTAATATGGGTAACTGGGATGTATTATACGGTGTGTGTTTTGATTTTTATTATGTATTGATACTTATCCTTATTTACCTACCATTTCATTTATATCATTTATATGGTTGAGCTAATAACTATTTAATATTTTAACTTATTAAAAATAAATAAAAACTCTTTATTATTATTATTACTATTACACTAATATAATAAATTATAATAATATATCTGGCAATATTATCTATTGAAATTAAAAAAAAAAACATTTATATACTAATATTTTGTTTATGAAAATAATATATATATATAATTATTAATGACAATATTTTATAAAATAATTTATCTCACCTTTACAGTGACAATTTGATAGTATTGAGAAATATAAATAATTAACCATAAAACTCTATACAATATGCACTTAAAAATAAGGAAATAGATAAATTAATGTAAATTTTTTAAAAGATAAAATAAAAATTTCAAATTTATTTTAAATAATAATAATAATTTTTTAAAAATTATAATAAATGATAATAATATATCTCGCAATATTATCTATTGAACTCAAAAACAATTATACATTTATATAGTAATATTTTGTTTGTGAAAATAATATATATATATATATATATATATATATATATATATATATATATATATATAATTATTGATGACAATATTTTATAAAACAATTTATCTCACCTTTACGGTAACAATTTAATAGTATTGAGAAATATAAATAATTAACCATAAAACTCTATACAATATACACTTAAAAATGAGGAAATATTTTTTAATGTAATTTTTTTAAAAGATGCCAATAAAAATTTCAAATTTATTTTAATGATTCACAATAAAATAAATAATGTGTATTTTGTAATTTTTTTGGGATATAAAGTGGAATTAGAATTATCTATTTTATTTTATTAGCCAAATTAATAATTAGAATGGCAAAGGGTGCAACACAAATTTGATCTATCAAAGTAGAGAAGGATCAAATCTCTTTTCATTCTTATAAAGTTTTTTATCTTACTAAATTTGATTCTTTTCTAAGTTTGGTAGAAGAGTTAAGATGTATATAAGTTGGTTTAATTCCATCTTTTAAATAGGCTAAATTCCACATGAATACCATGGATCAATACCCCGAGCTAATACCATAAAGTTTTTTTTTTCAATGTTGTTTTTTTATTAATTTTATTTTATTTTGATAAAGTAACAATGTTTACATATATTATCTTACATGTCTCTACCATATTTTATTTTATGTTAGTTAGTTTCATTTTATTTTATTTTTATTTTTTGTCTAATTTTACCATATCATAATGGTACATAACATAACAAGACAAGACAACATCTCTTCCATATTAAGTTATAGAGCACCTCCAGTAATTAATTAAATTAGCATTGTATATTCACTTAAGTCCATATACAAATATTTGACATAAATATTCTATAAAGAATATTTAGTTATATTTATATTATCTAAAATAATATTAAAATTTGTTAATATAATATTTAAAATTCAAAATAGAACTGAAAATATGATATGTTGTATCTTTTTCTTTAACTAATTTATGTAAATTTAAAAATAATATAAACTTATATGATCATTGTTCCTCGATTTAGTAGTTGATATAATGATAATAATCATTCTTCATATTATTTAATAAATTATAATATAATTGAAAATATTATCTGTTGTATCTTTTTATTTAACTAATATATCAAAACTTAAAACTAATATAAATTTAACTAATTTATCCAAACTTAAAACTAATATAAAATTATCTTTACAACTTAAAACATTACTCATTATATTCATATCATTTCTTTTTAGAAATTTGAGACTTCCCACTCCAAAATAAGTGTGAGAATGTCGCGGATTATTTCTTACCATTAATAACCTATGTGAATTAATTAATTTATATAAATATAAATGTAACATACATCTAACCGAAAACTTACTCCTAAAAAAAAATTATTTATCCTAACCTTTGTTTTCTGACATCATCGTCATTATTAAAGGTTCTATGTATCAATGATTTAATCATATTCATGTTGGCATTTCAGTTCCACATGCGCTCAACATATGGCTCCGGTTATGATGTTAGTCAATCATTTATTTACTTGAGTTTATCTAAGATTACATCAGCTCCAAACATTTATGCACTCAAGATTATATTTTAAACATTCGGTTGATATTACGTTTGGTTTATCTATACGTTGAATAGCCCTTGTATAGCGTTGCACATATATATATATATATATATATGTTTTGGCATCATTGTGATTGTGATGTGAGTACTCTCCCATGCGTTCACCTTAGGCTTACACATGACATTCGTAAATTCCTTGGGCTGACAACAATCTTGATTTTATCAATGGACATCTGGCTTGATTCACACCGTTGATCGGATTTGGAATCCGACGGTGGTAGCGCTCTAGGGTTTTGTAATGACCTCCGCCGTAACGAATTTCCAAAGTCATTGTGTTCTCCGTCGGTTGGCCTCCGGAGCGCCTCCGTCGAGGGTTTGGCAGCTTCTAGAGAATTCATGGCGGTTGGGGTCGTTCCAGTCTTCTGCAGCCTCGTTCCGCCGCGAGCACTGGTAGGCAATTGCCCTCCTGGTCCACTTAATTCATTCTTAAGTTTATAACCGGTTTACTCTGCACAGGCATAGTTTTTTTTTTTTGTGGTTTGTTCTTTTACTCTTCAGGCTGGTTTCCGCCAGTTGTTCCTCCGTTGCTTACTGGCTTCTTTTACCTACTGTTGACAGGGTGTCCTCAGCCCGGCTACCTACTTCTTCCAGAACCCTACAAGTATCATTTTTCTTCACTTTGGTTTAATTCTTCGTGCTTAATTTCATAGCTTGACTATGTAGTGTACCAACAGAACCATATTTTCTGTGTTTGCATAACCTTTCTAACCAAAATCTCGTTTTCGTTCTCAGGTATTCACTCTCTGCTCTGTTGCATGTTCGAGTTCACTCATGATTTTGGCCACGACGGCTTCTGACCTCTCAAATTATCACAGGTACCCAGTTATTGGTGTGTTGTGGGGTTCCATGACTCTTTGTAGACTGGAACCCTCGATTTGAACAGCATTAAATAGACGGCTAGGTCCACTTACAGAAGTTATTTTATAGTTCTGGGTTGAGATGGTATAATGTACACTATTTATTGCGCCAACAGCGCGGCTACCTGTCGGATGACTTGTCTTTAGACTCTGTTTTCAAGTTGTTACCTATTCGCTCGAAATAGGGTTTTAAGCTTACTGTTTTTCCTCTGATATAATGACAGTGAAGTTGTATCAGACCTTTTTATTTGGTATACGAACTGTTCCGGTTTAACTATGACCTATTTTGACTAGAAAGAAAAACTATTCCAGTTTCTTTATGCGTAGGAATGGCCTGCGAATTCGGCTGTAACTTCTTCTTTCCTATATGCAATGGAATTCTCGTTTGAACATACCCTCTATGATTTTTGGGTGTGAATGTTTACAGAAAGTTATATTATCGTTACACGAGCTAATAAATATACACTGTTTTGGGTACTGGTTACTCCTCGTTTGCTTTTATCGTTATATCTCTTTTCTCAAATGCTGTATCTGGTTACAAGATTTCCCAGAATTTCTATGTTCAATGTTTCCTGTAGAGACAGAGAAGGGCATCTAATTTTCTTCTGTTTTCAATAGTTAAATTTGCTATTTTTCAGAGGTAGCCTTTACCACGGTGACCGGACCACCTTCCTGTCCGAGATTATCATAGGCAGGGGCGATTTATCCAGTAGCCCGGTTACCCGGCAATTGGATTAACAGCCGCCTGAATTAATGTACTGTGCTAGGTTTGTTTTTTTTTTTGAATGGATTATCCTCTGTATTACCACTATAGAACAGTGGGCATTTATACTTACAGAGTCTAATTTCCTAAATTATCTTTGGTTGATTATCTCTGAACAGTTAGTTGAAGGAATTGAAACTACTGATAAATACTACTAAATTAGCCAGATAATAAATCTTCTGAAATACAGGTAAACTAACTGTATAATACTTAATAAAGTACTGGTAACTACTGCATCAGTCAGACATTAATTTTACACAAGAATAAAACTCATTAACAACTACTCATCTGATTTCGAATTCCAAATCCGGATTCCTCTTATGGTACTCGATTCCTCCCGTCCACGAACTGGGCAATTACGTCCACAGTTCTCCCCCGAGATTCTAGCCTGGGTCTTGTTGAACACAGTTTCCTGGAAGCGAGTTTCCAGGACAATCCGGTCCAACTCGTCTTCACCAGTGAAAAACAGGATTTCTGGGGAGACTCGGGACAGTCCGGTCCAATGCTCCAACCCAGAGCTTAATCTGTTCTGGAGTATCCTCTCCAGTTCTTACAGATCACTTCCTTCTCTTTCTCACCGAACTCTCAACTCTTCTTGGAATTTCCCTTTTATTCCAGAGTTTCCTCAGGTAACTGTAGAAACTGTTTTTCAGTTCAACTGACTCCAGATTTACTTTTACCATCAAATTTTACTCATAATAATTTCCACAAGTTAAATTTTTATTCAACATCAAAA
The DNA here is from genome assembly GCA_034641835.2 of Pinus albicaulis. NCBI lineage: Eukaryota > Viridiplantae > Streptophyta > Pinopsida > Pinales > Pinaceae > Pinus > Pinus albicaulis. Next base: position 400,317,948 of record CM076577.1, on the reverse strand, counting down.
TAAATAATTTTGTTCAGATATTTAATTAATTCATACTTAACCAATAAAGTATAACCTTTAGTTAACTGTTAATATGGTGGTTACAATAAAAGAAAATGATATTCTCAAAATAAGAATGAGAAGATATTGTCTACTATACTTTTCGAAATTCAATAGCCTATTGAAATAGATTAATTTATATCAACACTGTTCTTTTTTCAAGTATGTACACTTTAATCATAAACATTTATAAATTAGCAGTTGCTGTAAAATGGTGCAAAGGTATATAGGATAGTTAAGTTGGAAAAAGTTGTAGTTTTGTTTATTTTGTTTTTAATTATACAATTATATTTGATATTTTATTTAAATAGAATGATTAATTATTGAACAATAAAATGAAATTTTTATATTAATTATATAGTAGAGACAATTAATATGCCAATTTGTATGTTAGGAAATGTAAAAATGGTTACTTGGTACAACAATGGCGTTACGGGATCCACACATGTCTGCAAAAATGTCATAACATGAATTGAAGATAATATGCAATCCATTTTAAAACATGAAGTTTATATTCTCATTTGTAAAATAAGCACATATTTGATAAATCTATGTGAGAAAAAATCAATGTCCTGTTTGCATGAAAAATGCTAAAAACTCTTGAATAAGGAAAAAAGTCCAATCTCTAAAGATCACTTAACTTAAAAAAAATGTGTTGATAGTTAGGCTTCCTCATTGTTACCATTTGAATAATAAATCTTCCAACATAAAGTCGCAACAATTGGAATGTAACAGATTGTGACTATCTATCGGACAGATTTAAATGCATTCCATACTAAAATTTCCACACTCACTTAGGTTCCAAGTCCAATCAGTGGAGAAGTCAACACTAATATTGTTGGAATGGAGGAGTTGGAACAAACAACAAGCAGAAGTAATGGACTTATGGAGCAGGATCATGATCATCTATCTTCTCAAACTCTCATCTATTCACATATATGGAGAATCGAAATACATTGTTGATGGGATCAATGGAAGAAACAATATGCCATGCAATAATAGTTGTGGATGGATGCAACAGATCATTTATCTACTTGGAAAGTTTCAGGCTTATACCATTCAGTACATTTATAGGGGAACAACACGTGTTGATTCATTATCTAAAAGAGGTCTATTGTCTCCATTTGGTACCATCCAGATTTCTCATTACATGGCTTCCACCTTTCTGGATTCTCAAGAATATCTTCTGTCGTGACTTCTACAACCAGCGAGCCTGACTACTACAAGAGAGCCATTTTTTGGACCACAAGCTAGGGAGTATTCCCCTTTTTTTTGCCTAATTTTATCTTTACTATGGATTATTTATTTCTGTACATATTGAATCATACTTCTAATTTTAGTCTTTTTACTTTCTCATATTATGTATTTCTTGTATATAAGATCACTCACTCCAGACTTACTTCCTTCTGAGCTCTAAGGCAGTGGTATTTCTGCTTCTTCATATGGATTATCTCGAAATAGCAAGCGATTTCTGATCTGGCATATAGCCTTGCCTAGAATTTCCCAATGTATTTTGGTTTTCCCTCTATGTTTATGGTATGGGATGGATTGCCCAATCATGATGCTTCCTTATGTGTTTCCAATATGAAAATAATATAAATGTTATCATTACGCCGATAGGTGTCCCCGTGTTGGAATTGACTACTTTAATGATTTTTCTAATTAAAAATATTGATCTAATGGTCTAAATTGAAGGATGCCAGTATATTCTCGTTGTTCCCACACATCAATGAATCAAATTGTAAGTGATAACTTCCTTTCATATCTAAATAAGGTGTTTAAACCATGTTTAAATTAATTTTTTATTGAAGTATTATTAAATATTTACTATACCTGCCCTTAATCACCACATATAATGATGAGTACCAGGTATGAGGATTAAGGGAAAATAGAATAAAAAATAAAAAATTGTATTGAAACGTGGCTATTTCTGTTGACATCTGTGGGTTATGTAATTTTGAATTTGACATGGTAGTATGTGAAGAGTTGGGTTTGCATGTGCCAAATGGCATTAGCAGTTATGTTTGTACGAGCACTATTAATAAACCCACACATATAAAATAAAAATAAAATCAATAGGTATGGACACATGACAACCATGTTTGTAACTACAATGATTAAATGCTCACAAACAAATAAATAAAAATGTAAAAAATGCATTGTAAGGTCATTCATTTCATTAAGTGAGTGGTATGCAATCGTATTGATTCATTTAATTAAGTGAGTGGTATCCAATGGTTTTGTATGCAAATTTTTAGACAAATGGAAACCATATTTGTAACTACTTATTGGATTTATTGTGTAAGGTTATTGATATTTAGGTTACCAAGATTTTATTATACATACATTTCTTTTAATATTATATATATTTGAAACGCATGTTCTTCAACCTCCCAGAAAACAACTTTATACCAAACTATATATACATTGTTCTCAATAGAATTTGAACACTTTTTGAGAAACTCCATTTTCCCCTTCTTCAATTTGCCATTCAGGTTTGGGTTGTTTATAATTGTATATTTGTTTTTTTTTATATTTTATTGTTGTTTTATTTTATTGGTTTTTTAATGTTAATAAGTTTTAATAAATTGATTTTGGTTTGCATATTTGTAGAGGTTTAACACAGAAGTTTCCAGATCCGCTTTGGTACACAGAGTTTCTTGCTTCTCAAAAAGGTGTAGAAATTTCAACCATTAATTTTTTTTTATAACAGGGATTTTGATGGAAATATTTCAATAATATGTTACCATGATGATTACATAGTAGTGTTACCATGTTTGGGATAGTAGTGAACCATTTACCTTATACAGACTCAGCCTATGCATTCTTGAATAATATCTTTTGATTTTTTTTAAAGATTCAATATAGTTTTGAAAGTGTGTATATATATCTTTACGGTTATGAATTCAATGTAAACCATGAACATGTATGAGAAGAATAATAGAGATAGGGAAACTGTACCTTAGTAAAAGGGAAGAAAAACCCTTTTACAAAAAAATATTTACATAAATTTATAAAAATAAACAAAGCTCGCAAATAATCGAGTTTGCATAGAGTTGGCCATGAGGCTTGAACATTGACATATGATATATAAGTTAGAAATAATTATATTATTTGTGTATTAATGGAGAAAAGGTTGCATATTTGTAATGTATCTCCTTAGTTTAGGATTTGTTCCTAGAATTTAGGAGTCTGTTTACAACTTCCTGATTTCTTGTGATGTACTTAAAGATGTATTTTCTGATTAATGAATGTAGAGTGATCTCTCCATTTGAGTGTAGTCTCCAGGTGCAGTACTCACCTGAGAGCTACAACTCCTTCTTTTCAATTATGTGTATATTTTATCTTGGTATCAGAGCTCAGATCGGGTGAGCCTTATTTATTTATTTTTAAATCGCCTTTGTGGCTGAATCGCCTTTGTGGAAAAATCTCCTTTGTGGCTAAAAGTGCCTTTGTGGCCGCGTGTACACGAGAGCTTTATGCTCGGTCGAGCAGATCGATTGCAGTAACACCTGGCTCATGGTCTCAGATGATTCATTAATCTCTGAGCAGAAGGGGGTTGGCACGCTTTCTCCACTGACAGTCACACCGAGAAGTTCAATTGGCGCGACTGTTCGGTCCATACCTACGCCAACGCACCAAGTCAAGGGATTGGCGGGGAAGTGCACGAGATATCCGTGCCAGGATTTTTCCTTGCGAATTTTTCATTCTGGGCGTGGATTTTTCGCACGGAAAGGTGCCACCTCGCCTTTAGGAATATCTGAAATAAGTTGCGGATCACAGAAGTTGCGGATTTGTCCGGGAGAGGCAGATTAGATTAGTTTTTTGGCTGTATTGTGAAGTAATGGATTTTCTCAGTGGAGCAAGATTAATTTGCAGATTTTCCAGATATTGCTGGATCTGAATTGAAGATACAGTTGGTGGATCAGAAGAACTAGCAGAACAGTGGCAGATCGGTTGTCAGGATCTGACAAGTAATTTTTTTTTTTTTCTGATCATTTGGGTAGATTCATTCATTTGTAGATCAATTCAGAATGAGTAACACTATGGAATCATATCTCCACGATTCTGGCAAACTCGATGGATCTAACTTCACCAATTGGAAGTTTAAGATACATACCTTGCTTGAGGGTGCATTGAATGCATGGTTGATAGTTACAGGAGATGAGCAGAGACCAAATTCAAATACAGGAGCGACTATGCAGGAGTAAGATTGGGATAAGAGAGAAAACAAAGAAATTTTTTTGTTGAAGATGTCTGTCAAGGACAACATTATCCCACATATCAGAGAATGTAAAACATCCATGGAGATCTGGACGACCATCAAAAGTTTATATCAAACCCAGAACACAAATCGGATTATGGCACTCAAAGGCAAGTTGTTTTCAATGAAGATGGACGAAAGTGAGACTGATGCTGCATTCATTGTGCGAGTTAAAGATCTGAAAGACAGATTGGGAGACATAAGAGAGGTGGTGTTTGATTCTGATATTGTCACAATCATGCTGAATGGGATGAGGGATGAATATCAAATGTTCATAGCTAGATTGGCAGCAAGGGAGAAAGCTCCTACATTTTAAGAAATGACAAGGATCTTGCTGCAAGAAGAGGAGCGGCAACAGAATTTGAAACCGCAGAGCGATGATCTTGCTCTGATGGCGAAACGACAATTATTTAGAGGAAAGCTGCCATAGCAACAATCACAGTCACAACAGCAACAACAGTAGAGAGGAGGAGATACATCGCAGAAGAGTCCATATACAGGTATGTCTGTCAATAATCCTATAAGAAGATGTTATTATTCTTGAAAGAAGGGTCATATACAGATTGAATGCCTTAAGAAGCAAGCAGATGATGCAAAGAAAAAGCTGGTGAAGCACATAGGATACTTTGTTGAAGAAGATGAAGATCTCAGCCACGAATTTCGACTGTTCACAGCTGACTGTGCCCTTTCAGCATCTAATGAGGACGACATCCGGTATGTCGATTCTGTTGCATCCTCTCACATGACAGGTAAGAAGGAATGTTTTGAAACTCTTGAAGAAAGTACATATGGATCAAAAATTTATGTAGGAGATGATAGTGGATACGAGATCAAAGGGTATGGGCATATTCCAGTAAAGTTACCAAATGGTGACATTTCTCATCTTAAAAATGTTTTATATGTACCCGAGATTAAGAAAAATTTGATATCTGTATCCATGATAACTGATCAAGATATGCAAGTCGAATTATTCAAGACTCATTGTGTCATAAAGGATTGCAGGAAAGAGATTGTTGCAAGAGGCGTCCATGTAGGGAGCGTATACAGACTAGATGTAAAAAGTATACCACAACAAGCCATGGTTGCAGCTGGATCGATAGCCAAAAAACTCTGGCACCAGAGATCCGGTCATCTGAATTTGCAGGACCTCATGTTGTTACAAAGAAAATTTATGGTCGAGGGACTCCCTGTTTTTCACAGTACTCAGTTAAATTTTGATGGATGTGCCTTAGGAAAAATGCATAGAGAAGAGTTTCCTATGCATGATAGAAGGAAGGAAAGAGATATCTTAGAACTAGTGCACACTGACATATGCGAACCTATGCAAACGAGGTCGCTAGGTGGTGCATATTACTTTCTTTTATTTACTGATGATTGCACTAGATATTCATGGGTTTATTTTCTGAGTAAAAAGAATCAGAATTTCTAGTACTTTATAGAATTTACAACCTTGGTGGAAAAAAAGTTAGGAAAAAGCATAAAAATTCTCCGCTCTGATGAAGGGGGCGAATATAGGTTAGGGGAATTCATGAAATTCTGCAGATCTCATGGGATTGTTCAACACTTTACAGTGCCTCACACACCATAGCAGAATGGAGTGGCAGAGCGCAAGAACAGAACTTTAGTGGAGTGCGCAAGGAGTATGTTACAAGGTAAGGGTCTATCCAATAATTTTTGGGCAGAAGCTATTAATACTGATGTATATTTAAAGAACAGAAGTCCTACCAAATGTTTTGGCTTCAAAACCCCCTTTGAAGGATTATATGGACTCAAACCAGTAGTAAATCATTTGAGAATATTTGGGTCAAAAGCCTTTGCCCATATACCCAAAGCTGATAGGAAGAAATTAGACCCTAAAGTTATCAAATGCATCTTTGTTGGATATGGCACTGAATTTAAGGCATATAAGTTATTCAATCCCGAGTCTCATAAGATATTTGCAAGCAAGGATGTATTATTTCATGAACAAGTTCAAGAAGGAAAGGATGACAACGATGATGATTGGCACATTCCTTTATTGATGGAGGAAAGCAGCGAGGATGAACGTGAGCAGGAGCAGAAATAAGCGCAGAAAGAAAAATAGGAAGAAGGTGATATAATAAATAATGCGAGCCCGAATAAATCTTAAGCAAACAAATTTTAGGTTTTTCGGATTCTGATTGGGCAGGTAACCTAGATGATCGAAGGTCTATCACAGGTTACGCATTCAGCATAGGATCTGGGGTCATAGCATGGAGCAGCAAAAAGCAAAGTACTGTAGCCTTATCTTCATGTGAAGCTGAGTGCCAAGCATTGTGTGCAGCCACATGTGAAGTGATCTGGTTGAGAAGGCTTCTCAATGATGCGGGAGAAGAACAGAAAAACCCAACTTCCATTAAAACCGACAACGAGAGCACCATTAAACTAGCATACAATCCAGTGTTTCATAAGAACACCAAACATATTAACACTCAGTTCCATTTTGTTAGAGAAAAACTACAGTCAAAAGAAATCTTTGTTGAATATTGTAAAACTTGTGACAATATGGCTGATATTTTTACTAAGCCTCTTGCACGTGTAAAGTTTGAATTGTTTAGAGGGATGTTAGGAGTTCAGGATAATCCTTTCTCCATTAAGGGGGGGAGTTAGAAATAATTATATTATTTGCGTATTAATGGAGAAAAGGTTACATAGTTGTAACATATCTCCTTAGTTTAGGATTTGTTTCTAGAATTTAGGAGTCTGTTTACTGATTTTTTGTGATGTACTTAAAGATGTATTCTCTGATTAATGAATGTAGAGTGATCTCTCCATTTGAGTGTAGTAAGCAGTACTCACGTGAGACCTACAACTCCTTCTTTTCAATTTTGTGTATATTTTATCTATATAACCTTTAGCATGGGATTCATATCATAAAAAATGTTCAAAAAGTTACTCAATTCCATAATAAGGATTAGCTTTTTTTTTAGAACAAAATCCAAAATTGGAAAATAAATAAACAAACAAGATTCACATAAGTAACACGGAAAAATTACACCAACATGATAAAAACCCTTTCTATTTACGAGTGGAAGTATAACTATATCGACAGTAGAAAAGATAGTGCGAATGCTAGGAATTGACTGTGATAAGACACAATTGTACTTAAACTTTCCATGGAGAATAAACTCCATGATTTTAAAGATCTTACTAAGTATGGGTATTTAAGTATAGAATCTTAAAATGCCGCCAACATATGATCCATAGTATAAGCATTTGGCATATCATTGGAAAATTTCCATTGGAATAACGATTATTATTGGTAATCTACCTACAAAAACATAATGATAGTAAAAAAAACGAGAAACAAGTTGGCAGCAATCATGAATTACAAACATACGTAAAAAGAGTTAATTTGGCATTAAAAATCTGTTTCTTTAAGGAAAAACTTGTGAATGAAAAACCTCGAAAATATGAAGAAAGAATGTGTAGTGGAAGTGTAACTATGAAGTGAGCGACACTTGAGATTAATGACCCCTATGAACAAGATCTTTGTACAATATGGTGTAGAAATCAAATGGCCTAGACGTCAAAACGTAAACGACATAATAGCGTTACAGAGCTCTGTTGACAATGAGGGAAACTGGAAAAATGAGAACCAAAAATGACGGACATGCGTAGCCATTGGGTTACACAAAAACCCTAATTAGTTTACAGAGTCGATCAAACTCAAACTTGTTACCACCATTGATGATCGGGTTACCGTGAGACGAGGTGGTACCTTAATCACCCAACACATGGAGTAACTGGTTTATGTGGAAGGTTTGGGAAAGACCTAATGAAAGACAAAGAAATGTATATATATGAAAACATTTATACCACATATGTTTTCTAAATAATATATTAAAACATTGATAAATGAAACCCAACAAATGAAAACAATATACCATGTCAAGATTGGGGTATAGATTTGGTGATTGCAATTTTGTAACAATTATAATGTAAATGATTGCTATATTTGAAATTGATAAGTGATCTAAAATATATTATATATTATACCTGATATATTATACCTCGGGATCAAACTTTTATATATTATACCTACGGAGAAATCTTTTGAAAATATATATGGGGAATAGATTTTAGGATTTGATAGGTATAATTTTCCTTTCCAGATGTAAAAGAGAAACTAGGTTGTTCATAAAGATGTATTGTTCATTAAGCATAAATTTTTATGTAAAGGATTAAGAATGCGTTGTAAACTTTGCACCAAACAATAGCTGGAACATTATCTACACTTGACCCTTACCCAGGGACACTTAGGCCCCTCCTCCTGTAGCAATTCGCAGTTGAGACACTCAACTAAGAAATTATTGATTTTAATATTTTGGTCTAGGATGTGGTCAAAGTCTTTGATTTTTTATTTTAATGTTTTAGGATGTGGTTTAAGTGTTAGATGGGAGGTTTTATTCTCTATATTTGGTGTTCCAACCTAAAATCTGTTTCAAGTACAATTTCTTCCATTAAAATAATAATGTTCTATTGTTTCTATAAATTAATAAAAAAATCCTTTTCCATGTTCTATCCTCACTAACCTCGAAGGAAAACACCGTGATGTTTCATTGTTTATGTAAATTAATATGTATGCAAAATTATGTAAGCTTATGGACTTTTTTTAATTTTTATACCCTCATCTCATATTGACTTGTTGAGCATCTGATAAGAAATTCCTGTTACAGTATGCCACCTACACTTCAAATTTGAAAACACAAACTAGAATAACTACGGTGAGAATATGACTCCAGAAATTGGTATATGCAGCAATAATATCGTTTACAGTTACATTAACATAGAAATTATGATGAGAAATTTTAGAAATTATGACGAGAAATTCAAGCTATTATTGGGTCAGGATGCTTCGAATCACGCCATTAAAAATCAAATGGGTTTTATGTATTCTTTTGAATTTTCAAGGGAGTTAACATTTTTGTTCACAGAAATTCTAGGGAGGTTAACTATGTTGTGAATAGTCTAAGATCATCTCAACGACATGTGAATTATTGTCTTTCCAACAAAGGATGACTACGAAACTCATTAATATCATAAATGATGATAACTGGTCCTTGTTCAACCCCAAAGTTATTAGCTAAAAATTTTTTATACATTTTTTTTGGTATGCTAAAAGCCGAGCAAAAGATACAAAAGTAGACCAAAACCTGCCCGTGTATTTTGGCTATCTGATTTCAAAGTAATTCATTGAGAACATAAAAAGTCTTAATAACAAGAGCTATATCTGTCTATAATGAAGATTATACAGAAACCAGAAGATGTCCAAAACCATAAGAAAGATTTAAAGGAAAGCTACATAAGAACCTAGAGCAACCATGCCAACCAAAACCATAAGAAAGATTTAAAGGAAAGCTACATAAGAACCTAGAGCAACAATGCCAACAAAACTAAGGACAGTAAAGAAAATCATTCTGCATCAGATTCAACTGGTGCCGGCGCTAATCTGGTGCCGGCGCTGTAGCAGTAGCACTAGCAAGTTCAACGAGGACATGAGCGAGAGCTTTAACCTCCTTCTCTAATCTGGAAGGACGCGTATACTAATGCAATTGCCTTAATATCTGCGAGGGTTGCCTCGAGCTTAAAATCCAACTTCCAATTGCTTTAACAATAAGACACTTGATAATCCAATAAGTTTGCAGAGTCTGCTGATAAAAAGATGTGCAACCCATGGTATGGGGAGCGTCCGGGCAACTCGCTACATATCTTCAGCAACCGTATCATTCACTATGCTTACATTTAATATTTGGAGTTTGAGATTTATGGTCGTGGATGTGAGCTTTTGTTGATAGCAAATGTAGCCGAGGGATCGAACCACCTGAAGTATTATCTAATGACATGGAAACCAATTCTATGTAATTGTAGTAAAAGATATCAATGAATATTACAACTAAACTTAATTCTCTCAGTGGATTCAATGGTAGAAAAAAGATTCCATTAATTTCCAGAAAGGTTTCGAATGTTGTGCAACATGGATGATAATACGGCGGATTATCAAAATACTCGTTATATAAATCCAGGTAACTCGCTACATATCTTCAGCAACCGTATCATTCACTATGGTTACATTTAATATTTGGAGTTTAAGATTTATGGTCGTGGATGTGAGCTTTTGTTGATAGCAAATGTAGCCGAGGGATCGAACCACCTGAAGTATTATCTAATGACGTGGAAACCAATTCTATGTAATTGTAGTAAAAGATATCAATGAATATACCACTAAACTTAATTCTCTCAGTGGATTCAATGGTAGAAAAAAGATTCCATTAATTTCCAGAAAGGTTTCGAATGTTGTGCAACATGGAGGATAATACGGCGGATTATCAAAATACTCGTTATATAAATATTTTGGATAACTTTAGGATGTTTATTTAATTTCAATGATATTATATTTTTGAAAATTTTTAAATTTATTTTATTTTGGAATTTTAATCATTTAATTTTTTAATATTTATATGTTATTAGGTTGAATATTTATGTTTTTTATTAAAATTAATAAACATAGATAAACATAATTTTTTAAAATTAATATAAAAATTATCATTATTATTATTTAACAATAATATTATTAAAATAAATATTCATTCATACTAATATTAATAATTTCAATTCATATATAAATATTTCAAATTAATAAAAAAATTTATTAATATTAATTTTAAATATCAATCTCTTTATATATGTGTGTGTGTGTTAAACATAGAAATTTATATAAAATTAAATTTTGCATTTATACATTAATCTTAATATTTCATTAAAGGATACGATTGATTATTTAATTTTGGAATTTTAATTACTCTATTTATATATGTTATTAAGTTCAATATTTATGTTTTTTATTAATATTAATAATGGTGGTATTATTATTATTATTATTATTATTAAAATAAATTTTAATTCATATTAATGTTAATATTAAATATAAATGTTTTGAATTAATAAAATCTTATTAATATTAATATTAATAATAAATATATATCTCAATGTTAAACATAGAAATTTATATAAAATTAAATTTTACATTTATATATTAACTTTAATATTTCATTAAAGGATAGAAATTATTATTTAATTTTGGAATTTTAGTCACTCAATTTTTCAATATTTATATGTGTTATTAATTTCAATATTTATGTTTTTTATTAATATTAATAATAGAAACAAATTTTTGAAATTAACATAGAAATTATTATTATTATTATTATTTAAAATTAGCAATAATATTATTAAAATGAATATTGATTCATATTAACATTAATAATTTAATAATATAGATTGATATTAACTTTAATAATAAATATAAATGTTTCAAATTTAAAAAAAAAATATTAATATTTATTTTAAATATCGATATCTCTTTTAATATTAATTAGTATTAATATTAATAATATTAATAATAAATATAGATGTCAATTTTAAACATATACATTTATATAAAATTAAATTTTGCATTTGTATATTAATGTGAACATTGTCATTAAACATCAATATAAATATTTCATTAAAGAAAATGAATCTTAACTTTAATTTTATTTAGGTTCAATGACATTAGAATTTAACTTTAGGTTTTTTTAGGTTCAATGACATTAGAATTAAAAATTTTGGTATTTTTATATCATTTGGTTCATGTATCATTAGGTTATTCTATAACGTGACCTTTATAACATTAATTTATTTAATATTAAAAGAAAATAGCTTTTTATTAATATATATATTGAACATCAAAACATTAACATCAATATTAAACATAGACATTAATAGAGACATAAAAATAGATTTATTAATATTAACAATATTGGATTGTAAACATTAGGCTTATAAAATTATGAGTTGTTTTTCACTATTTTAACAATGTTCTTATCACTCATAAGTTTTTATACAATATGTATAGGTGGATTTTATTATATCTGTAAATGGAAAATTGCATATGTATGCTACTTTTAACTTTATTCAACATAAATTGAATTTTTGTTGTTGACATCACATGTGTTTTCTTTTATGATAGGTGATTTCCTTATTTGATTATGGATCTAGCTATTTAGAGTTGCCTTCCATTTGAATTCTTGAAATTGTCTTCCTCTCGCTCCCTTTATCGATTCTGATAAAGTTTAACACTGTTTGTAAGCAATGGAAGAATGTTTTGCAAAACCCTTCTTTCTTATTGCATTGCAAGCATATCTCTACAAACAAATTTGGATTTATGGTTCCTTTCCTCAATGATGAAGAGAGTTATTTTGTTGTTGAATACCTTAATCAGAATGAGCCCATATCTCATTTCCATTTGCGACTCATAGATTCAAGATACAAAGTAGAGTCTACTATTGGACCAATGATAGTTCTTTCGTTACCAAAAAAATTCCCTCATTCACACAACTATTTTGTAGTGAATCCATTTACAAAGGTCTTTAAAAACATTCGGCCAATATGAATTGGAGACTGGGGATTCTTTTAGTTATTGAAAAATATAAGCAGCAAAAAATATGACTCGGTTGTTCTAAAAGATATCTATGATAGAAAGCAGTTTAAATTTTATGTTTATAGTAGTCTTGATAAGGTTTGTCGAAGGGATGATCTTCCATTTGTTGGCACTTCACCCCCTCAGAATGGATTTTTTTATAAAAGTAAATTATTTTGGTTCTATCTAGACAAGGAGTACGAAGATTATCCTCAATATGGGTATACAATCTACTGGTTTGATGTAATAAAAAATGAATGCGGTTTTTCATTTGTTCCAATCACTGACATATGCTGTATGTCATTATAAATATATACGAATCAGTTGATATGCATTGTCAATGATGGTTCCACTTCGGTATGGTCAATTAAAGAAATAGATAATTTCCAATTTTGTCGCTTGTGTGTTGAATGAACAATTGACTACTTTGAGGATGATTGGGGGTTCAGATGGAAGTTGTTGGAAGAAATTCTACAGAAATAAATATGAAATGTCCTGGTTATCTTTGATTTTGAACAGTCCAGGGTGTGGTTCTTATGTGCAACTGTAGTGAAGTTCCTTTCCTATTATATGACATGATGACGGGCCTCTGTTTTCCAACAGCTATTTAAATTTCAACTAATCAGCAGATGTATGGGTTTTGGTCTCCAACGTTGCAGGATTGCAATGATTTGATTGAGTCTAGAAATATTTTTTCAATTTCTCCCCGTATGGATTCTATTGATGAGATTCCACCATTAGATATGGACATGGAGTCTTAGGCTATTACTCCTGTTAGGATTTCGTATAGTGGAAAATATTTCCATTTTTTTTACCTTACATACTTTTGGGTTTATATGATAATAATTTAAAATTATGATTCTATGGATATTTTATGCCTCCTCCTGAAATTACTTCTATATGTGTATGTATCGGATGTTGGAAATTTAATCCCATTGCAATTTGCTGGAAAATATTTCTTATTGTCTCCCCTTTATTTCTCTTAATTGGATTTGAATGTGTTTGAATGATATGCATTTTAATTTGTTTTTATAATTATAATTGCTCTGAGTTATTTTATACATGGAATTTGTATTATTTTTTTTATCATTGGTTCTCAAGAAATTTTATTCATTGTATACATGTCATATGAATGCACAAGCAAGCGTACAAGAAAATGGAATCTATCACTAGCATCACGTGATAGTTCTAATGGAAGTCGTTGTTTACGGTATCAAAAAAATAAGGACACAATAAATTAGCATAGGAGAGCTACATATCATAGAAGAACTACTGAAACTACTCTTCCAAATGATTTTATAATTCCTCATATGTATCGTACTATGGATGATATCATGGAAAACAATTTTCTTATTGATAGTTCATTGTCAAAATCTACTCCTCCTCAACATAATTTTGTTGTTCGGTGCTCTCTCGAAAATTTTCATAATATTGGGGAAACATGTCACAATAGAGAAGAACATTCTGTTCATAATGTGGATTCAGATGTTCAACCTAACCCTTCTATCTCTACAATTGCATCTTTTGAGCAAGGCCAAAGGTTGGAAAACATCCATGGTGGAGGAAATGATGTCATTGTATGTGATGATTTGGATGATAGTTTAATTGGCTATGTTTTTGATAATTTGGAGCCAGTTTCCAAAACAAACAGATCTTCTAACCCCCCTTCTTAAAATAATGTTGTCCCACCAAGAGAACCAGTCATCCCTCATAGCATTTCTTGTGGAAAAATGGAGGTAACACAATGATATTTTGATGTTTGCTACAATAATTCTTGTTTTATTACATTCTTATATTTACATTTTATTTTTAACTGAAATTATAAGGTATTTTCTTCTTTTGGAATAGGATACAACTCATTTTCATAGAGGTCTCAAAATTAACTCCCTAACTATTCCATCTACTAATCTGAGAAGTGGAGATGAAGCATGTCAGAGCATTCCACTACATTCTCCTCAACAATCAAATTGGAAAACTAATGTAAATATTCAATGTATTTGATTTCATTTTTCATTTTTTGAATTTTTATTACATTGGACATTGAATTTTATTACATATGTTATTTTCTTCAAATAGGACACAACATATTTTAATAGAGGCATACAAATTAACTTCGTAGATGTTCCATCTACTGATGTTGGAAGTGAAGAGGGGCCATCTCATAGTGTTCATCCATATTTCCAAACAAATGTAAATGTTGAAGGAATTTGATATTTTCCTCAAATTTTCATTTGTTGTTAGTTTTGCATTGTATTTTATGATCTTCTATGGAAAAAACATGATTTCATCTCATGAGGCTGGAGAGATGGAATCAAAAATATCAAATTGTCAAACTAATCTAATTTTCAATGTATTTGATTTGTTTTCCATTTTTTAATCTTTATTGGTTGGACATTTAGTTTTATATTTAGTTTATTTTGTTAGAACAGGAAAGAACTCATTTCAATACAGGCTTAGAAACTAACTCCCCAAATGTTCCATCCAATCATGTTAGAAGTAAAGAGAAACCATCTCATAGGCTTCATCCACATCACCAAAAAAATGTAAATATTGAATGCATTTGATTCTTTTTTAATTTTTTCATCTATAATTAGTTGGACATTTAATTTTAGAATATTTTATGCTAAATACACCTTTCCATCCTCTCAGGTTCCAAAAATGCATACCATAAATTTGGGAAGGGAATCTCATGGTGCTGAAAATCAAGTACATTTTAGAAGAAATTTTACTCTTCCACATCATTCTCCACATGGTCCGACCAATATAGATCATATTAATTTTGATGAAAACATGATTGCAGTGCATAAAATATTTCGAGAAAATATAGATAGGTTTCCAGTTGTCCAAATGTGCCACATATGCCAAGAATCGTATCCGGGAATCTAGGTTATGAGAGATTCTGAAGGACCTATTTGCAGACGATGTAATAATGAAAGAGGTTTCCATCGTTTCTCTGGATATAATAACATGGATCCTGGTGAGAAACCTCACATTTTAAGGGTTCTTACTCAAGTTGAAGAAATTCTAATAGCACGTGCGAATCCTATTTTGCAGGTGACACATGCTCGAGGTGGGAAATATAAGTATAGCGGTCACACAATTAGTTTTCCTCAGGATATTTCTTCAATTGCATGAAGTCTTGCTGAACATGTTGAAGATCTTGACATTCTAATTGTGAGGAGACATGGTTCTTAGTCAAAATATTATAAATGTTATGCCAAAATATCTCGAGTTATGGTTGCATTGGATTTCAAAATTGAGCCTGATCGATATTATCGAGATGTTGTAATTGACTATGATTCAATGAATGCTCTTCTAGAAATATCAACAGATGTCGCATCCAAGATTTAATTTGTTGATTGTGATATTGAATAATCTGAGATCAATGCATAATAATGAAAGGTTACCTGTTGATCATTTTACATCTCATCCTTCTTCTTTTGTTTCTCGCCTACCTAATGAATGAAGAGAAGTGGAAGAAATTAGAGCATTTCTTGATAATGTTGATTCTTCACATGTTCAAGAAATGGATTGGCCCAATATTGGAACCTCTCCAGTGAATGAATATAATACTAAGGGGTTATTAGATATGGAATTCCCCACATTTTTCCCCACTAGTGATGTTCATTGGTTGCAACCACATATTTGTAGCGTTGAACTTCATGAGCATGCATTGCATCTTCTTAGATACTATGATCAGAGGTTTGGAATCCATCATCGCTTTCGATATTACCTATTGAGCATGATAATGCGACATCGTAGCCAGGAAACTGTTGTATTTTTTGTGAAGAAACATTTACATGATAACTCACTTACAACAATTGAAGACTTGTGTCACCAACTTTCAGATTTACTAGATAATAAGTTGGCTAAGCATCTTATGTGGTTTGGTTATTCTATGAGAGGTACAATGGCATAATCGACTAAATTTCCATATGAATTGATTGACATGATTACTCAATTGGGATGTCCATCTTTGTTTTTTACTTTAAGTGCAACTGACACAAAGTGGCCAGAGTTGCATAACCTCCTGTCTATACATTCACATCCTAATTCTTTAAATTAGAATCGTATGAGAATTGATAATGTTATCCAATACGCTCATATTGTTTCCACATTTATGCACCATATATTAAATATATTTCGAGAGGAAGTTATCGAAAAATATCTTAAAGTGGAATAATTATGGTACAGGTTTTTGTTGTTGAATTTATTTTCTATTCGTTGTCAATATTTTGTTATGGTTCTATTTATATTTTTGTAGTAACTATATATTCATTTTCTTCAGATATGAGTGGCAGCATAGAGGTTCAACTCATATCCATGGTTTGTTATGGTCGAAAGGCGCTCCTGACATGGAAAGACTTGATTGGTCAAATGCTTCTAATGTACAAATTGCAAAGAGATTCTTTGACAATTATATAACTGCATGGAATCCAAATGACATACATCATCGAAACATAATGGTTCCAAGAAGCCTCAATGATGATCCTTGCTTATTGAATACTGATCATATTTTCTCTTGGAATCCTCATAATGATTATGAAGAATTGTTAAATCATGTCCAAAGGCACACAAAGTGTAGTGTAGATTCTTGTTTGCGCAAAAATGACACTGTTATCAAATGTCGGTACAATGTTCCGTGGGATATTTTCGAGGAATCAAGATTATTCATAGATGATCAAGGAAGAAAAAAATATGACCCGGCAAGAAATGATGACAGGCTCAATGTACACAACATTGACCTTCTAACAATGTGGTGTGAAAATGTTGATTGCCAACTAGTGCTTTCTCGGTATGCTGTCCTAAAATATATTGCTAAGTATGCATCAAAAGCATAAAAAAAGGTATAAAGGTTATCACGATATGTTAACTCTAATTTCAAATTCTATTGCCTCTGAGGATCATCCTTTCTGTGCTTACAGAAGGTTTCTTGAAGAAACAATTGTTGACCTTGAAATTGGAGCACAAGAAACATGGCATATGTTGCTTAAGCTACCTCTTGTTGTTTGTAGCCGAAAATTTGTTTCCTTAAATGTTGGAAGAAAGGTTTTCTGGAAAATATCAACGGATAGAATGAAATTTTCATCTGAGAATACTTTCATTTAACATTATCAGAAGAGATATTTTTTGATTGGACGTCTATCTCTGATAGAAACAACAAGATCTTGGACATTTGATAGCAAGCATAAAAGAGATCCCTGGAAGCATAGATATGTTCATGCTTTCTTTCGGTTTGGCCAAGGTTTTATTCTATTTCTAGTGAGGGTTTAGATGAGTTTGAAACTTTTTATTGGACAGATTTTCTCTTGTACAAGCCATTTCGTGACATTGATGTGGAAATTGGGCTTTCGACTGAAATTGCTATTGAAAATTGGAGGAATTTCTGATATCGATTATGGCATGTTGATCGAAATCCATCAATTGTCGACAATATTGAAGATGAAGAAGATGGTGATTTTTCTAACTGGGAAATGAATCTTGAAGATGATTTTCAAGGATGGCATCTTTTCTCTCACTTGATTCCACCAAGTAATGTAAATGTTTCTGATTTTCACACCCTTGGTCGAAGGGATTTTGATATATCCTTTGACTGGAAAAGTACAACAATTTCTGATGATGTGGCTGCAGAAGCTATTAATTTTATAAGGAATGGAAAATCGAGGGGCGATATTCTTGAACTTTCAAATAGAACATTAGCATATCCAGATTCATTGGTAGAAAAACAACGACTTTCTTTTGAAATTGTTTTAAGGCATTTTGCTAAATATGAGATTCGTGAAGCTCTTCTTAAGATTGCTCAGGGAACTACAGGCACTGGCAAGTCTTTCCTTATCCATTTTATTTTTGAAGCTCTTTCTAATCTGTCCAGTAATGGAAGATGTCCTTTGCTTCTTCTTGCCCCAATAGTAATAGCTACCTTTAATATACATGCAAAAAAAAACTACTCGGCTCTAAAAATTCCAGTTAAAGATATCAAACCACTAGAGGGGAAATCACTAGCAGTATTCCAAGAAGAAATGAGGAATATTCGATATATATTGATTGATGAAATGAGCTTTCTAGGATCAAGGTTATTCATGCAAATAGATGCTCGATTACGAGAAGTTTTTCCTGAGAAAAAGAGTTATCATTTTGGTGGAAAATCCATCATCCTTGTGGTTGACCTTGGCCAACTACCTCCTATGAGACATAATCCTTTGTATGTAGGTAATAAAACAGGGAAAGTCTTGTGGAAAAAAATCAACATTGTTGTCACTCTTGACACAATATTTTTCCAACAAGGGCATAATGAGAAACAATCTTGTTTTCAGAGAGTCCTCAATAACATAAGAAATTCAGAACCTGTTCTTGAATATTGGGAGTTTCTATGTCGCGGGATGATATGAGGTTGCATCCTAGAGAAAGGGATTTATTTGATGCAATAGTTCACATGTTTCCAACAAATAATTTGGCGTCCTTCCATAACATACATATCTTAAAATCATTAAATTCTCCAATTTCATGATGTATTGTTGAGAATTCAAGGCGTTCAGAAATTAGTGGTGTTGATGATGATCAATTGGACTGTGAAATTTTGTTTTTTCATGGTCAACATGTTATGTTGACATGTAATTTGTGAGTCGAAGTTGGTTTGGTGAATGGTGCACTTGGTTATGTGAATGATATATTTTATATGACTGCCTTTAAACCACCTTAGCTTCAAAGGTTCACAACTGTTGATTTTGATAATTATGTTGGTGTTCCATGTGATTCAGGCAATCCAAACATTGTACCTATCACACTAGTGATAAGAGGAAATCGAAAAAAAAATCCTTTAAAGATGTCATGGGCTCTTACAATACAGAAATCACAGGGATTGACTTTAGAATGAGCATCGATTGATATTGGGAATAAAGAGCGACAAAGCCTAACCTTCACAGCCATATCAAGAGTGAAATCAATAGATGGTTTGTGCATTGCACCACCTTTCTCTTTCCAGAATTATGAAAAGATGAAAGACAGCTCATATGTTACAATTAGGAAGAAAGAGGAGTGATTGAGGTCCATATCGCTATGAAATGAAACTATTAATACTTTTAGCTATTATATAATGATTTTTGAATTTATTTTATCGTCCTTTATTTACTTTAATATAACAATTATTTTGATATATTACTGAGATGAATACATTCATCATATTCATAGTAGCATTTCATAAAGTGGTTTACATCGTATTTCATGTTGTTCTATTTACTTCTATTTTTCTAAGTGGTTATTTTTCTATTCTTTACAATCAACCATTCAGTGATAAACAACCAATTATATGAGCCAATCATGAAAAGTCAAGATTGAATTCCATATCACTATGACATGCAACTAATAATATTGTGAAATGAATACCTGAGAAATTTGTTACATCATTTTTCATGTTCTTCAATTCACTTCCTTTTTTTAAGTCATTATTGTTATTTTGTTTATAATTTACCATTCAGACATATACAACGAGTTATATGAGCCAATCCTTAAAAATAGATAATGAACTACATATTCCTATGACATGCAACTAATAATATTATAACCGATTTATAGAATGTTTTTTGAATTGCTTTTATTGTCCTCTATATTTACTTTTAATATAATATTGATTTTCATATATTAATGAGATGAATACATTCATCATGTTCATAGTAATATTTGAGAAAAAAATTTACATCGTTTTTCATTCAACATATTCATAGTAATATTTAGAAAGTTGTTTACATCGTTTTTCATGTTCTTCAATTTACTTCTTCTTTTTAACTGCCTATTGTTCTTTTCTTTTAACAATGAATCATTCACACATAAACAATGAGTTATATGAGACAACTATTAAAAATCAATTTAATAATTTGTTCATATTTATATTAATATTGTGGATTCATATTATATCATGAATTACAAAATTATTGGCTAAATGCTATTAATATTATTATTTAGAATGATATCCAACAATAATGAAAATTTTCTCCACCATACTGAAAATTACCTATATTAATATTGCTAATTATTATGTCTATCAATTAATTTGAATGTTTTTATATATTAATATTAACCAGATATTGTGTCTATACATGAATATGAATATAAAAATTAAACATCGATGTAAATATTTTGATTGAAGATTAGGTTTAATAAATTTATGTTTTTTTTGGTTCAATGACAACATATTTATATTTGACACTAATATTTAACTAAAATTAATATATACATTAACATTAATTTAAATACAAATATATAATTACTAACATTATTGATATTTCATTTTAATGATAAATTTAACACAATTGTGAATTCTTGTCTACTATTGTAATAAGGGGCATATCGCTCATTTAATTTTATCACTCATTTCATGTGTACAATATGTATTGCTAATGAGGTTTATATTTGTAGAAATTTTATATCATTTGGTTCATGTAGTGTTAGGTTATTTTATAGCATGACTTTTCTAAGATAAAGTTTTCTAACAATAATACAAAATGGATGTTATGTTATATATATATATATATATATATATATATATATATATATATATATTTGTGTGTGTGTATTTATTTCGATTTTTGCATTTTTCCTTTCAAATGCAGATATGGATAATAATGATGGCATTTATTATAATCAAGCAATGACAAATATTTCTAGAGTGACAATTTCTCTTTTGTATCTTCAGAACAAGTTCGATAGAAAACACAACTTCCATCCTGCATTTATTGATGAACATCTTTGTGTGCTAGATGAAATGAAAATGAATGTAAAATACTTGTTGCATGTGCACATGAGGGATGATAGGAGGAAAACAAGAAGGGATTGGTTGGAAAGCGTTAAGTATCGTGATCACTATCGTGTTGATTTAAATTGGTGTTCCTTTTGTCGTCAGTCTGGTTGTATTTTGGAAGAGGCTATTTGATAAATGAATTTTGATTTAGTGTTTCAATTCCATTTTTGTAGTGGAAATTTTTGGTGTAAAGAGAAGAAAAACTATATGTTACTTTCCATGTTCTTTCTTTGGTTGCAATGATGGTGAAATTGAATATCCCTTTAATGTTAATATTATTGTTTATCCCTTAGTTTCACCAATTCCTTTGGTTTATAATATTATACCCTTGTGTTTATTACTTCTTTTGGTTTATAATATTAGTAATCCCTTAGGTTTATTAATCTCTTGAGTTTAAAATATTTATTCTTGTGATTTATTAATTTATTAGGTTTTTGAATTTAAAATATTAATTCTTAGGATTTATTAATCTTTCCTATTTTTAATATTATTCCCTTTGCCTTATTAATCCCTTAAGTTTTTAATATTTATCCCTTGGATTCACCATTTCCTTTGGGTTTTAATATTAAACCCTTGGGTTTATCAGTTATTTTGGTTTATAATATTAATAATCGCTTCGATTTATTAATCTCTTGTGCTTACATTATTAATTGTTAGGGTTTATTTATTTCTTATGTTTTTGAGTTTAAAATGTTAATTCTTAGGGATTATTAACCACTTGAGATTTCTAATTCTTTGGGTTGGTAATATTAGGCGTTAAATATTAGTCGTACAGTTTGATATTAATGCATGGTCCAATGTCACATTATGAAAAACATTGTCTCAATATCAAAATCAAGCATGGGTGACCATTGTTAATCATCGTTAGTCGTAGTCGATCAAGGTATTCCACGATTGAATGTCACATTATTACATATATTCTCTCAATATGAAAATCGACCATGGCCAACCATGATCATTTTTCGTCGAACGTCACATTGTGACAACAATTGCCTCAATGTTTAAATTAAGTATTAATTTGTAGGCCTTATTAATCTCTTGTGTTTTAATATTGATCCCTTCACCTTATTGATCCCTTAGGTTTTTAATATTTATCCCTTAGGTTCACCAATTCCTTGGGCAACTCCAATTTAAAACCTTGGGCTTATTAGTTCTTTTGGTTTATAATATTAATAATCCCTTGGGTTTTAAAATATCTTGAGTTAAAAATATTAATTTTTAAGGTTTATTAATTTCTTAGGGTTTATTAATTCTTAGGTTTTATTGATTTATTAATCTCTTGTGTTTTTAATATTGATCCCTTGGTCCTATTGATCCCTTAGGTCTTTAATATTTATCTCTTGGGTTCACCAGTTCCTTTTATTTGTAATATTAAACCCTTGCGTTTATTCACTCTTATGATTTATAATATTAATAACCCCTTGCATTTATTAATCGCTTTAGTTTAAAATATTAATTCTTAGTGTTTATTAATCTCTTCAATTTAAAATATTAATTCTTAGGGTTTATTACTTTATTGGTTTATAATATTAACCCTTGGGGTTTTCACTTCTTTTGGTTTATAATATTATTAATCTTTGGGTTTACTAATCCCTTGAATTTAAAATATTAATTATTAGGGTTTATTAATTTCTTAGGTTTTTGAGTTTAAAATATTTATTCTTAGGGTTTATTAATCTCTTGTGTTTTTAACATTGATCCCTTACATTTTTAATATTTATCCCTTGAGCACATTGATTCCTTTGGTTTATAATATCTAACACTTGTGTTTATTAGTTCTTTTGGTTTATAATATTAATAATCCCTTGGGTTTATTAATATTTTGAGTTTAAAATATTGATTCTTATGGTTTATTAATTTCCTAGGTTTTTTAGTGTAGAATATTAATTCTGAGGGTTTATTAATTTCTTGTATTTTGAATATTATTCCCTGCAGTTTATTGATCCCTTAGGTTTTTAATATTTATCCATTGGGTTCACCAATTCATTTGGTTTATAATATTAAACCCTTGGGTTTATCATTTTTTTTGGTTTATAATAGTAATAATCTCTTGGGTTTATTAATCGTTTGGATTTAAAATATTAATTATTAGGGTTTATTAATTTCTTGTATTTTGAATATTATTCGCTTTGCCCTATTGATTGGCTACGTTTTTAATATTTATCTCTTGGGTTCACCAATTTCATTGGTTTAAAATATTAAACCCTTGGGTTTATTACTTCTTTTGGTTTATAATATTAATAATCCCTTGGGTTTATTAATATCTTGAGTTTAAAATATTTATTCTTACCGTTTATTAATTTCATAAGTTTTTGAGTTTCAAATATTAATTCATAGGGTTTGTTAATCCCTTGAGTTTACTAATTGTGACAGAAATTGTCTCCATGTTTAAATCAAGAATGTTCAACCACATTTATTTTATGGTTTATAGTATATATCTAAGGGTTTTTATATACTTCAGGTTTATAATATTAATCTCTTAGGTTTAATATTATTCCCTTGGGTTTATATTATTAATAATCATGTGAGTTTATCAATGTGTTGTGTTTAAGATATTAATTTGTAGGAATTATTAATCTCTTATTTTTTTAATATTGATCCCTTCGCTTTGTTGATGCCTTAATTTTTTTATATTTATCCCTTGTGTTCATGAATTCCTTCTGTTTATAATATTAAATCATTGGTTTTATTACTTCTTTTGGTTTATAATATTAATAATCTCTCGAATTTTTAAATCTCTTGAGTTTAAAATATTAATTCTTAAGGTTTATTAATTTCTTAGGGTTTCGAGTTTAAAAAATTTAATGTTAGGTTTTATTAATATCTTCACTTTAGAATATTAATTCTTAGGAACATTTATATTTATCCCTTGGGTTTATAATAATTTTCCCTTAGGTTTACTAATTTATTGGGTTTATAATATTAAAAGCTTTGGTTTATTTGTTCCTTAGCTTTATAATATTAATAATTCATTTGGATTAACATTTAATGGCTTCCATTTTTAATCCCTTGAGTTTAAAATATTAATGTTGTTTTCATGGTTTACAGTATTTATATAAGGGTTTTATACTTAAAGGTTTATAATATTAATCTCTCATGTTTAATATTGTTCCCATAGGTTTATGAACCCTTGGTTTCTTTGTACTAATCCCTTGGGTTTATTATTTCATTGGGTTTTTAATATCAATCCATTGGGTTTATTACATTATTAAATCATTAGGTTTATATTATTAACAATTTCTAAAGTTGATTGTTTTATACCGTTTATAATATTAATAATCATGTGAGTTTATCATTCATTTTTATTTAAAATATTAATTCATAGGCTTTATTAATCTCTTCTCTTTTTAATATGAATCTCGTGGGGTTCTTGATCTCTTAGGTTCTTTATATTTTTCCCTAAGGTTCTCTAATTCCTTAAGGTTATAATATTAGATCCTTGGTTTTAACAATTATTTTGACTTATAATATTAATAGTCCCTTTAGATTTTGGTAAAAAATATGTACTTGTTATAAATAGTAATAAAATATTATTATGTTATATTTGAATTTTAGTATAATTTTAGTTATATTTATTGTATTTAAAAAATAATATATATATATATATATATAAACATATTTTAGTTTAATATATAATATTCATATAGTTAATATTATTAATATATTATAAATAGATGTATAAAATATATTGGTAATTATATTGATAAATATATAATGATTATTTTTGTAATATAGATGTGGTGGGGTGCATATAGCCTTTTCAGCGTATATTAGTTATATTGGTAAATCTAGTTGTAAATTTATTTTTGTAAATATATATCAACATTAGTAAATATGATTGTTCTAATTATATGTAATATGAACATAATCTTTATGATCTTTGATGAATATAAACTATTAGAAATAAAAACGTTTTTTTTTGGTAGGAAAAAAACAACCTTTCCGTGGTATGGAGATTACATTTCATAGTATGAATTCACTTTGTGCTATTATTATGTTGAGAGGAGGCTGAAAACTACGTAAGAAAAAAACAACCTTTCCTTGGTATGGAGATTAAATTTCATACTATGAATGGGGAGAAATTTGGATTAATTATTGAAATGTATGTAAAGTCGACTCACCCAAACCCAATTTTGTTGGAAGAAGAGATGAAATGACAGATCAAAAGGCAGGAGTTCTCTTATTAGAAAAGAAGGATCTGTAAAAATATGCTCTGTAGTGCCAAGTGAGCAGATTATTCTAATATTTGGAAGCAATATATTCATGCAAAGGGAAAATTTTTTTAATCCAACAGATCAATAATGCAAAATTTCTTTCTTCTGGCACTCAAAAATAAGCAGAATGTCTATATTCATATTTTGATAACCACTCCCAATGACTACTTTGTTCAAATTTCTTTCTCTGGCACTCAAAAATAAGCAAAATTTCTGTATTCATATTTCAATAACCACTCCCATGACTACTTTGTTTCGTAAACAATAATATGTTTACTTTATTTTCCATTTATCACCTAACAACCCAAAAAAATCACAAGGAACAAACCAAAAATAGATTGCTTCAGTGGATAAATATAAAGGACTGATGTAAGACATATTGGTACTAAACATATGTGTCATGAATCGAAAGATTCCCATAATAGATTGAAATGGGAATATAAGACGCAGTTGGGATTTATTTTCAGCAATAATAAGAGGCATTAACAATAATGGATCACAAGCTATGTTCAAAGCCACAACGTTATTCTAGTACCAAAAATAGACTGTTCTAGTAGTCTATGGGCAAGGGAAACTCTGAGAGTTTTTAATATTGGCTTTTTCGGTTTCTTTTAGAGAAATGGCATTTTAGAACAAATGAATAGTTATGGTATGGCTATTATTGAGAAAATTTTGATAAAATAACTTTACATAGAAAATATCCATAGGAAGCTAAAACAACTAAGGGACATTTCAATGAAAAAGAACTTGTCATTGTTTGGGAAAAGTAGAGCTCTCAACATAGTTGCAAGGTCTTATACACAATGGAAAATAATTTTTTTAGCTTTTAAATTTGATGAGACTCCTAGTAGTGGTATCTTTCCCAGTAACATTTGGTAGCGATAACAATGGAATTTGAGAGCAACTAAAGAGATGGTAAGCCCATAATTGAATTGAGAAACTTCTTATACAAGAACTATACACAGAAAATATCCATAAGAACCAAAACCAACTAAGGGATATATTATTGAAAAATAGGTTGTCTTGGCTTTCCCATGAGCAATCAAAATTTTGACCTAGGAAATAATTTCATTACCTCCTACATAAAGGATTTTTGGCTTATGGTAACTCTGATGTTATTTTCTAGAATATATTTTTGGGAAAAGCAGAGCTCTCAACATATTTGCAAGGTATTATCTACAATGGCAAAGAAATTTCCCATATTTTAAATTTGATGAGACTCTAGTTTTATCATTTATTTATAACACCTTAGTGCGCAGTTTCCTATTCAAAAGAATCGTGCAAGAGAAATGTAATAACCTACATACATTCATTACATTTAGAGTAAAGCAAAAAATTGAAGAAGGTTAAATGAGCACCTAGTCAAAGATGAGAAAACTAAGTTTATGGTTTTGCCCTTTGTAGTCTTTCCACAAAAGTACTTTTCCTGTATAACAAGCTTCAATCAAGTGACAATTTTTTTAGCAAGTCACAATGGAATCAGTTGACAAGAATTGAAAAAGTGAAGATAAGTGGAGCAGAGGATTACTCATCTCAATATTACGAAATAGTGAAATAGATTACATTAGAAACATCAGCAATAAATGACTGTAGTGTAACTAGACTAAACTGGAGTAACTAGAAACTGAACTGGACACTTGGATTGACGGTTTCGACACCTAGCAGGTGGTTGGGATTACATTCTTTAACACTCCCCTTTAATTTCAACCACATACAAATTTAATTCAGATACCTGCTATTCTATGTCTCAGTGAGGCTTACAATTTAAAAATTGACTTTCAACTAGATTTAGTTTTCTTCTTCTCTTTTTCCAGATTCTGTAGCTTCTAAATTGTTTCAGATTTTTTTCTTTGTTGTATCTTTGAGAAATTTGTTTTTTCATTTCCTGGTGCAGGTCTTCTATTGTTCCAGGCTGTCTAAGAATTTTCTGGACATATTCAAAAATTGACTTGTATGTGGGCCGCTGCCACATATTGTCTTTTGTGGTGTACTTTTCATCATCAATCTGCTGCAACATAAGATTAGAATAATATATTGTTTCTTCAAAACTCTAATACCTGAAAATATGATTGACATGTTCATCATGCATGTCATATTCATCATTCATATCTACATTTTTTGTGTAGATCTCATCCAGACATGGTGTTGCAAGCCATGTTTCAGTAAACTTTATCTCTTCTTCATAATCAATTTGTGTACTTGCACACTGAAAATCAATGTTAGAATTAAAAATATTTTCAGAACGACATTGGTTCTGGTCTTTTTTCTCTTTAGTGAGAGCTCTATCCTGTTGTGTTTCCTTTTATTCTTTTGCGTCTATGTCTGTTTCTGCATTCCCTTTGCAGAGTTCTTTCTTTTCTTCTATCTCTGCTGCTTTCCTTGTTTCTTCCTTCTTCTGTGTAATGAGAACTTTCTGCTGTTGGGCTTCCTTCTCTGCCTCCTTGTCTGGTTCTTCTTTACCTTTGTAGACATCTTTCTTTACTTTTGTCTCTCCTTCTTTCATTTGTTCTATTTCTGTCTCTGTCTTTTATTTACTAACATGTGTTGCTGCAAACATGTTGTCTTCCAGTAACTGAAGTGGGATTATCTCACCAAATAGCATAATGTCGATATCATATTTTTGTTGCATCATCTGCAACCAGTCATCATTAGCCAAAAAATCATTATCAAAGTTAAGATGAACAATATTAATCATTGGATTTACCATATCTTCAGCAAAATATGTTGCTAGATTCATCATATCCTCATCAACAAGCTCTATTTCTAGAATCACCATATCATCAACAAGCTCTATTGTTGGATTCATCGAAACATCATCAACAAGTTGTGTTTTTGGATTCAACAAGTCATCATCAGCAAAATTTGTTGCTGGAATCATCAAGACTTCATCAGCAAGCTATGTTGCTAGAATCATCAAATTTTCTTCAGCAAGCTCTGTTGTTGTATTTACCATTTCATTTTCAGCAAGCTCTGTTGCTGGATTCATCATAGCTTCATCAGCAGGCCATGTTGTTGGTAACATCAATTTTTCGTCAGCAGGCTTTGTTGATGGAATCATCAAATCATCGTCCAAATGTAGTTGTGTACAGTGGGGTTAAAAAGCATCTTCGTGCTCTCTCTCTACTTCTTCTGACTCTTCATCTCGCTGTAGATCTATTGCTATAGATCCACCTTTATCTTCATCTTCAATACTCCCCCTTGCACCAAAACATCTCTCAAGGGTATCCCATGCCTCCTTGGTTGTCTTGGCATCTGAGATCAGAGGGAGAATGATGTCATCGACAGATTATTTTATTCATTTTAATGCATATGAGTCCTTTTTCCTTGTTATTTCTAAATATAAAAATATCTTGAACATCTTCTTTTTCTACTTTAGCCTCTTGGCTTTCCCCATGACCTCGTTTCTTGGCTTCCACAAACAAACGAGTCTACATATTCATCAGATACCTTGTTTCTAAAAATTTATTTTCAAAAATGTGTTTCTGAAGATTCCCTTTCACACGGCTCTCACATTGCTCATTTTAAATTTCCAAAAAAAATGTCTTGTAAACTTTCACTTTCATCTCACATCACAAATTTAAGTTTTTTTATTTAAAAAACACTTAATTTTTTTTATTTTTTTTAAAATCCTTTCACATCTATTTTTAAAAATAAGCTTCCTTCATTTTTTCAAAATCACTCTCTTTTGAAAAAACCTTTTCACATTTTAAGAAACGTTTTCACTTTCTAAGTTTTTTTATAAAAAAAAAACTTTCCCTTGGCATTTTAAAACATTCGTTAAGAATCCTTTATAAGCTCTTTACACTTTTCAAAAAACTATGCTAAACCAATTAACTCTTCCTCCTCTTATGTATCACGTGGAGCATAAAAGAAACTTACATGGCCATATATAAGTCAATCTGCTTAACACAGGTGATGGACTCTACAGATCCACGTGTAGCTTAACGCAGGAAATTCACCTTAGCCCCGTGTTTTCCGTGGCAGTTAGCACTTGAACTAGCGCGGCTGCTAGCTCTTGGGTACTGCGTTAAAATGCAGAGATCTTTCTTGAATAGTGCGTTAGGACTAATGTCGGTCTTGTTATTAAGAAGTGCGTTAGTGAAAAAATTTTAATTCGGCTTTCTTCTTGAACAACCCTTTTGCAATTCGTTTCGCCAACGCTTTCTCGAGCTTCGCTTGGCTTTTTTCTTTCTTCTTCGGCTTCTTCGGCTTCTTCTCACGAGGCGTCTTCTATATTCCTCAAACTTCTACTGTTTTGTCAAAGAGTCTTATGCAGGCTCACCTCTCCTCTCTATTGCTCCAACTTGGCTTTGTTGCTGCTCTCTGGGGAGGCTTATGCAAGCTAGCTCTGATACCATGACAATAATTGAAAAAATGAAGATAAGTGGAGCAGAGGATTAATCATATCAATATTAAAAAATAGTTAAATAGATTACATTGGAAACATCAGCAATAAAATACTGTAGTGTAACTCGACTAAACTGGAGTAACTAGGAACTGAACTGGACACTTGGATTGACGGTTTCGACACCTAGCAGGTGGTTGGGATTACATTCTTTAACATTAGTGAAGGTAATCACAATAGAGATAGTCTTCAGAGAAACATTAAAACCTAATATTTGAAAATTATCTTTTTCAAAAGAAACAGATTGTTACATATGAAATTAGGACCAACCATTGCAAAAAGGAAGAGAAATTTTTAGAATTACAAAGATACCAATGAATACTAAGAATGGAGATTTCAGAGTATTCATTTAAATAAATCCAAATAAAGAGATAGATGGACAAAGAAACATATATTATCCACAATGCAAGAGATTTTAGTAGCGGAAAAGTTGGACAAAAAAAATGTCCCTAAATACAGGAAGAGTTTGGGTAGTAAAAAATAACCAAAGTAAGAATGATCAAAATTTCACAAGCACTTCTCCAATCCTATTTGAAATATGGTAAATAGGTTTACGCATGGAAAAATAAACAAGTTGATTTAAGTTGAATCATGTAGTCAATAACTAGTATCTTGTCATAATTTCTACTTTGTTTCCTTCTCCTATGGGACATATTTTTCCAAGAATAAATTTAATGTCCAACTTTAGCAAAGGTCATGGTCCAAGGTTCCTAAAATCAGGCATCAAAGCACATGCAAGGCACCAATTAAGGTTATGCGAGGCTTAATAGTCTACCCCAACACATACATAGTATGAAGAAGTTTCACAGTGTTGAGGTATTCCATTACCCAAGGGTGAGTATATCGAATTGTAATTTTTAGCTTCAAAATTTTAAGATTTGTAAGGACCTAAACAAGTTTTCAGCCTTTGAAATTGGGAGTGAGCCTACACATGGGTATTTTCAAATGTTAGAGAAATCGGAACTGAGGGACATAGATAGGTTAGAAAATATAGCGTGGAAGGAAAAGCCAATGTTGTGACACATAATCACATGAGACGGGCATGAAAAAAAACAGTGGTAACTCCTCTCCCTCATAGTACATCTTCATGTACATAGTTTGTGCCCTAAGCAACTCAACCTTTTAAGAGATGATCCACATTCTCCTACAAGACCTTAGAGATATTAAAATAGCCCACAAAATTATTCTTAGTTGGATGAAGATTGATTGATTTATGGATTTTATTCCAGATGCCACTCATTATACCCAATACCATGCCTCATAAGCTTGGTTACTCTAGCACAACAACTTCGTGACCTAGTCCAGATTAAGCCTTGTATGAAAAAACCTCAAGATGTATGGAACGAAGTCCTTTTGATCTGACCTAAGTTTCCTTGTCAACGATCCTTTCAGATAATGATAAAAAACTTTGTTTCCCAACAATGAATCCCTTATTCGAAAGTTCTGAGAGATATTAGATCAATTGAAAGAAAAATATACATCTCCTTAAGATGTTGCTTTTCTCCAAAGGCCGAAAATTATATAAAATCCAGATAGATTCAATTGATAATTGTAAAATACTAAAACATTATACTTGAATCTACTCTACCAATTGTGGAAACTAATTTAGATCTTGAAATCAAAAAACATGAAAGAGAAATAATTTCAATCACACAACAAAAGAATTTATCTAGGGAAAGCGTGAGCTAGAAACCTCACTATCTATATATTGAATAATCCAAAGAATATGAGAATATTGCACTTATTTTCTCCAACCCACAAAACCTTTGCACTATATCTATTTGTCTCAATGACTCCTAGACAAGCTTGGTTCAATACTTAACCAATTTATGGTGTACCCAAGTCCCAATTTCCTTGTGAAATTTCTTTGGGTAGGTATACCTTATTATTTAAGGAAATTCCCAATACATACTCCAAAATTCATTAGGGGCCTTCCTCTAACTTCATGCACTGCCTGTTTTATTTAGATGGTTATACAAATGATAGTACACTTCCCTTGAACTCCAATCCCAAATCGGTCTTTCTCAGAACTCACATGCATGAGTTATTTATTATTGAATTATTAGGTATATGATTGATCATTACATGTGAATTAAATCTAATTTATACACTTTGACCTCTCTATAGTTCCTCCATCAGTTAGAACTAGTTACACTAACTTTAACTTGGATAAACTAAGTTGATTAATTACAACTCAAAATACACTCAACCATGACTCCTATAGTGTAGGAGACACTCTACATGCCTCTAATTTGATCCTTAACTCGAATTAACTGAACCAACTAAGTCACCCTAACTTATTTAACTCATACAATTTGTCATGTAATGTGGAATTGCAATTTTATTATAATTTAATTCAAGGGAAAATTAAATTAGAATCCTTTCTTGGTGCCATTTTCAACACTCTCTCTCAACAATAAGTGGATTGTCTGAAACCCGGATAGTGCCTCTATGGAACTCAAATTTTCCTCTTGATTGCCTTCATCAAAATGTTTGCATCATGCTCCTCTGTAGGAATTTACTCCAATATCATAATCTTCCTCTGCACACAATCTATGAGATGTTGATACTAGATGTTGATATGCTTGGATTTGTCATGAAAAACTAGATTAACTAGGAGTTTTATGCAACTTTTATTATTGCAATAAATGATCGTTGGATCGATCTATTGCATAAAAAACCCAACAAGGATCTTCCTCAACCATATAGCCTCACAAGTTGCTTTACTAGCACCCATGTAATTTGATTCTGTTGAACTGATTGTAAGTGATCTTTGCTTCCTTTTGTACTAGGAAACTACTTTTGACCCAATATTGAAGATGCCCCCTAATGTTATTTTCCTGTCAGATGGATTTCCTACCAAATCTACATATTTGAGGCCTTGAACCTTCATTTCCTCTGTCTGTTTGTACCAAAGACCAAACTAAGTGGTGCCTCTGAGGTATCTCGACACAAGTTTGGTTTCCTTGTAATAAAGCTTGGTTGGCTTAATCATAACTTGACTAAGCTGGTTAACCACATAGAACATGTGTGGTCATGTGTGGTCATGTGTTCACCAAGTACATGGGTGAACCCACAACTTGCCTGTAAATGGTAGCGTCAACAACTTCACCTGAAGTAACATCTTCCTTCATCCAATTCCCTGCTACATGAGTCTCCATGGGTTTGTTTCTCTCCATGTGAAACTTATTCAGTATATCAAATGAATGCTTTCCCTAAGACACAAAAATTTCCCCATCTCTCTTCCAAATTTCCAAACCAAGGAAATAATGCAAGATCCCCATGTCTTTCATCTCAAATTATCTTGCAAGATCCTCTTTACAGGAATTGATAAGCTTCTCATTACCTATCAGAATAAAATCATTGACATATAATACTATAATCAATAATTTACCTTCTATTACAATATGGTAAAGGTTCACATCTACTTCACTTTTGGTGAAGCCAAACCCGGTGAAGCAGCTATCAATCTTGGTGTGCCAAGTAGGGGGTCCTTGTTTCATTCCATACAACACTCACTTGAGTATGCACACATGTGTCTCTCTATTTAAGGTCTCAAATCCTTCCAGATACCCAACGTACACCTCTTCCTCAATCACACAATTGAGGAAAGTTATATTTGCATCCATCTGATGTATATTCCATCCCATCTGAACTAAAAGTGTAAGCATAGGTTTGATTAAAAAGAACCTTTCTACTCGATCAAAGGTATCCACATAATCTACCCCCTCTACCTAAGAGAGCCCCTTGGCCAGAAATATGGTCATGCGTTTCTCCACAGTCCCATCTATTGTTTGTTAAACCTTGTATATCCACCTGATCTTACAACTCACTTGTCATGTTGTCTTGGGACAAATTCTCATGCACTGTTTCTGATAATGGAGTCATTCTCCTTAACCTTGACATCAACCCATATTGGTTGTTA
The DNA here is from genome assembly GCA_034641835.2 of Pinus albicaulis. Classification (NCBI taxonomy): domain Eukaryota; kingdom Viridiplantae; phylum Streptophyta; class Pinopsida; order Pinales; family Pinaceae; genus Pinus; species Pinus albicaulis. The sequence continues at coordinate 400,283,828 of CM076577.1, read as the reverse complement.
CACTACTTCCTAGAACAATGATACCTCATTATCTAAACTCTTTCTCATAAGATCCATATAGCTAGTGTATCTATCTGAGGACCTTCTCTTTCCGCACTGTGATGTGGGTGTTCCCACATTCTCTCTAGAATTATGCATCTACCTGTCAGCCTCTTTGGTGCACTTCCTTCCATCTTTGGATGTATCTGCATGAGTGTGTGATTGCACTCTCTGTTCCTCTTCTTGTGGCTGATCCACTTCTTGAGGTTCTTCTTTTGGAGATAAGATCTCGTCAACTACATGCATATGAAGCTCCCTCTCAAGGGAAATTCACATGGCCTTTTGTTCATTGAATTTTACATCTCTACGATAAATTGTCATAATGTGAGATGGTAGGTACACCCTATATTTGTGAGGTGTATCAGTGTACACCACAAATATGCCCAACTAAGCTGTTGGTTCTACCTTTTTCCGTGCATATTTGTTAACATGATATTAAACTAATGAACCAAAACTTCTAAAGTGCGCCACATCTAGCTTCTTGTGGAAAATAATTCTTATGGTGTACTCATCCCAAGGACTCAATGAGGAAGTTGGTTTTTCACATACACCACTGTGTAGCATGCTTCTTCCCACAAGTGCAATGATAGGCCCTGATCATGTAACCTCACCCGTGCAACTCTCACAATGCTTATTTTTTTCCTTTCTACAATCCCATTCTATTGTGGGTTATGAGGTGCTACCAACTATCTTCAAATGTCTTTTGATGCAAAAAAGTTATTGAATTAATTCTATACATATTCTCCACAGTTGTCGCTTTTCAAAGCCTTCATCTTCTTTCCCATGTATTTCTTGATAAGTGCTTTGAATTCACAAAATTTTGAGACCACCTGATCTTTCTTCCACATGAAAAACATCCAACACTCGCGTGAAAAATCATCTACAAAAATCACATAATACCTATGTTTGGTCATGGATGTTTTCGAGAACAACCCACACACATCTGACTGAACTCTTTCAAGAATCGCTTTTGCCTCACTTTCATTATCATGAAAAGTAGTTTTGGTGTACTTCCCCAATGTACACCCATTGCATGTATCATATTGTGCAAGTGCACCCTCGGGAATTCCTATAGAATTTTGTTGCATGATTTTCAAAGCTCCACGGTGTAGATGGCCCAATATTATATGACATAATTCATTGATTTCCTAGTTCTCTACCTTATATGGTTTCATGCTCAAGGTGGAACAATATTAAATATCCAATTAGTAGAGGTTCTTTACTCGAACCCTAATCTTATTCACTTGTCCCATGGCTATGTGATGAAGGAACTCCTTTCCTTTTATAAATATCACATCGTAGCCATAATATTCCAACATAGCAAATGAAACTATGTTCTTATTCAAACCAGGAACATACATGAAATCTCTTAATGTGAGAGGAGAACTAAATTCCCTATGAAAGGTAACAATGCTGATGTCAATCGCGCTATACATCACATCATCTCCCATCTCGATGTGCAATTGGAGATCCTTCCCCTCCAAATATCTTAAGAACTATTTGTTTCCGATCATATGGAATGAGGCTCCACTATCCAGGTACAACACATAACCCATCACCGATGACACCACGCATGCAATGAAAGTGAAAACCAACTCGAATTGTGAGGCAAGAGATTCATTTTCCACTCCTCCTTAGGGATTATTTTCAACCTTCTTGTGTGGACGCTTCGTGGCATAGTATCCCACCTCGTTGCAGTAAAAACATTTAATCTTCGACATGTCTTTATTCTTGCCTTCCTCACCAGAATCTGATTTGGAATGGCATGAATTCCCTTTCCATTTCTTTACCTTTCCATCCAAGTCACAATTCTCCTCATCATCATTATTTGATGAGGATCCATATTTTGTGTTTGAATGTCTTCTTGTACTAGGTTGGACCATAATCACTCCCACTCTGGTAGTTTTTCCCTCTCATGCATTGAATCCTGGTAGTTGTGCAAGCTCTTGGGAAGGATTAGAAGTACTAGGCTCACCAGATCATCCTTGAAAACTATAACACCAACACTTCCAAGCTCATCCCAACACTAAGTGAACTTGGTCAAGCATTTTGGTATTATGCCTCCCTTCTACATATTGATTTTTTTGAGCTTATCTTTCAGTGTTAGCTTCTTGTGGTCACCGTTGTTCTGAAATTAATCTATTAATTCCTTCCACATAGCATATGGAGTTTCCTTTCCATCGAGGTTTGATACAATATGATCTCTAACTTCTTCTAAAATAATCCCTCTTTCCTTCTCTAAGTTCTTCTTCCATGTCGCCATATCTTGAGCATCTATTGCTGCAAGCTTAGGAATATCAATGTCTATGAATTCCTTTAGCCAGTTGTGTCTTCCAACACTGCTTACATCGTGTCTCTCTAAAAAATTTAATTCAAACTACCCTCAAGTGAATGCTTGAGTCTCAATCCAGACAAGGACATCATGATCATGTTGCCGTTCCTGATAAGTAGATTTGCAAATTCGATTCACCTACATAGAAAAAACTTGTATTCTTCTCTTATAGAGTGATTCTTTCTCTAATATCATGTAGGAAATACATGTAGATTCAATTGATAATTGCAACATGATAAAATATTTAACTTGAATCTACTCTACCGATTTTGGAAACCAATTTAGATTTTGAAATCACAAAACATGAAAGAGATTAAAGAATTTCAATCACAGAACACTAATATTTATCTGGGGAAAGCCTCAACTAAAAGTCTTGTTATCTGTATATTTCATAAGCCAAATAATATGAGCAGATTAAAATGTTTTTCTCCAAGCTGAGAAACCTTTGCACTATCTCTATCTGTCTCAATGATTCATAGACAACCTTGGTCAATACTTAACAAATTCATGGCTTTCCCACATCCCTATTTCCTTGCGCAATTTCCTTGGGTAATTAGGTCCTATTAATTAGATAAATTCTCAATCCATACTGCGCAATCCATTTGGGGCCTTCCTTTGACTGTATTCACCACCTGTACAATTGAGATAATTATACAACTCATATTACACTGCCCTTGAACTCCAATGTCAACTGCGTATTTCTCAGAATTGGCATGCATGAGTGTTCGAACAACGTCCCCTAAAGATGCGAATTTTGTACGTTTTAGTATATTTTTGGTCTTAATTAGTCTAACACAGGGGTTTTGGGGTGGGTTGAAGCCTAGAATGCATTGTAATGGGTCAAGGGAATACCAAGAGTCTACAAACCACAGTTTGTGGACCATTGGAAGCATAGGCTAAGTCGATATAAATAGATGAACATTTTGAGTCTTAAGGTAGAGAAGAATTAAGTCTGATGCTAAGTGCGAATTGTTAGATCTGTGGTTGGGTCATTTTGGTAAGGACTCCTACTGGATGTGTGTTCGGAGATCCTCAGTCCTGCTATGTGTAGACCCTACTGGCTGTGTGCGCAGGCTATGTTAGGATTGTATTGGGTTTTGATGCTAATATATGCGGATATAGTTAAATTAGTTGTGTGTTAATGAATCTGATGTATTACTGTTGATGTGAACCTTTAGGCTCTGTTAATACTAAGAATACAGTTGTATTATCTATTATCTGTTACGCTGCAAATTTGTCTATGTTATGGTATATCTGTAATCTGTTAATGATGCATTATGATAACTGCTGATATGCATGTGGATGTGAAGGCATTGACTATATTGTTATCAAACATGCGAACAGATCCGTCTCGTGCAAACTCGATAAGCTGCAAACACAGATCTGCCCGACTTACCTACGTTCTCTCTCAGGGTGTGGAAACCTAGTTCCAACACCCTTCCATACTGCTTTGGGTGAGACTTTGGCCCGCGCAAGCGGGTCAGTGCCGAAAGGGCCAGTAGTATAGGGGTTTTTTGGAAAAATTTAACCTCTGAACCTGGGTCAGGACCCGTCTATCCAACAAATGGTTCTATTTCTGGGATCGTGAGCATTTTGAGAGAGGGATAAGGTGATGCTAAGAGAACATTGGAGACCTGAGAAGAAAGAAATTGAAGAGTGGTTTGAAAAATAGGTTCAGGAATTTGTGATAAAAGAGAATCGCAACACAAGGTTGACTGCAGAGAAATGGAAGAATAAGTAGATTTTCACTGAGGTCTAGAAAATTTTCTTTGTGACATTTGCAACCAAGCTTTAAGAGTGGCTCGCAAGGCTTGTGGATTTCCAGATGTGTTGGAAGGACAGACGGGTCACGCAGTGGACTCCAGATTTGATCCAGCACTTAGAAAGAACTGACAATACCATCACTCGTACGGTAGATCACTAGGTGGATAATGTGCTAGGAGGATTTGTGACGGAGCTTCCAATCGATCAATTCATATCCTATTCTAAAGCAGAGCAGAGGTTATTTAATGGTTTTCAAAATAATTTTCTGAAAACCTTGCCATTACTGATTAAGATATTATTGTGCAAAAATAGCATTTTGTGTAGCCATACAGAGTGAATGAGCTCCGATTAGAGCGAGGGTACAACACGGAGTGGAAAATACTACATAGCTAATCAAGAAGGAGATATCTCTGTCTACAGTCCAGTAAGGGATTCGGCTGTGCATAGCCCTCCAACTACAACACCTTCAAATCAGCATAGGGGTAAGAACTCACTCCTACCTCCACCACCAGAAGACAAGATGGCCCCGCACATGAAGCTGCCTACCTTTAAGGGTGTAGGGGACGAAAATATGGATCGGTTTTGGTTTGTCACATAGTTGGTATGGACTATGCAGAATGTGGTCAACGATACTTTGAAAAGGGCGCAAATGTCCCTTGCCTTTGAAGGAAGAGCCTTGGATTGGTATATGGGATACGTAGCTTAGCATGCGAATGTGACCATTCAAGAGGTTAAGAATACCCTAAAACAACATTTTTGGAAACCCAAATCCTACTCTCAGATAGTGAATGATCTAAAATATTTCAAGCAAGGACCCTCTGAGTTTATATGGGAAGCTAACCAATGGCTAAAAAAGGTGATCAGAGAAGGGGAATTTATGTACGATGAAAACAACCACAAGGAATGGTTCATCGCTATGTTACTACCTCACCTACATGTACCTATGGGACAACAAGCCATTGAATCGCAAGAAAAAGCCTTGGAAATTGCTATGAAATTAGAAGCCGCGCTAAGAGATGATACTCAGTTGGGAGTACAATAGATCCACGACCAGCTGGAGGCAATGCACATGGAGATCTATAACCTTCGAAAGGATTTAGGGAAGGAAGCTAGCCCAGATGTATGGTGCATATGATGCAGGGTATTAGGCCATACCAAGGATCAGTGCCCGCTGCGGCAAACTACCTACAGGCGGGGAGACCCAGTTCGTTGCACCCGGGACCAAGTGGACCTGTGTTGTGGTGTGATGATTGTTGCGTAGCTTGCTTGCATGATACTAACCACTGCCCCCGCCTGGGTGCGTATGTCCCAGAACTAAAGCAACAATGGTGCCGATTTTGCTGATCAGTAGGACACGATGAATAGAATTACTGCACTTATGATATAATGATAGATCAAGGAAACCTATGTATGGTATAATCATACCCTTCTTCACCAAGATCTCCGTCAGGCATATGTGGCTCCCCAGCTATGGGTAGGGGAGGAGGCTGAGGTGGAAGTATAGGTAGGGGAAGGAGAAAACTCATATGCTATAACTATGGAGGGGTAGGGCACTTTGCGAGGGATTTCCCGAACCCTCCACAATAATATTGCAGGTATTGTAGATAGCTGGACCATGTGATTCAATAGTTTCCAATTCTGACAGAAAAAATGTATGAAAATTAGCATACACCTATGCAGAACGCATAAAGGGTTAAGGCAGAACCACAAGACGAAGGACCAAGCATTAATGTCATAACATGCAGTGGCATGGCCACTGGGGGAGCTAAGGAGAAAGTTGTCGCTGAGCCTCTTATCTGAAAATAATCCATCAAACAAGAAGGTTTGGACTTACAGAAGGAAAAGGAAATCTTTTTCGTAGCTCGCCAAGACTTTGCTAAGGCGGAGGAATCTATTTTTCAAGCCCCTGCGAACCTCAAAGGAGATGATGAGGTCAAGACATTTTTGTAGGAATGTATGAAGCTATTGTGAAACCAAAGGGCCATAGAAAACCTCCAAGATTTTATAAATAGCTGAACAGAACAAACTACTCCACCCATGGAAGTTAAGGATTTGCACAAACTGTACAAGCATAAGAAATGCATTGGTACAGAAATGCGCATAACAGCACAAATTGGTGATTATGAAATTGATTAGGTTATTTTGGACCTAGGATCAGATGTAGACGTATTTCCCAAGAAAAATTGGCAGCGAATGGGAGAGCCCATGTTAGAATGGTCTGCTATCCAGCTGTGCATGGCCAACCAACAGAAGATCATACTGTTGGGGAGACTATCAAAGATCGTGGTAGATATCACAGGAGTTAAGGTTCGAGTTGACTTTGAGGTCATTCATATTGTAGAAGATGCAGACCCCTATCCTACACTCCCAGGATTGGACTGGGCCATAGATATGGGAGGTATCATCAACCTAAAGAAAAGAAGCATGGTGTTTGAAAATGACGGTACGCGGGTGATAGTACCATTAGACCCTGCAGAAGGAGAAAAGTATACAGAGCCAGTGTGTGAAGAAGAGGATGTGGATCATATTTATAAGTTAAATTCAAGGGATGAAGATTGGATCAATCCCACAGCAGATGGTGTGCTCTGCTAGGAAAAGGATAGCGAATGTTTCTCTGACTCCGACAGAGAGATGGAAAATTGGCAAAATCAGTTACATGATGTATCTACATTGTGATGCCTTAGGATCACCAAGGACTTCTGATGCATCTCCTCTGAGGTAAGAGAACTACCCTACTTTGATGGATTTGGTAGTATTAAGGAGTTTTTGCAAGCATTTGAAGCTAAGGTTTCGAGAGAGAGAAGGTTATGGGCCCTTAATTTAGAGATACACGCAACACTTGCGAGGTGGTGGGACACACATAAGGGGGAATTCCAAGATTGGGAAGAGTGTCAGGATATGATAATCCTATGATTTGAACCTCTGGTTCACTTGTGCGTAAAGAAATTCCTTTCGCCAGGGGACCTGCGTGAGCATTTGTTTGCTTGGATGGAGAAATGGTGTGACTGGACTACAAAAGAATGGGTTCATCTTTTTATTCATGCCTTGGGATGAATTCCCATAACATGGTACTTAGATGCGGACTTAAATTAGCGCACCCACAACTGGGAAACATTAAATGATGAAATTGTAGGAACGTTTGGCTTAACAGGGGGCACAGAGGCGCTTGATGAAGCTCTGCAGAATATAGATACCTTCGTATTTAATGAATCACACCCTTATTCAACACTTGGGGTACCCACGTAGGAAACACAGATGTAGGATATTTTCAACTGCCGCAATATAGCAACAGAAGAGACTGATGAAGATCCGTGCAATGTCTCTATCCCATAATCGGATGGAGAACGCATAGTTGCTAGACTGCGGCTACAAGCCATCGATGTTACTAAGCCTCTAAAGTTGCGAGAAGTCAATATTGGCATGCAACAGTAGCCTAAGTTGGCTAAAATTGGGGATTGCTGGGATGATGATACAGTAGGAAAAGTTGCAGAGCTACTCATAGAATATCAGGACTTATTCCCAACGAAGTTTTCGAAGCTTAAGGGTATCATAGGGGACCTAGAGGTCATGTGTATCATGTTAAAACCAGATGTGCACCCTGTGAAGAAGCGTCCTTATCGGTTGAACCCTATGTATAAACAAAAGGTCAAGGAAGAAATTGACAAGATACATGCCATACGCATCATCGAACCAATTGAACAGTCTGACTGGGTAGGACTGATGGTGGTTCAGGAGAAAAAGACGAAGGTAGAGATACAAATATATGTGGACTTATGAAAATTAAATGATGCCTGCATACATGATCCCTTTCCCACGCCGTTCTCAGATGAAATCCTTAACAACGTGGGAGGGTAGGAAGCGTATTCATTTACACATAGGTTCTCGGGCTACAATTAAATCAGAATCGCACCTGAAGATCGCAACAAAACTATGTTTGCTACTAAATGGGGATCCTTTCAATATATGGTCATGCCATTTGGACTCAAGAATGCCCCTGCCATATTTGCACGAGTAGTAGTCGCAGTGTTCAAAGAGTTCATATACAAATTTTTGGAGGTTTATTTTCATGATTGGACTGTCTTCAGCTTAGTGAAGAAGCACCGTCTCGAACCTGCGCATGATGTTGGATGCCTATAGAAAACACTAGATTTCCCTGAATATCAAGAAGTTCATATTCTACGTAACCTTCAGAATCTTGCTCAGACATATATTTTATCGCAGGGGTTGATGGTTGACCCTACGAAATTTGCAGTTGCCATAAATCTACCAGTACCTACAACAGAGAAACAACTCTATTCGATCCTCAGACATACAAGCTACTACAAAAAATTTGTTCAAGGATATGCCCTGATAACAACGCCTATCGAAAAGTTGCTTAAGAATGATATTGCGTTTTTTTGGGATGACGAATGCCAAAAGAGGTTCGAGCTACTCAAGGAGAAGATGGTCTCTGCGCCTATTCTCATCTTCCCTTATCGGGTGAAGGAATTCCATGTTCACATAGATGCATTAGGAATCGCTCTCGGAGTAGTGCTTACACGGCCCACAGACGGAGACATTGATCACTAGGTTGGATTTGCTAGTATGAAATTTTCTATAGCAGAACGCAACTGATCCACCATGGAGCAGGAAGGATTGGCCATTGTCTATACATTACAGAAGTATCGACACTATCTGTTAGGAGGACAGTTTAAAATGTTTACAGATAATTCGGCTTTGAAGTACCTGGTTATAAGCCTGTGTTGGGGGGGGGGGGGGAGGGGGAATTTGTTGATGGCTACTTCTGTTCCAGGAATACGGCTTTGAGATCATTTTCAAGCCGGGGAAGTTAAATGTTAGGCCAGATCACTTGTTCCAAATTGAGAGTGGTGAGGAACCGACCAACCTGGATGAGGGATTGCCTAATGCCCAGTTGTTTGCTATTAAGGTAGTTTATGCGCACTTCGCCGACATCATCCAGTTCCTAACTATAGCTGTGGCACTTGAAGAGTATTCGGTACAATAGAAGAAAGAGACGGTAACATGTGCTGCAGATTTTACCATCATCACAGGACATTTATATAATATGGGAGCCAATGAAGTGCTGCAAAGGTACATTTTGGAACATGAACGACATGCTATCTTGGCAGAATCCCATGATGGTGTAGCAGGAGATCACTACGCAGGGAGGGCAACAACGCAAAAGATATTAAGAGTTGGACTATGGTGGCCTACCCTGCATAATGACTCTCGTGATTATTATAAGGCTTGCGATACATACCAATGATTAGGAAGGTCGTCGCGCAGAGATGAAATTCCCCTTCAATTGCAAATGGCCCTGCAAGAATTTGACAAATTGGCCATCAATTCTGTAGGACCTATAAATCCACTCAGAAAGAAGACAGGTGTGCGTTACATTATAACTGCCACTGATTATGTAACCAGGTGGGGTGAAGCACAAGTAGCGAAGGATTTCACTGCAGATACTGCTGCGCACTTCATCTTTGAGTAGATTATGACCAGATTTGGATGTCAGAAAATCTTGATGAGCGAAAGAGGTACACATTTTGTTAATGAAACAATATAGGCCTTGATGGAAGAATTTCAGATCCATCATGAAAAAAACACTCTGTATCATCCCCAGGCAAATGGAGCGGTTGAAGATTTTAATAAAGTCTTGGAGCATGCACTGACTAAGGTCTGTAACATCGATTGCAGTGACTGTGACGTGCACATCTTGTCTCTTCTGTGGGCCTACCGAACCACCTATAAGAAGTTGACAGGGAAAATACCATTTAGGATGGTCTATGGCAAGGAGGTCATTATGCCCATGGAATACATTGTTCCTAGCCTACGCATTGCAACCTTCACGAATATGGCAGAGCCGATATCATGGAGGAGTGGTTAGCACAACTTTTGGCTTTGGAGGAAGATATTTTCATTGCTAATTTCCATCAGCAAGTTTATAAGGCTCGAGATAAGCATGACATGATCGACATATTTGACAAAAGACCTTTTTGGAGGGTGAATTAGTCCTACTATATGATAGCTAGTTTGAAAAACACCCAGGGAAGTTACGACAACACTGGCTAGGGCCCTAATCATTTAAATAAATCATGAATGGTGGAGTTTTTTGGTTAGCAACCGTGCATGGTGATATGCTACCTGGCTATGTCAATGGCAATCGACTCAAACCGTATTGGATCAAATGACTATATATATGGAGTAGCTTTATGAAGTGGGTTACTCCCTCCAAGGAAGGTAAGAACGGAAGGTACCATGGTATGCATAGGAAGTAGCCGCAATTTTGGAAGCTCAGAGGGGTGCGCCAAAGGCGCAGGTGCATGTTCAGAGCGCAGAAGGCACACTAGAAGTGAAAACATGCGCTATGAGCATAGGGGGTGCATTGGGAGCACACGGGTGTGCTCGATGCATAGGAGGTGCGAAAAATAGTCATTGGAACAATAAAATTGGGTAAGAAAAAGTTTCCCTTGAAAGGAGCAAGCAGCTTACATTTAATGAGGCGATTTCCAAATATTTTTTACCATTTACTTGATGGTAAGTTCGAAGTGAGGTTTACCCAACCATTGGTCAATCGAGAAGGCTATAAAAGGAGAAGGATAGATCGAATAATTGTTCTTGTATCGCTTGAATAGTTTGTACTTGGCATGTTTGTCCTTGAAAACTTTGTGTTGTAAGAGTTTCTGTGCCTATTCCGTCCCTTTCATGTCTGAGCATCCTACACCCTTTAACAGTAGCAACCCAGAGCTCATCTTCCATGCTAGAATGACAGCCACTAATCTTGCTAAAGCCTCAAAACCAGTGACCTCGACGGAACAAGAATCTGAGGAAGTAGTGTAATTTGAACCAGAAGCCGAGGAAGTTATGTCTATGCTGAGTCAAGCTAAGAAGAAGGGGAAATAAAAATTGCAAGGGTCAGGGAAAACCGTGAAATGGGTTCGTGTGAAGCCCCGTACTTCCCCATGAAATGTGAATTCCCCACAAAAGACACCCCAGGGATGTTCAACCAACCCAGTAGAGAAACCTTTGTTTGCACAAGAAGAGGCCTAGGTAGAAAAACCAATCAATTGTCTACCACCCTTTTTTCAGCCCCGCAGGCCCTCCACCCATACACTGAAGACTCTCAATGGCCTGCACACCTACTTGTAGATGTTGCTGATGCTGGGAGAGGTCCCCATCATTGGTGAACCCTTTGGAAGGCTCCATGAGGTGAAATTTGATGATCATGAGTTGCCCAATTTGGAGGCCTTCTTGAATTGGCACCCGAATTATATCTTGACCGAATTCAGGAAAACGATGAGACAAATATTGTCCCCATGCATTAGGTACACATATTGGTAGGTTTTGGGCTCTTAAACCTGTTGAGGATGCCGCAGTTCGGCCATTACAATATCATGGACCATTTGGTACGTCAGTTGCTCGTCCTGGTCCATGATGGTTGCTTATGGATCCATGATCGAATCCCCATCGATGTTGTGCTCATTCATCGAATTACTGGTCTCCCCATCAGAGGGCTGAACCCTCTGTTGTGCACTGGTAAGAATTACAAGGGGAATATCGCTGACTATGTGCATGAAACCTACCATGTGGAGCGGAACACTCAAGGCGTCATGATCAAATCCATCAGCGACACTAGTACATAGTTGGGTACCCTATTATTGGCATGCAAGATGATGCGAAAATGCTAGGTGGCCTGAATCCTTGTATATGTAATTCAGTTGGCAGGTCAGTGCGAGAAAGGGGTCTGCTTCAATTGGTCCCAATACTTGTGCAACGAGTTTTTGGCCAATGTCTGTGAATCCCAGGAGCAGGGACGAGAATTTTGTTATTCCTGGTCGCTGCTTCTAATTTCATTATTCACTTAGGAAGCACATGAGGAATCAAACCTCCCTATGCTCACCCCAGACATCTGCGAGGGGGCTCGATATACGAACTTGTGGGGCTCTAAGGATGTGCAACGCATCGAGGACAACCAAGTCTTCTGGGTGTTGTTCCAGAGTGGGTGCGCATCAGCTATCAACTCCCAACTGCGTCTATCACCACCCATATATGATAAGTATAAAATCATCACTGCATTCCAGGTGATGATGCATAACGTCCAAATTTGAGGCCGCAAGGATCCTACATGGGTTTCGGTACCCTACATGGCTACCAATGAAGATATTGATTGTTTAATTATGAAATGGCCTCCTCACTGGAAGCTAGGCTTCAAAACAGGTGTGAAGGGCACTGAAGGAACAAGCCCAACAAATGTTACCCCACCTATCATCACCAAAGAAACTAGAGGACCGAGAAAAAGCACATGGAAGGGCGCTGAAGCCGCATCACAGAAAGGTTTGTATCCCGGTAAGAGCACAGGGAAAGGCACGGAAGCAGCAGTACAGAAGGATGCATAGCAGCATCTCGGTAACGAAGGATGGGAGGCGGGAGCGCTTACTCCCCTCGAGGAACAAAGCGAATGAGTGACCTTGCTAAGGCACCATGAAAGAAGCAGGGCTCCCAATTACCAGAACGTGACGAAGTGGTTAGATTGACTGAAGGGGACCTCGAGAAAATTACAGATGTGGTTATTTTTGTCTGTAAAAAAAAAATAGATGGCTCTGGAAGAGCAGTAGAAAGCCGTGATCGACACACTTGAGGTTGAGCTCCGAGCTCTATAGCTAAAGACGTACATGTTGCAAACCAATATGATTCAGGTATGAACGGCCTCGACAACTAGCAGCGCAGCACTTGTTACAACATAAAGCTGCCTCTATTCCTTGCTAGGCGCAGCCCTCTTGACAATTCCACCCGACCTGGGAGCGCAATTCCAGGCCTATGCAAAGGTACAACTGGATCTAGCCAAGTTGCCACATGAATCATTATAGGTTCTCCACACCTTCTTGTTCAAGTAAATGCAACACTGGGACCATCCAGTGCACCAGCAACTCAGTGTAGCTGAGCAGACAATTGAGGAAAGAAATGATGAAGTTTCCCTAGTATAGGCTACATTTACCCTCTCCACTACGTAATAGACAGAGCTAGAACACCTCATTAGTAGGCTCTGCGTGGACATTTCTAAATATATTCCAATTTTTGCCACCCCATAGGCCAATATTGAAGGGTTGTTTACAACTTTAAAGGCCTCGAAACTAGAGATCCAAGAGGTCAAAACGTATATGGAACTACATATTGTGGATTTACAGGCCAATTTGCAGCCGCAAACACCACCAGAGGTAAGGGCCTAGCGGGCCGCACTGGCTATGGAGGCTACAAATGTTATCACAGGACAAATCTCTCAAGGCAGCCAGTTGTTGGAAACATCAATGCCGATATCGACCAAAGTGGAGTGCGATCCTCTCGTGTGTGAGATCAATCAGGCACTGCAACAAAAAGAAGAATAGTTTGAACAGCTAGAAGCTATGATGCCTACTCTAATGCTTGCTCAACGGTTGGCATGACTGCGTACCAACCACACCTTGGAAGACGAAATTGATGAGCTCTACCAGAAGAAGAAGACCATTGGTTACCATCTCAAGCCTTAGGCTGATGAAGCCCTCAAGCTCTCCCATGACATTGATCTCGTAGTAAAACAAATTAACCAAAGTTTGGAAAGTGTCACAACGGCCATAAAAGGACCATCTTCACAAAAATTGGTAGATATATCTTAGAATGCAGCTATGCAAAGTGAAGGAGTGTTGCCTGAACTGGTTGATGTAATCAAGATGCTACAAGAAAATGTGGAGAGCCCACCACCACAGTGACTTGAGATGAGTCACAAGATTGTTTTGGGGGACTGTTGGAATAGGGTCACCTAAAGCTGCGAATTTTGTACAATTTTGTATATTTTTGGTCTTAATTAGTTTAACGTAGGGGTTTTGGGGTGGGTAAAAGCCCCAAATTCATTGTAATGGGTCAAGGGTAGACCAAGAGTCTACAAACCATGGTTTGCAGACCATTGGAAGTGTAGGGTACATCAATATAAATAGATGAACATTTGAGTCTTAAGGTAGAGAAGAATTAAGTCTGATGCTAAGTGTGAATTGTTAGATCTGTGATTGGGTCATTTGGTTAATAAATCCTTCTGCCTGTGTGTGCAGATATCCTTGGTCGTGTTGTGTGCGGACCCTGCTGGCTGTGTGCATAGGCTGTGTTTGGATTTTACTGGGTTTCCATGCTAATATATGCAGATATAGTTAAAGGAGCTTTGTTTTATTAGATATGATGTGTTATTGTTGATGTGAACCTTTGGGATTTGTTAGAACTAAGAATACAGTTGTATTATCTGTTATCTATTATGCTTTGAATATTTCTATGTTATGGTATATCTGTAATCTGTTAATGATGCATTGTGATAACTACTGATACGCACGTGGATGCAAAGGTATTGACTAGATCTGTAGCTTTGTTATATTGTGGATTATATTGTTATCAAACCTGTGAACAGATCGGTGTTGTGCGAACCCGATAAGCTGCACACGCATATTTGCCTGACTTACCTACTCTCTCTCTGAGGGTGCGAAAACCTGATTCCAGCACCCTCCCATACTACTTCGATTGAGACTTTGACCTGCGCAAGCGGATCACTACTGAAAGGACCAATAGTGTAGGGGTTTGTTAGCAAACCTTAACCTTTGAACCTCAGTCAAGACCCCTCGAGCCAACAATGAGTTATTTATGAGTGAATTGATTGTTATTTGATTGATCACTGCATGTGAATTAAATCTAATTTCCACACTTTGACCTCTCTCCAATTACTCTATTAGTTATAGCTAGTTAAACTGATTTTAACTCACATAAACTAAGTTAATTAATTACAACTCAAAATAAGCTCAACTCAGGCTCCTATAATGTAGGAGACACTCTATATGCCTCTAATTTGACCCTGATAGAATTAACTAAACCATATAAGTCATCCTAGCTTAGTTAACTCATACAAATTGTCATATGATGTGGAATTACAATTTTATTCTAATTTAGTTCAAGGGGAAATTAAATTAGAATCCTTTCTTAGTGCCATTTTCAACAAAAATATCTCAGATTGCAAGTGATGTTCATTTTCTGTGTTCTTTAGACATAAGTTCCCTAGAGATCCTTTCTTTTTTGTGTTGAACAGAATTAGTCCCAACAAAATTCTCACAGCCAACCAATAAAATACCAAGAGAAAAATAGAAACAAATCCTTGCCACATTTCAAGTCTATCATTTTCCTCCAAATGACTGAGTTTCATTTCATAACAAATTTTCTCAAGATATGATCATTTTGTTCATACATTTGGGAGGAGAGGTCAATTGTCTTACATTGAAAGTGATGCTCATGCAAAATGTAAATGAAATTGGGCCACTCAGTCATCTCAAAGGATTGTATTAGTTTTGTTGTGCTAAGTGTCTTTTCAGTTTATAAGCATGTGCATACTTGTCTCATTAGTTCGCTCAAGGATTAAGGATTTTAACCATGAATTGTAGATTATTATAGGTGAATTAGAAACATAAAATAAGAAAAAATAACACTGGACAACAATGTAAAATCGAGAAATAAGTCACCACATATCATTTACATAGTAGGCATGATGAAACAGTTAACCCCTCCTGGGCTACATCTGATGGTCCAGCTCCCAATGGCACACCCATCTTTCATTATACTCAAAATTTTAAAAATATATATAGTTACAAGCCTCTAATGGTTGTTTTCTATGCACCAATGGCTCCAGAATGCTCCAATTAGTCAAAAATGACTCTTCATTCCTTTGAATGGGTGAAAAGTGAGTTTCCTACTCTTTTGCCTAGTCACACCTACAAAAAATCCACTAAAAGTGGAGAACTCCACTTAACTAGATTTAATTTAGCAATTACCACCAATTTTTGGCGCGCTCCAAATACCCCATTGAAATAACCGCAACAATAAATTCTAGTGGTTGGGGTGGCCACATACGCACCCAAAACTAGCAGAACTAACCGTAATCGAAGGCAGACACCCGAGGCACATAACTGTGGTTGCATGTTGAAACTCCGGTTTAAAATGGTGGTTAGCGCATAAATGTGTGTAGACATAACCATTTAAAACATGCCATGTCATAGCTCTGAAACTAATGGCGGGTTTTCGGGCTAGAGGCTTATCCGCAAAATTTAATGTTACGGTTGTAATGTTATATGTGACCACCACGCAGGGACCGCTGGCGGGTGGGGATCGCTGACAGTCCTCAACCACAAAATGTGACTCCATTACAACATAAATAAAAGCTGACCACTATACAAGTTAAGATCTTTGTGTTGCTCGAGCGGTTTGGTGTGTGCGTGGTCTACCTGAGGTTGTAGGATCGAGCCCTGCCGATCTCACAAAATTTTTGATACACCATTAAGGGGACACATGGCACCCTTTAATTGGTCCTCCAAACCAACGTACAACCAATTCGACCAATCAAATGGTGCCAGTTGTCATCCTGTAATTTTTTTTAGGAGAGGAATATTCTTTGGAATATTCTTTTTGCTGACTATGCATCCGAGTCAACCCTGATCAAACTGTTGCAAAATTTACGTGTTTGGATTTTCGATCAAAACGCGATATCTCCCTCATTCGATATCTGTTTTTCAAACCATTTATGGCATCAAAATTAGGAGGACGATATCTATGCAACCATCCTAGTTTCAACCCAATCCTGTAACTTTGAATTTTGAGCAAAATTTATGAACTCCTGATCACTCAAACTATCCAAGTACGAGACAATGCAGTCTATGAATGGATAAAATGTATAGTTTTTAATATTGGTTTCTTGGGTCTCCTTTAGAGAAATGCCATTTTTGAGCAACTAAAGAGCCTTGGTAAGCCTATTATTGAGAAACTTTTGATACAAGAACTTTACACAGAAAATCTCCACAGGAAGCCAAAAACGACTAAGGGATATTTCGTTGAAAAACAACTTGTCTTCGCTTGGGAAAATCAGAGCTCTCAGCATAGTTGTAAGGTATTATCTAAAATGGAAAATAAAGTTTTAAAATTTTAAATTTTGATGAAACTCCTAGAATTGTTGTCTTTCCCGGTAACATAACATACATTTGGGAGGGACAACAATGGAATTTGAGAGAAACTAAAGAGCTCTAGTAAACCTATTATTGAGAAATTTTTGATACAAGAACTGTACACAAAAAATCTCGAGAGGAAGCCAAAGCTAAGGGATATTTCATTGAAAAATAACTTATCTTAGTTTTCCCCACGAGCAATCACAATTTTGACCTAGGAAAGAAGTTCATTATCTCTAACATAAAGGAGTTTTTGGCTTATGGTAGCTTTGACATGAGCTCTAGGTGTAGTTCCAAGGTCTTATTTACAATGGAAAATAAAGTTCCCATATTTTAAATTTGATGGGACTTTTGTTTTCTTATCTATTTCTAACACCTTGGTGCATCATTCCCTATT
The DNA here is from genome assembly GCA_034641835.2 of Pinus albicaulis. Taxonomy (NCBI): domain Eukaryota; kingdom Viridiplantae; phylum Streptophyta; class Pinopsida; order Pinales; family Pinaceae; genus Pinus; species Pinus albicaulis. The sequence goes on along the minus strand of CM076577.1, from coordinate 400,266,301 downwards.
CAAAAGAAGAGTGCAAAAGAAATGTAATAACCTGCATACATTCATTACAGTTTGAGAGGATGAAAGGTCTCAATTGTATCATGGTTCATGGATTGTAAAAATGAAACTTTCTCATAACTACATGAACTACTGATCAAGGGAATGCTTGAACAAACGACTCACGTCAACCAAAAATTCATTTGATTTTAAATTTGAGAAGGAAATTCAGCATGCTCAAATTTTGAAAAAGCTAAAGCACATCAACCCATAAACAGTATGATATGAAAGAGAATGAGAGAGCCCAAGAAGAAAGGAAATGTCAGAGCCTCAAGTAAAAAGTAGATATATGTTACATTTAAATAGGGTTACAACTCACCTGTGTTTTCCAATACGTACATTCTGCTGTAGTTGGCCTAAAGATTGCATAGAAGTATTATGTTGTAGCTGGGCTAAATATTGCATAGAAATATGAAACAATATTATAAGTTGGGCTAAAGATGGCATAGAAATATAAAGGAATATCTAAAAATAAGTAAAATATTTAAAAGTAAAATATGAATGTTATCTAGCTGTATTTCAAGCCGCAAATTTGAGGCAATGTCATGTCTTCTCTCTCCATTATATGACTTTGTCTAATATTCAACTATAGAAGACGTGCTTCTGCGCCTTTGCGCATATTAAATTGGAGAGGTATTTGGCAAACTGAAATTGAATTTATATGGTACAGTGGAAAAAAGGTACGTGTAGAAACTGAGTTTATTTGGGTTGAAAACTTCATAATATTTCAAAATTTACTATTCATATTAAAATATTTTAAAAACCGTTTATGGGTAATTTAATTGGTAATCAAAGTAATATGAAATTTGTGAAAACTGAGAAAGTTTAATTAGTAATCAAAGTAATATGAATTTTGTGAAAATTGAGAAATACAACAATATTCAAATCCATGATTAAATCCATGATTGATTTGATTGACTTGGATTTGGTTAAATTAATATTAAAATTTATAAACTCATTCATAATTATTACAATGTTTTTTATGAGTAGACAATATTTGTATTACAATGTTTTGAATGAAAATATAGATTTTTCTAGCACTAAAAAATATCATTAATTTTTTTGGAAATAAAGTTATAGTTGTCGAATTATAGAATGTAACACCCCACTTCATTTTTACATATCATTAGAAGTCTTTTTATTTTTCTTAAGTTAAAGATACATTTCAATTGACTAGTAAAATGAAATTAATGAGTATGGTTATTAGTTAGTGAACAGAAAACTTGAATTTTGATTATGAATAAATTTATATTGTGAAAATATTTAACTGAAAGGTGAAAGAATTCCAAGATCCAGAGTAAAGGAGGGAGAATTTTTTTAATGAAAGTTACCTTTCCCAAAAAAAGATAAAAAGGAAATCCCGAGGGAGGAAAGGGGTTCTGATAAAAATATAAAAGTAAAAAACTTAAACCACAAGGTGTGGAAAGAGGAGTTGTCTAGTCTAGAACCAATGGAGCTCTGTAACCTTACAAGAGATTAGACTAGACAGAGGTCCTCAGACCTAACTCTTGAATGTACTTCTCTCTGAAGAACTGTAGTGCGAAGCTTGGGGGAGCAGAGGATGTAATAGCCTCTTTCAAGGTTGAGAGGAGTCTTTCATTAAGTTAAAGAAACTCTCAGATAAGTATATAAACTTTTGCTTTCAACCTGACAAATTACTGTGAAAAGTCCTCTTTTATCCTTGAAGGTTAAATTTGTTATTGTACTATTATCTCAAGCAAAGAATTAGAAATTTCTCAGTAGAGACTAGGGTAAAGATTAAACACATAACTCTTTAAATTAAATTTCAAAGAAAAGTAGACTTCTAATGCTTTCAAATCATAATAACCCTTGAGAAAATAAATGAGGTTATTTATATATTTTTATGTGAAATACATTTCATCATAAAAAGACAGAACTATCAAAAATGTAAACTTAAAGCACACAACCATGATGTGAAACAATAAACTTACAATAAATTTGGAAACTCTAAAATAACCACAAAGCTCAGGGATTTCAGACTTGCACAAAGATTTAGACCAGAGCTGGGTCCTCTGGCTGCTAAACATCCATGCTTTAAAGTCACAATGTTATTATATTCAAAGAAAGGAAAAACCTTTATCTAAAGATCAATATTGTTGCTATAACATAGTCACCATTACAAACATTAATAAATTACAGTGGTAAAAGAAAACGAAGCTGTGCAAAGAATGAATCTAATTGTTTCAGTAAGAAACAAGCTATAACTGTAACCAAATTTCCATAAGGAGAAGCATTGTTTATCAAATTTAGTTGTAAATCAATACATAATCATATTCGATCCGAAACAAACTTCAAAGTTAAAGGTCTTCCCGACCATCAAATGTTACAAAAAGAGAAATGAAACTTAAACAAGATCAAACCGGAAGGGTTCGAAACTCAAGGAAAATCTTAACATGTCTCAATAATAAATAACTAAAAATGAACCAAGATAAGCCACTATGCAAAAGACCTCGAGGCCTCGCCATGCAGACAAGAGACCTAGTCAGGTTATTAAAAGAAAAACATGTACATGCCATAGGAATAGTTCTTCAGAAGCGAGACCATAATGGCCAAGTATAAACCGAAATATAGAAGAGAAAGGCAAGGTAATCATAACTTGCTTGATATTTATGGAGGTGGTCAAGGGCGCAGCAAGGAAGCATTGTCAGCAACCAGAACCAGGGTGCGGTGGTGCCTTGAACATATAAGAAATACAGTGAATATAAGTACATAACCAATAATTTTAAATTCAGTTAAAATACAACTTCAACCAGAAAATTAGAGTTTTTGGTTGTGAGAAACTCTCACCTTTGTGGGGCTAATATTCGCAGGTGGGCTAATTTTTCATACCTTTTCAAAAAAAAGATTCGCCAATTCTCATTTTTTTAAAAATTAATTCACCTAAATTTTACAGTATAAAATTATTTTACCCGAAAAATCATCAAAATTTTATTTATACTAATATAAAATAATTATAAATTTTTAAAAATAATTCTCATTTTTTTAAAAATTAATTCACCTAAATTTTAGGTATAAAATTATTTTACCCTAAAAATCATCAAAATTTTATTTATACTAATATAAAATAATTATAAATTTTTACGAAAATATCTTCAAAAATTTTACAATTTAAATATTGTGGACTAATAAAACTCACCAAAGTTTCTGAAATTTAAGATATACTTCAAACCTCAAAATTTTCCATGCAAGTTTGTTCTTGAATGCTCTAGAGAGACAAACCCTCCATAGCCAAATGAGAAAAAAACACAATGAACGATGTAAGCGAATAGCCCAACCTTAGAAGGGTTACCAATCTGTATGAAAACAAATTTAAGAAATCTCTGATAGGAACTCGTGCAAAATAGAAAATAAACAAAACAATAGAGGAAAAAGGTAGTTCAAGAGCTAACCATGTCGAAAAGAACCTTCTGCGCTGAATGGAGCAGAGCGATATTTGTTAATTTCTCTAAAGCGATTTCACCCTCACACATAAAAATGACAATGAAACCATCTATAACATCCTCTCACCAGTTCAGGGGCAAGCATGAAGAAAACACAATGCAAACCCTCTTGGATAGAGGAGCTGCGATGGACAACGAAGCAAATGAGCGGAACACGGTGACAATGGGGGCGGTAGTTATGCTAAGGCGATTTGCCAAGACCAACACCGTCCAAAGTAGGGTTTGGAAGATTGATAGTCCAAAATAAACGATGGTGGAGTACAACTTCGATAAACTTGGTGGTATAAAAGTCTCATTGAAGATGAGAACTCAATTAAATTTATATAAAAATTGATTGTTGATAATATACCATATCTGTTGTGTGCACTATGACGGATAAGCCGTAAACACAATGAATGAATATATAATTGTAAATCATAAGTTGCCGTAGACATGAGTCAAAATACATAACCATAATTTTATAATGTTTGTGGAATAAGAATTATGATCGTAACCCTCAAAGTCTAACGGGCAAATTATGCACAACTTTAGACAAATATGTAGTGATAAATGTATATATATAATTTAACCAAAAGATATATCAAGTATGTCGGAGATCAAACCCCTTGCATTATGGTTATGGTCATAATTAAAACAAGAATCACACCTTTACAAGTATTACAGATATAGCTATCGTTAAAACCAATTATCTTAAATAACCACGTAGGAATTAGTTAAGTGAAAGATTTTTTTTTATGATTGTGACACAGAATTTTAGGTAACTTAGATATTTGAGGATATTGAATTTATTTCTACATTCAAAATCTAGATTGAAACATTTCTAAATCAAGATTTTGCAAAATAAAAAAACATTACCATTAAGTTATTCTCTAGTTAAACAACTTTTATTAAATTGTAAAATATATTTTAAAATGATAAAAAATAATTAATTTAATGTCTATTTATTAATATTAAATTAAAATATTAATTGAGAAAACATTTATTATTATTATTTTAAATAATTATCATAATAAACTTTATTTTTATTATTATTTTAAATTTGTTTTTAATTCTACTTTTTGGAGTTTTTTCACCTTGAAAAATCTCTAGGACATTTATATTGTCTACTTTTTTATTGTGCAAGGGTTATCACAAGCTTGTGATTTCAATACATTTCTGTGAGATTTCAAAATCCAGCAAAAATTCCAAAAAATCTTATTAAAAATAATTAGATTTTGTCCTGATGAACAATGCTGGTTTGAAACCCAAATTTACTTTGATATGATTTTTACCTAAAGATTTTACTCACAACTATATTTTGACTAATTATCATAATAAAACAAAATTATCATTTTAAATAATTCTAATTCTCATTGAATGATGCTTCAAAGTGAAAAAATCACAACGTTTTATTTAAACCGATTTCTAGAAATTAATTGAAAGATTAATATTATATAAATTAGGATTTTCTTTCCCTAATTTTAATTGACGTACCATTTAAACCCATTTATAGAAATTAATTAAAAAATTAATATTATATGAAATTAAGATTGGTTTCCTCTCCTATTTTTAATTAAGTTTTTTTAATATCCGGAGAGTTGTAATGTTGTATTTAAATAAGTATTGGAAACTTATGAACAAGAGGGAATAGAGATTTATATAAACATGTTCACATTATAATTTTAAGGAATATATATATCTTTTATTGAAAATATGTTTATGTTTTATTAAAAATATATTTAATAAGTTTTGAATTATTTATGTACAATTCATTATTTATTTATAATTCATATAATATGGGTTGAATGTTGGGTTGAATGTTGTTGAAGATATTTTTATGGTTGATATAAAATTGTATAACTTCTAGATAATTTTAGTTTTTTTTTTTTTTTTTTTTTTTTTTTACTGTTTTTTGTAATGTTTATTTTTATAGTAGGTTAACTTATATGATGTAGACTTAAAAAAGAAAGGCGACTTATAAGAAAAAATCAATACGAGGAGCTTAAGAAGACATTTAAGAAGATTTAATTCTTCACTTCTCGCTTCTCATGTCATAATTTTTTTTTAAGGGAACATGGTGGTCTTTAAATTTGGTTGTATTTTTAGCAATTTCTTCTACCATTTTTTCGTTTTTAGCCATGCGGTCTGAGACAGAATCAAGAAGTGTAACACTATGAATTTCAAAATCCATGACACCTTTCATGCTCTTTGTTTCGTTCGAACCTTTATCTTTGGATGATTAAACAACGTGCAATCATTTAGGGGTTAATCTAGGAGGGGGATTGTCCTCATCTTCTCCACCCTAGAGCATATCATTACTTTTCCTTCCACTCAAAGTAAGATTTATTTTCCATCAATTTCAAGACAAACTCGGGGGAGTCTCGGGTGTGCGGGTTGAAGGCGGGTCTATGGGATTCTTCCCTCTTTCCTTGAATCTTCCTCTTGTACTTCTGGTTGTTTCAACAATTGGTTCTTCAGTAGGACTAGGAAATTATTTGTCTCTTAATGGACCAATATGCCTTTCTTCGCTTTCTTTTGTAATCCTGGTGAACAAGTTTTCGTATATGATCGCAATCAAGTGCTTAGAAAATGTTTGTTTTGGGTCAAAACCCTGAATAAATTGTGCTTCTTTTAAATTAAAAGAATCCAAGAGCTGGGAAAATTCTACAAAATGGGTGGCACTTTTCACAATTATCTCTCCAAAAGTAGAAGGAAATGAGATAAATTGTCTTTTATTCTTCGGCTTAAATAAAATAAACCATAGTGGTTGTAGGAGTGGGAGGGGTTATCTTTTACCCCAAGGAACAAATAAAGACTCAATTTTCTTGGGACCTAGGCATAGCAACTAACAATCAGCTAAATATCTTTCACTTTGGCCACAAATATAATTAGAAATTGAAAATAAAATCACCAAAGTTTGATTTTTTGGAGACTCAATGATAGTAATTCACTAGGTGAGGAAATCTAGGGGAATATCTAACTTAGACCTCCCCCCTATTTTAAAAAGGAATGTTTTACTCTCTCTACAAATTGAAATTTTGCATGTGCTTAGACAATTTAACATGGATCCTGACTCATTGGAAAACAAAGGTACCACTATGGAACAAGAGACCTTAGAACTGGATCAAAGACTGATAACAATCTCATATGTCCCATGCTTTTTAAGAGCAATAATGAAGTCCTAAGTTCCACCAAAAATGACTGAGGTAGTCCAATAAACAAATTGGTTTCCAAGGAGGAAGCTAACCATATACATTATCCCTCTTGTAAGCATATTTATGTCAATATTTTGAGATTAACACTAGATAATCATCTTGTATTAACTCCCCAATATTGGTGCGTTCTGATGGAGTATCTGTTTCTTTGTCATTACTCCATCTAGCGATTGGATCTAAGTCCATGCAGGTGTACGTGGAAACTGAGTTTGGCATATTAAGGAAGGGTGGATATTAAAAAAGAGTGGGGATCCTTGAGTTGGAAATTGTATTTAATCCTTATAAAGATGAAGATAATATCACTCCTTCTTTGTATTATTTATCTATCATTCCAAATAATTCATTGTGATCTAAGAGTGGATTTGGAGGCCTTGAAACTTAATGCTTGAAGGTGGCGAATCACATGGAGACTTGGTTATATACGACAAAGTGTAACTCACATTTGATCTCACTTTGCACTATGTAAACATATTTTTGATTAGAGGTGGTAATATTTTGTTCACATTAATCGTGAGGAGATCATCCTGTGAATGTGAATTGGAAAAATAAAACTGTCTCCTAGAAATATTACTTGAGTTAGTTGAAGGGATTTTGAAAACTCTTATTCATAGGGGAACTACAAAGGAAAACAAATGAATAATATACAATTGTTGATGAATACCAGAAATGAATTATTTAAAAGCAAGTTGGAAAGGTCCCAATTAGCGATGTGTACTGCGTTGGGGGTTATGAATATCAAGGAGGTGAATATAGAGGAAAACTCCAACAAAAAAGTTAATTCCAACTTCAAATTGCTTGAGACTAGCAATGATAAAATGCAAAAAAAGTGCGAGGAATGCTTTAAGGATAGGAATAATAGGTTGAGGACGGGGATACAGCGTCATGGATACAACAGTGGTGAAGGGATAGTCTCTATCAAAAAATCTAATATTTTTTTAATTATTCTAATGTTATGCATATACATAATTTTGTAAGGATATTTTTCTAGACTCTATAGCGGGTGATTGTTTAGAATTGTTGGAAAATTTTTCCATAACCATATATACTCTATATTTTGGGCTTTTGAATATAGTCTAGTTTTGGAACACGAAGAATTTTGTAATGGTTCAGGACCAAATTTGGTTTGCCAGCAAAATAAAGTTGAGAAAATTAAGAGGTCGGGTCTCCAACAACTTTTATCCATTCCAAGTCAACTTTGGGAGGAGATTTCAATGGATTTTATCCTAGGTTTACCTAAGTCTGAAGAAAAGAGTGTCATCATGGTGGTAGTTCATAGACTTACCAAGTATGCACACTTTTGTGCATTATAACATCCATTCAAAGAAAGTACAATTTCTACAACATTTGTGGAAACAATTAAAAACCTACATGGAAACTCAAAGATTATTGTAAGTGACAGAGATCCCATTTTTACTAGAAATTTTTGGACGAAATTATTTTCTTGTTTGGGTACTCAACTAGCTCATAGATCATCTTATCATCCTCAATCTGATGGTAAAAATAAGATAGTGAATAAATTTTTGGAAGGATATCTTTGTTGTTTTGTATCTGATAAGCAAACACAATGGGTCAAGTGGTTACCTCTCGTTGAAAGGTGGTATAACACTTCCTTAGATACTGCAGCAAAAATGACCCCATTTATGGCACTTTATGGATGTCATCCATCATCCATCACATCTTCTTTAAGAGAAAATTCTAAGGTTCAAGCAATGGAATATCACATTGATCGTCAACAAGAATTTTTCCAACTCTTAAAGGATAACCTAAATTTTTCGCAAAATCGAATGAAACAACAAGAAGATCAACATCACAGCAAGAGAGGTTTTGATGTTGGAGACTAGGTATTTTTACGACTACAAAAATACAAAAAAATGTCCCTCAAGCAAGCTAAGAAGGGTAATAAATTATCGCCAAAGTACTATGGTCCTTACAAGGTGTTGCAAAAGATTGGTAATATGGCATATAAATTGCAACTTCTTGCTTCTTCACGAGTGCATCCAGTTTTCCATGTTTCATGCTTGAAGAACATTATAGGGGACAAACTTCCAGTTCAAACAATATCGCCAAAACTTGATGAGGAAGGAAAAATCATATTGGAACTTGAAGCAGTCATGGAAACAACAACGTGACAGCTATGAAATCAATCAATTTCAAAGTATCTCATCAAATGGAAGAACTTATCCACTGAAGATTCTACATGGGAGGATGAGAATTTTATATAGGAGCATTGGGAACTGCTCAAGTGTTGAGGAAAACACTTTTTTGAATGAGAGGGGCATGTTAGGTCCCTATATTATTATTGTAGTCCATTATTGTTATTGTTGTAACCCTGTAACCCCAATATTTTTATTATTGTGCCCTTACATTATTATTGTTAGGTTGGCTAGGATTATATTGTGACTCCATGGACACCTATATATAGAAGGATGTTTTTTCATTTGTATCATCTAAGAATTGTTCATTTATGTAATTTATTGAAGGTTTTCCCCTCCAAGTGGCTGATTTCTAAGGTGTTGATCTCTCTTTTCTTCTATTTTTGGAGCTAGTTTCATAACAATATCAGAGCAAGTTTAAACCTTGATTACCAAAAGTGTTTTTACTAAGGAGTTAAAAGGAGTTCTAAGTTTTTTTTGTGAACCATATTCTCTAGTAGTGAGAAATTTTTCCCACAGTGAGAAAATTTTTACACTATAAGAAAGTTTGTTTACACAATGAAAATGGCAACAAAAATAACAAGCTTGAATAATCCACAAATACCTCAATTTAATGGAAAAAATTATGACTATTGGGAAAAATGAAGGCTATGTTTTCTTCACAAGACAATTCGGAATTGGTGGAGAATGGTTTCCAAGAACTAGAATATGCAACAACATATAACGCTTTCACACAAGCAGAAAGAGATTTGTTGAGGGACAACAAGAAGGACTCCATAGCCCTCTTCTATATTGTTTAGGGAGTTCATGAAAGAATCTTCCCAAGGATTGCAACAGCAACAAATTCCAAGCAAGCATGGCATACCCTACATACAACCTAACCAGGCACAGAAAAGGTGAAGACATCAAAATTACAAATGTTGAAAAGAGATTTTCATACAATTTGTATGAAAGTATCTCAGAATGGAGACTCATTCTTTACACATGTGATTGGTTTGGTTACCCAAATCAGGTCTCATGGTGAGATAATTGAGGAAAGAAGAATAGTTGAGAAAATTCTGAGAAGTATGCCAACAAGATTTGATGCTATAGTTGTGGCAATAGAAGAGACAAAAATATCTCTCACAGTTTTCAGTGGATGAGCTTTATGCATCACTGATGTCTCATGAGCATAGGTTGAACATAGAAAAAAAACTCATCATTGGAGCATGCATTCAAGACACAAGTCTCATTTGGTTAAGGTAGAGGTCAAGAAAGATCAAATTATAGAGGAAGAGGAAGAATCCCACATAGAGGTGGAAGAAGCAGCCCTTCAAGCTCGAGTGGAAGGGGCAACAATAAAAATCCAAGTCAAGGCCCAAGTCAAAATAAAGCACAAGATCAGAGGTATGATAAATCTCAAGTTCAATGTAATTATTTTAAGAAGTATGGTCATTATGAAAATGAGTGTAGAAAGAAGCAATATGATATAAGTAGCAAACCTAGTGAAAATTTCATTAAGAAAAAATAGAACCATGATAGCATGTTTTTAGTTTGTAATGTAGCACAATAAAAACAAGGATATGTATGGTTCTTAGATTTAGGGTGTAGCAACCACATGACTAGAAACATAGATATGTTTTCCTATTTAGATGAGAGTGTGAAATATGAAGTAACATTAGGGACTAATAGCAAAGTCTCTATCATGGGAAAAGGTAGATTCGACATTGTAACAAACAAGGGAGAGAAGAAGTTCATGTTAGATGTTTACTTTGTCCCTGGTTTGAAACATAACCTCATAAGCATTGGATACCTCATGCAAAAGGGTTACAATGTATTTTTCAAGAATGATGTGTGCACAATCTTGATAGGCCTCCAAGTAGACAACTGATTGCAAAAGTTCATATGACAGACAATACAATGTTTCCTATCAAGCTAAGATCAAATTTGAAGGAATAAGGTGCTCAAGCACAAATATCAATGAATTCACAAATGGATGAAAGAAATGTAGTAGCTATCACACAATAAAACTTTCAAGAAGAAATTAAAGATGAAAATTGGTTATGACATTTGATATTTGGTCAAGGTTTGAATTTGTTTCATAGGAAATGCATGGCGAATGGATTGCCACTCATAGAATGACTGCACAACTTATGTGAAGGATGCATCTTGGGCAAACAAGATAGAGAATCATTTCCAATGGGTAAGTCAATAAGGGAAAATGCAGCCTTGGAGATTGTCCACTCAAATTTGTGTGGACCAATGCAAACACCATCATTTGGGGGAATCCACTATATTTTGACCTTCATATATGACTACACAAGGAATACATGGGTCTAATTCCTAAACTTGAAAAGTGCAGTGTTTGACATCTTCCGCCACTACAACGTTCTTGTTGAGAAGCAAAGTAGACACTACATCAAAGTGTTGAGGATTGATAGAGGTGGAGAATATATCTCAAATGACTTCCTACATTTTTTTAGAGAGCATGGAATTCCCAAGTAGTTTTCAAGAAGGTATACACCTCAACAAAATGGTCTCACATAAACAAATAATATGACCATCATGGAAATGGCAAGGAGTATGTTGAAGGAAAATCATATTCCAAATGATTAATGGGATTAATATGTCCCTTGGGCAGCGTATATTATTAATAGGTGTCCAACCAAAAGTGTTATGGATATTGTTCTTGAAGAGGCATGGACTGGAAGAAATCAATATGTCACTCGGATGAGAGTGTTTGGGTGTGTGGCGTATGCGCATGTCCCAGATTAGTTGAGGAAGAAGTTGGATAGCAAAGAGGAGAAATTTATATTTGTTGGATACAATGATGAATCCAAGGCATACCAGCTCTACAATCCATCAACCAAGAAATTCATAATCAATAGAGATGTTTAGTTCATAGAAGAGGAAGAATGGGATGGAAGTTTAGAGAAGACAATTAATGTGAAGACATGTATGTGACTTGAATACAAAGAGGAATTGACGACAGAAAGTAATTCCTCAATGGTGGCTCCTCCTCCACCTACACAAGCTCAACAAAGTTGATCTGAAAATGAATGCTAGTTAATGTTGTGCTAGTTTCATATTAGATATAAAATTTTATTTTCTTTGTTTTACTTATCCTTCATGAGCTTTTTTATGAGCATGTGATTGGCAAACAATGTACTTAGTGACATTATGATTTTTTCATAAGCTTAAAAAGCATAATTTTAAGTGATAGAACAAAATAAAAAGGAAACAGAGAAAACACATATAACAAATCTTAACATAGAGAATTTTGATAAAGGATTTCACCCCTCCTGGGTGGCATCTCCTTGGTCCAGCTTCATAGTGTGACCTTTGTATTAGCTTAAAGTGTGCTCAAATTGTTGTTATAAGCTTTAGAACCTCTTGGAACATGTTCTAATGAGTTTAAAACATCATAATATCCTAAAAATGACTATTTTTTTTACTAAATTTAGACTCTGGATGCTCTAGCAATGACCCCAACAGCTAGTGGCCATGGCCTTCAGAAATATTAAAATGCACTAAAACACTTGTAGATGACCTTTTCTGCCTCCGCAGCCTCTTCATTGAGTTCCCATCATGCCAATTAGCCTAGAATGACTCTTTCTGAGCTCATGTTTTTCAAAATTTTAGTGATTTATGACCAAAGAAAACTTTTCTCCGATTTCTCCTCCAAAACTGGAGAAACTCCCAGTTAGTTTTCTAAAATTGGCATTCTCGCCAAGTTTGGCGTTGCCTCCAAATTTGATGCTAGTTTAAATGTCCGTATTAATTAGCTTAATGAATTATTAATAAGACAGTTTTAAATTTAAGCATGGTTTTAGTGTTAATGACATTTAAATTTCACTGACCGATGTCTTAACAGAATTAAATGTGCTTAAACATATCCTCCGGGTTCGATGGTTTTAGCATCTGGTGCTTGCAGGATGGCCATATGGGGAGGGTGTTATCCCCACCAACTCCCAAATGTTTGGCAAATTTAATTCAAATGTATGCAGAAGACATATGGGGTAAGAACTACCCAGTGGACGAGATGGTATGGTGGTCGATTAGTAGGTGGGAGGTCATGGGTTCGAGCCCCAAATCTACCATAAAATTTTGCACCAATGCATAAAAACATCTCCTCCGCTAACTTGTCAAATCCACCATTCTGAATCCTAATCCAAACCTAGTTTAGTGGCTCCTCCAAATATAGTTAGGTATGCCAAAATATATAGGTTTGAAACTATAATATATATATGTGTGTGTGTGTGTGTGTGTGTGTGTGTGTGTGTGTGTGTGTAATATATATATATATTATATGTATTTGAAATAACTCCATCAAACCTTAGTTTGACCATTGATGTAACAAAGAATTCGATCCCCCATAGGTCAAGAGGTGGCCCACCAAAGAGGACATGTGGCACCCTCTGGTTGGGTTTCACTCCAACCTTTAAAAAAAAAAATCCAACTTAGGAAGAATTGAAGGTCATTGGGAAATTTTTCTCTTCACTTAACCCATCCAGCGAATCTGAAGACAACACTTTTCATAGTGTCACTGGCTAAAATCTGGATAATATTTTAGCAATGTTGATTGTACCTATCACATCAACATTGTACCTGTTCTGCTAATTTTTTCCTTGTTTTGGAAAACGTACAGAAAACGATAACTCAATCATACAAACTCGAATTTTGATGAAACGAGTTGTGCTGGAATCTTGGCGACGAACTCTATCTGGTCGTTCAGGTTTGAAGCAATTCCAAGCACTTTAAATTTTTAGCTAAAACTTGAGCCTTAGATCATTCCTTCTCGCTAGAAGCCTCTTAGACGCCATAAGTTACTATCAATTGTTCATAAAGTAAGGTTACAACTCCCTCACTTTTCCAATCTCCAACCATTTTGAATTTGAAGGATTTTGACCTTTGAATCCAATTCTAATGTATTCAACATTCTCTCTTCTTGAAGTTTTGATTCTTCTACCAAGTGTGAGATCTTATTGAATTTCATCAAGATATTATGGTGAGAAATCATCTATTGATGGTAACTGAACATGCTCTCCTTAATCATCAATCAAAGGAGGCTCAAACAATCTCAAATTCTCAACATTAATGACATAATAAATTTTCATATAAGGATGCAAATATATCTTGAATGCATTTGTACCAATCTTTTCCAAAAATGTTAAATGGACCACAACAGATTGGTTTGAGCTTTTTACCTTCCCCTTGCAATCTTTCTTTGCTTATGTACAATCAAACTTCATCACCAACTTGGAAATTGTGATCAACCTGATGTTTGTCATGCCTTGCCTTGTAGCAGCTTTGACTCTTATCAAGTTACTCTTGCACAGTGTGATGTACCAACTGAATTTGCTAAACTAACTTTATTGCTTTATCTATGTCAATATTTCCATCTATAGCAACATCTTTCTCAAAGATAAATTCCAATGGCGATCTTGAAAAGTAACCAAAACATGCCTCAAATGGCAATGCATTTGTGGAAGAATGTTTTTCCCGGTTGTATCCATGTTGTATGTAGTGTAACTGTTTGTCCCACAACTTGGGATGCTTGCTGAAATAGCCTCCTAGAAGATGAATAACATTTATAATTACCACCTCTTTTTTACCACATGTTTGCGGATGAAATGTTTTACTCTTCTTCAACTTTGTATCCATCATGTCCCATAACTTTGACCACAAATTCGCAACAAATCGAGAATCTCGATCACTTACAATACAAGTAGGAAGACCAAAATGGATCCATACATTTAGAAAGAAAATATTATTTGTTTGTTCAGCTCTAATAGTTTTCTTACATGCCATCAAAATACGCTTTTTGTTGAGCCTATCTACCACAACATACAAATAATCATGACCTTTCCTTGACATATGAAGGCGTCCTTCAAAATGCATTGAGATGCTCTCCTAAGGATGAGAAGAAACTTGAAGTGGTGTGTACAAACCAATATTCCTATTGCTAGGCTTACTTTTTTCACATAAAGAACATCCTCTAATAAAATAAGAAAAAATTTCATTCATGTGTGGCCAGTAACAATACCTTTGCAGATACGCTATTGTCTTGCCTACACCAAAATGTCCTCCAATCAACGATGTGCGCGCCTCCCTTATGATATTGTTACTTTCTCCCTGTGGTATACATAACTTTCCCAAGTGATACAAAAAACTGTTATGCACATGATAATCTAAATCTTCACTTTGGTTTCCCTTACTCAAGTTCTCATACAAATCTTGAAAATCATTATCATTCACATATTGTTCAGTGTAACTTTCATGCATAATAGAATTGTGCTTGAGAATAATACTTGAATTTACAATAGACCTAAAGATAATATCAGCTACCTTATTGTACATTGCATTCTTTTACCTAATAACCAAGTGAAATTTTTGTAGAAAACCCATCCACCTGAAATGTCTTAATTGCTACAACTTTGATTGTGATTGTAAGTACTACAATGGCTGATGGTCGGTATGGATAATGGTCTCCTTTCCCATCAAGTAATATTTCCATTTCTTTACACTTTGTACCAATGCACATAATTATTTATCATAAGTAGGATATTTAATCACAACTCCATTAAAATTTTCAGAATGAAATGAGATAGTCTTACCATGCTGCATGAGAACTGCTCCCATAGCATAATCACTAGGATCTATTGGATCTCAAATGGCTGTATTACATTCAGAATTGCTAGTACCGGTGTTGAACTTACCTTTTGATTTAAAGCATCAAATGCTTTATGTTTCAAATATCCCCAATGGAAGACTTTCTTTATGCTCTTCAATGCATGTAACAGTGCTGCAATGGGAGAAAAAATAGTAATAAATTTTTTCCAATACTGTGTTGCCCCTAAAAATATTCTTACCTCAGCAACTGTATTGGGTCTGGGCCAATTAAAAATGACCTCGAATTTGGAAGGATCAATCTTCATTTCAGGTCCTCCAACTATGTGTCCTGAATATACCAATTAATTCTTACCAAATTCGCACTTTGACATCTTGAGAAAAATTTTCTCTTTTCTGAAAACATCAAGTACCTTCTCCAATGCATGACATGTTATTCTATTGATTTGTCGAATATGAGTATGTCATCTAGGTAAAAAATGACAAACTCATCTATAAATGGTCTAAGTAAATCATTCATTACTCTCATGGAAGTAGCTGGTGCAATTGTTAAGCCAAATGGCATAACTAACCACTCATACAATCCTCGTCTAGTATTGAAAGAAATTTCCAAATGTCTTCTTCACTTATCCTAACTTGATGATAACCACTTTTCAAATCTAAATTAGTGAGATACTTTGCATGTTTTAACTGATCAATAAAATCATCAATGCGTGGAAGTAGGCAGTGATTCTTTATCGTGAATTTGTTCAATGCACAAAAATCGATACACATGCACCAAGTCCCATCCTTCTTTGGAACCAAAACTATTGGAGAACCACATGGCGAAGTAGATGGGCGTATGATACCTTTATTCAAAAACTATTGGATTTTCTTCTTGATTTCCAAACTTTCCATGATTGACATGCAATACATACCAATGTTTGGAAGTGGAATTCCTGTTGCAGCTGAATCTCATGTTGAATTCCCCTCTTAGGTGGAAACCCCTTTGGTTCTTGAAACATCTTGCCATGTTGACTTACCACATTAAACAAATCAGATTTCAATTTTTCATCACACCCTTCAAAAGATTCATAGCCAACATCTTCCTTTTTGTTGATCATAAGAAACATAAAATTTTTACTTGCATTTACTAGCCTCTTCATTTTCCCTGCATTAACTAAAGAGATATTGAGTTTCTTGCGATGATATCTCACAATATCCTCCATTCGATCTTTGATCAAATGACATTTGTTCCCATGACGATAGAATATCGTTTTCGTGTCATACAAATCTGGACTATCCAAGATAATCCATGAAATGCCAAGTGGAACCACGTCTAACTCAACTTCATCAACAAAGTTTGCAGTAATAGCAAATATGAAAATGCATTTCCTTGTCATGTGTAAATTTCATTTTTAACTATCCAACCTAAAGGGTATGGCTTATGATGAGGTACAGTTTCAAGGTTCCAATTTTTAACTAAGTCTTTGAAGTCAAGTTTGCTTGTGACCCTGTATCAAATACGGCATCAATCTTTATATGATTAGAAATTACTCTAACATGGAATAATTTTATCCTTGTACCTTCATTTGAAGTGATATTGTGACTGTTTGAGGTACTAGAACTTGCACTTGCTATTTCTTCTTTTCCTTTGTTAACCATGGTAACTATTAATTCAAAAAACATTTATTATTATTATTTTAAATAATTATTATACTAAAATTTAGTTTTATTATTATTTTAAATTTGTCTTTAATTCCACTTTTTGGAGTTTTTTCACTGTATATATGGATTCAACACCGTCAAAAATCTCTATGACATTTCTATTGTCCAAGTTTTTATTGTGTAGGGGTTATCACAAGCTTCTGATTTCAATAAATTTATGTGAGATTTCAAAGAAATTAGACTAGAAAAATCCACCAGAAAAACTTCGGAAAAAACCTATTAAAAATAACTCGATTTTGATTAATTATCATAATAAAAATTAAATTTTTTTATCATTTTAAATAATTATAATTTTCATTGAATGATGCTTCAAGTGAAAAAATCATTAAACCAATTTCTAGAAATTAATTAAAAAATTAATATTATATTAAATTAAGATTTTATTTCCCTCGTTTTAATTAAGTTTCTTCCTTAATCTCTGTAGGACGTACCATTTAAACCCATTTATAGAAATTAATTAAAAGATTAATATTATATCAAATTAAGACTTGTCTCTTCTCCTATTTTTAATTAAGTTTTTTTAATCGCCGAAGAGATGTAATGTTCTATTAAAATAAGTATTGGAAATTTATGAACAAGAGGGAATAGAGATTTATATAAACATGTCCACATTATAATTTTAAGG
Organism: Pinus albicaulis; assembly: GCA_034641835.2. Lineage (NCBI taxonomy): Eukaryota > Viridiplantae > Streptophyta > Pinopsida > Pinales > Pinaceae > Pinus > Pinus albicaulis. Next base: position 400,248,516 of record CM076577.1, on the reverse strand, counting down.
AATATATATATCTTTTATTGAAAATATTATGTTTATTAAAAATATATTTAATAAGTTTTGAATTATTTATGTATAATTCATTATTTTTGTATAATTCATACGATATGGGTTGAATTTTATTTAAGATTTTTTATGGTTGATATAAAATTGTATGACTTCTACGATAATTTTAGATTTTTTATTTTCGCGAATGCAATGATTCTTTTTATAGTAGGTTAACTTAGATGATGTAGAATTAAAAAAGAAAGGCGACTTACAAGAAAAAATCAATGCGAGGAGCTTAAGTAGACATTTAAGAAGATTTAATTGTTCACTTCTTGTTTCTCATTTCATAATTTAATTTTAAAGGGAACATGGTGGTCTTTAAATAAGGGAACATGGTGGTCTTTAAATCTGATTGTATTTTTAGCAATTTCTTCTATCATTCTTTGGTTTTTAGCTATGTGGTCTGAGATAGAATCAAGAAGTGTAATACTATGAACTTCAACATCCATGAAACCTTCCATGCTCTTTGTTTAGTTTGAACCTTTATTTGTAGATTATTAAATAATGTGCAACCATTTAGGGGTTAATCTAGGAGGGGGTTCGTCCTCATCTCCTCGACCCTAGAGCATATCATTACTTTTCCTTCCACTCAAAATAGCATTTATTTTCCATTGATTTCAAGACAAACTTGGGGGAGTCTCGGGTGTGTGGGTTGAAGGCGGGTCTATGGGATTCTTCCCTCTTTTTTTGTATCTTCCTCTTGTACTTTTGGTGGTTTCAACAATTGGTTCTTTAGTAGATCTAGGAAATTATTTGTCTCTTAATGGACCAATGTGCCTTTCTTCGCTTTCTTTTGTAATCCTCGTGAACAAGTTTTCATATATGATCACATTCAAGTGCTTAGAAAATATCCATTTTGGCTCGAAACCTTGAATAACTTAAGCTTCTTTTAAATTAAAAGAATTTAAAATATGTGAAAATTCTACAAAATGGGTGGCATTTTTCACAATTATCTCTCCAATAGTAAAAGGAAATGAAATAAATTGTATTTTATTATTCTAATTAAATAAAATAAAACATAGTAGTTGTAGGCGTTGGAGGGGTTATCTTTCACCCCGAGTACCAAATAAAGACTCAATTTTCTTGGGACCTAGGCCTAGCAACTAAAAATCAAGCTAAATATCTTGCACTTTGGCCACAAATATAATTAGCAATTGAAAATAAAATAACGAAAGTTTGATTGTTTGGAGACTCAATGATAATAATTCACTAGGTGAGGAAATCTAGGGAAACATCTAACTTAGACCTCCCCCCCTATTTTACAAAGGAATGTTTTACTCTCTCTACAAATTGAAAGTTTGCATGTGCTTAGACAATTTAACATGAATCCCGACTCATTGGAAAACAAAGGTACCATTCTGGAACGAGGGACCTTAGAAGTGGATCAAAGAGTGATAACAATCTCATATGTCCCATGCTTTTTAAGAGAAATAATGAAGTCCTATGTTCCACCAAAAATGACTCAGGTAGTCAAGTAAACAAATTGGTTTCCATGGAGGAATCTAACCATATACATTCTCCCCCTTGTAAGCATATTTATGTCAACATTTTGAGATTAACACTAGATAATCATCTTGTATTAACTCCCCAATATTGATGTGTTTTGACGGAGTATCCATTTCCTTTTCATTACTCCATCTAGCAATTCGATCTAGCTCCATGCAGGTGTAAGTGGAAACTGAGTTTGGCATATTAAGGAATGCTGGATATTACAAAAGAGTCGGGATACCTGAGTTGGAAATTGTATTTAATCCTTATAAATATGAAGCTAATATCGCTCCTTCGTTGTATTATTCATCTATCATTCCAAATAATTCATTATGATATAAGAATGTATTTGGAGGCCTTGAAATTTAATGCTCGGAGGTGGCGAATCACATGGAGACTTGGTTATATACGACAAAGCGTAACTCACATTTGATCTCACTCTACACTATGTAAACATATTTTTGATCAGAGGTGGTCATATTTTGTTCGCATTAATCATGAGGATATCATCCTATGAATGTGAATTAGAAAAATAAAACTGTCTCTTGGAAATATTACTCGATTCAGTTGAAGGGATTTTGAAAACTCTTATTCATAGGGGAACTATAAAGGAAAACAAATGAATAATATTACAATTGTTGATGAATACCAAATATGAATTATTTAAAAACAAGTTGGAAAGGTCCCAATTAATGATGTGTACTGGGTTGGGGGTTATGAATATGAAGGAGGTGAAGATAGAGGAGAATTCCAACAACAGTGTTAATTCCAATTTAAAATTGGTTGAGACTAGCGATGATGAAATTCAAAAAATGTGCCAAGAATTATTGAAGGATAGGAATAACAAGTTGAGGACAGGGATACAACTGCATGGATACAACAATGGTGAAGGAATAATCCCCATTAGACAATCTAATAAATTTTAATTATTCTAATGTTATGCATATACATAATCTTGTAAGGATATTTTTCTAGACTATATAGCAGGTGATTGTTTAGAATGGTTGGAAAAAATTTCCATAGCCATATATACTCTATATTTTGGGCTTTTGAATCAAGTCTAGTTTTTTAACATGAAGCATTTTCTAATGGTTCAGGACCAACTTTGGTTTTCCAGCAGAATAAAGTTGAGACAATTAAGAGGTCGAGTCTCCTACAACCTTTATCCATTCCAAGTCAACTTTGGGAGAATATTTCAATGGATTTTATCCTAGGTTTACCTAAGTCTGAAGGAAAGAGTGTCATCATGGTGGTAGTTGATATAATTATGAAGTATGCACAATTTTTTGCATTATATCATCCATTTAAAGCGAGTACAGTTGCTACTGCATTTATGGAAACAATTCAAAACCTACATGGAAACCCAAAGATTATTGTAAGTGATAGAGATATCATTTTTACTGGAAATTTTTGGATGGAATTATTTTCTTGTTTGGGTACTCAACTAGCTCATAGCTCACGTTATCATCCTCAATGTGATAGTAAAACTAAGATAGTGAATAAATTTTTGGAAGGATATCTTCGTTGTTTTGTATCTAATAAGAAAACACAATGGGTCAAGTGGTTACCTCTCATTGAATGGTGGTATAACACTTCCTTCTATACTGCGGAAAAAAAGACACCATTTATGGCACTTTATGGATGTCGTCCACCGTCCATCACATCTTATTCAAGAGAAAATTCTAAGGTTCAAGCAGTGGAAGATCACATCAATCATCAACAAGAAGTTCTCCAACTCTTAAAGGATAACCTAAATTTGGCACAAAATCGAATGAAAAAACAAGCAAATCAACATCACAATGAGAGAGGTTTTGATGTAGGAGACTGGGTATTTTTACGGTTATAAAAATACAAAAAAATTTCCTTCAAGTAAGCTAAGAAGGATAATAAAATATTGCCAAAGTACTATGGTCCTTACAAGGTGTTGCAAAAGATTGGTACTATGGCATACAAATTGGAGCTTCTTGCTTCTTCACAAATGCATCTAGTTTTCTAGGTTTCATGCTTTAAGAAGGTTATAGGGGACAAGGTTCTAGTTCAAAAATTAATGCCAAAACTTGATGAGGAAGGAAAAATCATATTGGAACCTGAAGCAGTCACGTAAACAAGAACTCGATAGCTACGAAATAAATCAATTTCAGAGTATCTCATCAAATGGAAGAACTTATCCACTGAGGATTCTACATGGGAGGATGAAAATTCTATACAGAAGCATCTAGAACTACTCAAGCATTGAGGACAACACTTTTTTGAAGGAGAGAGGCATGTTAGGTCCCTATATTATTAGTATAGTCCCTTATTGTTGTTAGTGCAACCCCCTTATTGTTATTGTTGTCCCCTGTAACCCCAATATTTTTATTATTGTGCCTTTACATTATTATTATTAGGTCAGCTAGGTTTATATTGTGACCCCATGGAAGCCTATATATAGAAGGAGGTTTTTTCATTTGTATCATCCAAGAATTGTTCATTTATGTAATGTATTGGAGGTTTCCCCCTCGAAGTAGCTGATTTCTAAGGCGTTGATCTCTCTTTCTTCTATTTTTGGAGCTAGTTTCATAAAAGTATCAAAGCAAGTTTAAACCTTCATTACCACAATTGTTTTTACTAAGGAGTTAAAAGGAGTTATAAAATTATTTTCTGAAACATATTCTCTAGCAGTGAGAAATTTTTCCCACAGTGAGAAAATTTTTACACAGTAAGAAAGTTTGTTTACACAGTGAAAATGGAAACAACAAGCACAAGCTTGACTAATCCACAAATACCTCAATTTAGTGTAAAAAATTATGACTATTGGGCTATAAAAATGAAGGCTATTTTTTCTTCACAAGACATTTGGGAATTGGTGGAGAATGGTTTCCAAGAACTAGTAGAAGCAACAACATTCAATGTTTTGACACAAGTAGAAAGAGATTTTTTGAGGGACAACAAGAAGGACTCCAAAGCCCTCTTCTATATTTTTCAGGGAGTTCATGAAAGCATCTTCCCAAGGATTTCAACAAAACAAAATTCTAAGAAAGCATGGGATACCATCCAGACAACCTACCCAGGCATGGAAAAGGTGAAGACAACAAAATTACAAATGTTGAGAAGATATTTTCGGACAATTTGTATGAAATTCTCTTAGAATGTAATTGGTTTGGTTACCCAAATCAGGTTTCATGGTGAGATACTTGAGGAAAGAAGAATAGTTGACAAAATTCTGAGACGTCCGCCAGCAGGATTTGATGCTATAGTTGTGGAAACAGGAGAGACAAAATATCTCTCATAGATTTCAGTGGACGACCTTTATTCATCACTAATGTCTCATGAGCATAGGTTGAACATAGAAAAAAAATCATCATTGGGGAATGCATTCAAGACACAAGTCTCATTTGGTTAAGGTAGAGGTCCAAGAAGATCAAATTATAGAGGAAGAGGAAGAAGCCCACACAGAGGTGGAAGAAGTAGCCCTTCAAGCCCAAGTGGAAGGGGTAGCAATCAAAATCCAAGTCAAGGCCCAAGTCAAAATAAAGCACAAGGTCAGAGGTATGATAAATATCAATTTCAATGTCATTATTGTAAGAAGTATGGTCATTATGCAAATGAGTTTAGAAAGAAGCAATATGATATAAGTAGCAAACCTAGTGCAAATTTCAGTAAGAAAAATTAGAACTGTGATAGCATGTTTTTAGCTTGTAGTGTAGCACTATAAAAACAAGGAGATGTATGGTTCTTAGATTCAGGTTCTAGCAACCACATGAATGGAAACATAGAACTTTTCTCCAATTTGGACGAGAGTGTAAAATCTGAAGTAACATTAGGGACTCATAGCAATGGGAAAAGGTAGAGTTGACATTCTAACAAACAAGGGAGAGAAGAAGTTCATGTTATATTTTTACTTTGTCCCTGGATTGAAACATAACCTAATAAGCATTGGACAGCTCATGCAAAAGAGTTACAATGTATTTTTCAAGAATGATGTGTGCACAATCTTGGATAAGCCTCCAAGTAGACAACTGATTGCAAAAGTTCATATGAAAAACAATCGAATGTTTCCTATCAAGCTAAGATCAGATTTGAAGGAAGAAGGTGCTCGAGTAAAAATATAAATGAATTCAGAAATGGATGAAATAAATGTAGCATCTGTCACACAATAAAAATTTCAAGCAGAAAATAAAGATGAAAATTGGTTATGGCATTTGTGATTTGGTTGAGGTTTGAATTTTTTTCTTAGGAAATGCATGGTGAATGGATTGGCACTCATAGAAAAAATGCACAGCTTATGTGAAGGATTCATCTTGGGCAAAAAACATAGAGAATCATTTCCAATAGGAAAGTCAATAAGGGAAAAGGCACCCTTGGATATTTTCCACTCAGTTTGTGTGGACCAATGCAAACACCATCATTTGGGGTAAACCACTATATTTTTACCTTCATATATGACTACATAATGAATAGATGAAATAGATGGCTCACTTAAAATAGAAACTGAAGTGTTTCACCCAACTGGTGCACAGAAACGTGAATAGATCAAAATTACAAATGCTGAAAAGAGATTTTTGCATAATTTGTACATATCTTTGCATAGACCATTTTACAGTATTGGTTTGGTTACTCAAATCAAAGTCTCATAGACAATTCAGAGGAAAGAAGAATAAATGAGAAAATTCTAGAAGAAACCCCTCAGACTGATGTTGTTTGCACAGAAGAGACAAAAACATTTCTGTGTGCTTTTATGATGAGTCACATCACCGAGGTTCCATGAGCATAGGTTAAACAGGAAAAAAGCTCACTATTGAGCATGGTCCAAGACACAAGTCTCATTTAAGACAGTAGAGGTCAAGAAAGATCAAATTATAGAGGAAGAGGAAGAATCCCACATAGAGGGTAGCAGTTACCTTCGTTCTATAATAAAAGGCCATTAAAAAATCCAAGTCAAGGCCTAAGTCAAATAAAAACACAAGACCCAGGTGATAAACTAAAGTTCAGCAAGAATACTATAAGAAGGTCATTAGCAGAAAAGGAGGTATAGCAATAATATATAAGTAGCAAACCTAGTGAAAATTTCATTAAGAAAATGAGAATTATGATAGCATGTTTTTTATTTGTAATGTATACAAATAAAAACAAGGATATGTATGGTTCCTTAGATTCAGTATAAATTAATATGACTAGAAACATAGATATGTTTTCCTATTTAGATGAGAGTGTGAAATATGAAGTAACATTAGGGACTAATAGCAAAGTCTCTATCATGGGAAAAGGTAGATTCGACATTGTAACAAACAAGGGAGAGAAGAAGTTCATGTTAGATGTTTACTTTGTCCCTGGTTTGAAACATAACCTCATAAGCATTGGATAGCTCACGCAAAAGGGTTACAATGTATTTTCCAAGAATGATGTGTGCACAATCTTGGATAGGCCTCCAAGTAGACAACTGATTGCAAAAGTTCATATGACAGACAATACAATGTTTCCTATCAAGCTAAGATCAAATTTGAAGGAAGAAGGTGCTCAAGCACAAATATCAATGAATTCACAAATGGATGAAAGAAATGTAGTAGCTATCACACAATAAAACTTTCAAGAAGAAATTAAAGATGAAAATTGGTTATGAAATTTGATATTTGGTCGAGGTTTGAATTTGTTCATAGAAAATGGCTATGAATGGATTTTACCCTATAGAATGACCCAACTTATGTGAAGGATGCATCTAAAACAAGATAGAGAGAAATCATTTCCAATGGGAAAATCATTAAGGGAAAATGCAGCCTTTTGAGATTATCCACCCAAATTTTGTACCACCAAACACCATCAGTCAGTAAATCCACTATATTTTGACCTTCATATATGACTACACAAGGAATACATGGGTCTAATTCCTAAACTTGAAAAGTGCAGTGTTTGACATCTTCCGCCACTACAATGTTCTTGTTGAGAAGCAAAGTAGACATTACATCAAAGTGTTGAGGACTGATAGAGGTGGAGAATATATCTCAAATGACTTCCTACATTTTTTTAGAGAGCATGGAATTCCCAAGTAGTTTGCAAGAAGGTATACACCTCAACAAAATGGTCTCATAGAAACAAATAATATGACCATCATGGAAATGGCAAGGAGTATGTTGAAGGAAAATCATATTCCAAATGATTAATGGGATTAATATGTCCCTTGGGCAACATATATTATTAATAGGTGTCCAACCAAAAGTGTTATGGATATTGTTCTTGAAGAGGCATGGACTGGAAGAAATCAATATGTCACTCACATGAGAGTGTTTCGGTGTGTGGTGTATGCGCATGTCCCAGATTAGTTGAGGAAGAAGTTGGATAGCAAAGGGGAGAAATTTATATTTGTTGGATACAATGATGAATCCAAGGCATACCAGCTCTATAATCCATCAACCAAGAAATTCATAATCAATAGAGATGTTTAGTTCATAGAAGAGGAAGAATGGGATGGAAGTTTAGAGAAGACAATTAATGTGAAGACATGTATGTGACATGAATACAAAGAGGAATTGACGACAGAAAGTAATTCCTCAATGGTGGCTCCTCCTCCACCTACACAAGCTCAACAAAGTTGATCTGAAAATGAATGCTAGTTAATGTTGTGCTAGTTTCATATTAGATATAAAATTTTATTTTCTTTGTTTTACTTATCCTTCATGAGCTTTTTTATGAGCATGTGATTGGCAAACAATGTACTTAGTGAAATTATGATTTTTTCATAAGCTTAAAAAGCATAATTTTAAGTGATAGAACAAAATAAAAAGGAAACAGAGCAAACACATATAACAGATCTTAACATAGAGAATTTTGATAAAGGATTTCACCCCTCCTGGGTGGCATCTCCTTGGTCCAGCTTCATAGTGTGACCTTTTTATTAGCTTAAAGTGTGCTCAAATTGTTGTTATAAGCTTTAGAACCTCTTGGAACATGTTCTAATGAGTTTAAAACATCATAATCTCCTAAAAATGACTATTTTTTTAGTAAATTTAGACTCTGGATGCTCTAGCAATGACCCCAACAGCTAGTGGCCATGGCCTTCAAAAATATTAAAATGCACTAAAACACTTGTAGATGACCTTTTCTACCTCCACAGCATCTTCATTGAGTTACCATCATGACAATTAGCCTAGAATGACTCTTTCTGAGCTCATGTTTTTCAAAATTTTAGTGATTTATGACCAAAGCAAACTTTTCCCCGATTTCTCCTCCAAAACTGGAGAAACGCCCAGTTAGTTTTCTAAAATTGGCATTCTTGCCAAGTTTGGTTTTGCCTCCAAATTTGATGCTAGCTTAAATGTCGGTATTAATTAGCTTAATGCATGATTAATAAGACAGTTTTAAATTTAAGCATGGTTTTAGTGTTAATGACATTTAAATTTCACTAACCCATGTCTTAACAGAATTAAAAGTTCTTAAACATATCCTCCGGGTTCGATGGTTTTAGCATCTGGTGCTTGCAGGATGGCCATATGGGGAGGGTGTTATCCCCACCAACTCCCAAATTTTTGGAAAATTTAATTCAAATGTATGCAGAAGACATATGGGGTAAGAACTACCCAGTGGACGAGATGGTATGGTGGTCGATTAGTAGGTGGGAGGTCATGGGTTCGAGCTCCAAATCTGCCATAAAATTTTGCACCAATGCATAAAAACATCTCCTCCTCTAACTTGTCAAATCCACCATTCTGAATCCTAATCCAAACCTAGTTCAATGGCTCCTCCAAATATAGTTAGGTATGCCAAAATATATAGGTTTGAAACTATAATATATATGTGTGTGTGTGTGTAATATACATATATATATATTATATGTATTTGAAATAACTCCATCAAACCTTAGTTCGACCATTGATGTAACAAAGAATTCGATCCCCCATAGGTCAAGAGGTGGCCCACCAAAGAGGACATGTGGCACCCTCTGGTTGGGTTTCACTCCAACCTTAAAAAAAAAAAATCCAACTTAGGAATAATTGAAGGTCATTGGGAATTTTTTCTCTTCACTTAACCCATCCAGTGAATCTGAAGACAACACTTTTCATAGTGTCACTGGCTACAATCTGGATAATATTTCAGAAATGTTGATTGTACCTATCACATCAACATTGTACCTGTTCTGCTAATTTTTTCCTTGTTTTGGAAAACGTACAGAAAACGATAACTCAATCATACAAACTCGGATTTTGATGAAATGAGTTGTGCTGGAATCTTGCGATGAACTCTATCTGGTCGTTCAGGTTTGAAGAAATTCCAAGCACTTTAAATTTTTAGCTAAAACTTGAGCCTTAGATCATTCCTTCTCGCTAGAAGCCTATTAGACACCATAAGTTACTATCAATTGTTCATCAAGTAAGGTTACAACTCCCTCACTTTTCCAATCTCCAACCATTTTGAATTTGAAGGATTTTGACCTTTGAATCCAATTCTAATGTATTCAACATTCTCTCTTCTTGAAGTTTTGATTCTTCTACCAAGTGTGAGATCTTGTTGAATTTCATCAAGATATTATGGTGAGAAATAATCTATTGATGGTAACTGAACATGCTCTCCTTAATCATCAATCAAAGGCGGCTCAAACAATCTCAAATTCTCAACATTAATGACATAATAAATTTTCATATAAGGATGCAAATATATCTTGAATGCATTTGTACCAATATTTTCCAAAAATGTTAAATGGACCACAACAGATTGGTTTGAGCTTTTTACCTTCCCCTTGCAATCTTTCTTTGCCAGGCATAATCAAACTTCATCACCAATTTTGGAAATTGCATCAAACTGATGTTTGTCACAGTTTCTTGCCTTGTAGCAGCTCGATACTCTTAACAAGTTACTCTTTTGCCACAGACAAAAATTAAACTGGGAATTTGCTAAACTAAATTATTTTTTACTCATGTCACTATGTCCATCTATAGCAACATCTTTCTCAAAGATAAATTCCAATGGCGATCTTGAAAAGTAACCAAAACATGCCTCAAATGGCAATGCATTTGTGGAAGAATGTTTTTCCCGGTTGTATCCATGTTGTATGTAGTGTAACTGCTTGTCCCACAACTTGAGATGCTTGCTGAAATAACCTCCTAGAAGATGAATAACATTTATAATTACCACCTCTTTTTTACCACATGTTTGCGGATGAAATGTTTTACTCTTCTTCAACTTTGTATCCATCATGTCCCATAACTTTGACCACAAATTCGCAACAAATCGATAATCTCGATCACTTACAATACAAGTAGGAAGACCAAAATGGATCCATACATTTAGAAAGAAAAGATTATTTGTTTGTTCAGCTCTAATAGTTTTCTTACATGCCATCAAAACACACTTTTTGTTGAGCCTATCTACCACAACATACAAATAATCATGACCTTTCCTTGACATATGAAGGCGTCCTACAAAATCCATTGAGATGCACTCCTAAGGATGAGAAGAAACTTGAAGTGGTGTGTACAAACCATCTTCCTATTGCTAGGCTTACTTTTTTCACATAAAGAACATCCTCTAATAAAATAAGAAAAAAATTCATTCATGTGTGGCCAGTAACAATACCTTTGCAGATACGCTACTGTCTTGCCTACACCAAAATGTCCTCCAATCAACGATGTGTGCGCCTCCCTTATGATATTGTTACTTTCTCCCTTTGGTATACATAACTTTCCCAAGTGATACAAAAAATTGTTATGCACATGATAATCTAAATCTTCACTTTGGTTTCCCTTACTCAAGTTCTCATACAAATCTTGAAAATCATTATCATTCACATATTGTTCAGTGTAACTTTCATGGATAATAGAATTGTGCTTGAGAATAATACTTGAATTTACAATAGACCTAAAGATAATATGAACTACCTTATTGTACATTCCATTCTTTTACCTAATAACCAAGTGAAATTTTTGTAGAAAACCCATCCGCCTGAAATGTCTTAATTGCTACAACTTTTATTGTGATTGTAAGTACTACAATGGCTGATGGTCGGTATGGATAACGGTCTCCTTTCCCATCAAGTAATATTTCCATTTCTTTACACTTTGTACCAATGCACATAATTATTTATCATAAGTAGGATATTTAGTCACAGCTCCATTAAAGTTTTCAGAATGAAATGAGATAGTGTTACCATGCTGCATGAGAACTGCTCCCATAGCATAATCACTAGGATCTATTGGATCTCAAATGGATGTATTACATTCGGAATTGCTAGTATCGGTGTTGAACTTACCTTTTGATTTAAAGCATCAAATGCTTTCTGTTTCAAATATCCCTAATGGAAGACTTTCTTTATGCTCTTCAATTCATGTAACAGTGCTGCAATGGGAGAAAAAATAGTAATAAATTTCCTCCAATACTGTGTTGCCCCTAAAAATATTCTTACCTCAGCAACTGTATTGGGTCTAGGCCAATTAAAAATGACCTCGAATTTGGAAGGATCAATCTTCATTTCAGGTCCTCCAACTATGTGTCCCGAATATACCAATTAATTCTTACCAAATTCGCACTTTGACATCTTGAGAATTTTTTTTTTTCTTCTGAAAACATCAAGTACCTTCTCCAATGCATGACATGTTATTCTATTGATTTTTTGAATATGAGTATGTCATCTAGGTAAACAATGACAAACTCATCTATAAATGGTCTAAGTAAATCATTCATTACTCTCATGGAAGTAGCTGGTTCAATTGTTAAGCCAAATGGCATAACTAACCACTCATACAATCCTCATCTAGTATTGAAAGAAATTTCCAAATGTCTTCTTCACTTATCCTAACTTGATGATAACCACTTTTCAAATCTAAATTAGTGAGATACTTTGCATGTTTTAATTGATCAATAAAATCATCAATGCGTGGAAGTAGGCAGTGATTCTTTATCGTGAATTTGTTCAATGCACAAAAATCGATACACATGCACCAAGTCCCATCCTTCTTTGGAACCAAAACTATTGGAGAACCACATGGCGAAGTAGATGGGTGTATGATACCTTTATTCAAAAACTATTGGATTTTCTTCTTGATTTCCAAACTTGCCATGATTGACATGCAATACATACCAATGTTTGGAAGTGGAATTCCTGTTGCAGCTGAATCTCATGTTGAATTCCCCTCTTGGGTGGAAACCCCTTTGGTTCTTGAAACATCTCGCCATGTTGACTTACCACATTAAACAAATCAGATTTCAATTTTTCATCACAACCTTCAAAAGATTCATAGCCAACATCTTCCTTTTTGTTGATCATAAGAAACAAAAAAATTTTACCTGCATTTACTAGCCTCTTCATTTTCCCTGCATTAACTAAAGAGATATTGAGTTTCTTGCGATGATATCTCACAATATCCTCCATTCGATGTTTGATCAAATGATATTTGTTCCCATGACGATAGAATATCGTTTTCCTGTCATACAAATCTGGACTATCCAAGATAATCCATGAAATGCCAAGTGGAAACACATCTATCTCAACTTCATCAACAAAGTTTGCAGTAATAGCAAATATGAAAATGCATTTCCTTGTCATGTGTAAATTTCATTTTTAACTATCCAACCTAAAGGGTATGGCTTATGATGAGGTACAGTTTCAAGGTTCCAATTTTTAACTAAGTCTTCTGAAGTCAAGTTTGCTTGTGACCCTGTATCAAATACGGCATCAATCTTTATATGATTAGAAATTACTCTAACATGGAATAATTTTATCCTTGTACCTTCATTTGAAGTGATATTGTGACTGTTTGAGGTACTAGAACTTGCACTTGCTATTTCTTCTTTTCCTTTGTTAACCATGGTAACTATTAATTTAGAAAACATTTATTATTATTATTTTAAATAATTATTATACTAAAATTTATTTTTATTATTATTTTAAATTTGTCTTTAATTCCACTTTTTGGAGTTTTTTCACTGTATATATGGATTCAACATCGTCAAAAATCTCTATGACATTTCTATTGTCCATGTTTTTATTGTGTAGGGGTTATCACAAGCTTCTGATTTCAATAAATTTATGCGAGATTTCAAAGAAATTAGACTAGAAAAATCCACTAGAAAAACTTCGGAAAAAACCTATTAAAAATAACTCGATTTTGATTAATTATCATAATAAAAATTATTTTTTTTTATCATTTTAAATAATTATAATTTTCATTGAATGATGCTTCAAGTGAAAAAATCATTAAACCAATTTCTAGAAATTAATTAAAAAATTAATATTATATTAAATTAAGATTTTCTTTCCCTCGTTTTAATTAAGTTTCTTCCTTAATCTCTGTAGGACGTACCATTTAAACCCATTTATAGAAATTAATTAAAAGATTAATATTATATCAAATTAAGACTTGTCTCTTCTCCTATTTTTAATTAAGTATTTTTAATCGCCGAAGAGATGTAATGTTCTATTAAAATAAGTATTGGACATTTATGAACAAGAGGGAATAGAGATTTATATAAACATGTCCACATTATAATTTTAAGGAATATATATATCTTTTATTGAAAATATTATGTTTATTAAAAATATATTTAATAAGTTTTGAATTATTTATGTATAATTCATTATTTTTGTATAATTCATACGATATGGGTTGAATTTTATTTAAGATTTTTTATGGTTGATATAAAATTGTATGACTTCTACGATATTTTTAGATATTTATTTTTCGTGAGTGCAATGATTCTTTTTATAGTAGGTTAACTTAGATGATGTAGAATTAAAAAAGAAAGGCGACTTACAAGAAAAAATCAATGCGAGGAGCTTAAGTAGACATTTAAGAAGATTTAATTGTTCACTTCTTGTTTCTCATGTCATAATTTTATTTTTAAGGGAACATGGTGGTATTTAAATAAGGGAACATGGTGGTCTTTAAATCTGATTGTATTTTTAGCAATTTCTTCTATCATTCTTTGGTTTTTAGCTATGTGGTCTAAGATAGAATCAAGAAGTGTAACACTATGAACTTCAACATCCATGAAACCTTCCATGCTCTTTGTTTAGTTTGAACCTTTATCTGTAGATTATTAAACAATGTGAAACCATTTAGGGGTTAATCTAGGAGGGGGATCGTCCTCATCTCCTCGACCCTAGAGCATATCATTATGTTTCCTTCCACTCAAAGTAGCATTTATTTTCCATTGATTTCAAGACAAACTTGGGGGAGTCTCGGGTGTGTGGGTGGAAGGCTGGTCTATGGGATTCTTCCCTCTTTTTTTGTATCTTCCTCTTGTACTTTTGGTGGTTTCAACAATTGGTTCTTTAGTAGGACTAGGAAATTATTTGTCTCTTAATGGACCAATGTGCCTTTCTTCGCTTTCTTTTGTAATCCTCGTGAACAAGTTTTCATATATGATCACATTCAAGTGCTTAGAAAATCCATTTTGGCTCGAAACCTTGAATAACTTAAGCTTCTTTTAAATTAAAAGAATTTAAAATATGAGAAAATTCTACAAAATGGGTGGCATTTTTCACAATTATCTCTCCTATAGTAAAAGGAAATGAAATAAATTGTATTTTATTATTCGAATTAAATAAAATAAAACATAGCAATTGTAGGAGTTGGAGGGGTTATCTTTCACCCCGAGGAACAAATAAAGACTCAATTTTCTTGGGACCTAGGCCTAGCAACTAAAAATCAAGCTAAATATCTTGCACTTTGGCCACAAATATAATTAGCAATTGAAAATAAAATAACGAAAGCTTGATTGTTTGGAGACTCAATGATAGTAATTCACTAGGTGAGGAAATCTAGGGGAACATCTAACTTAGACCTCCCCCCCTATTTTACAAAGGAATGTTTTACTCTCTCTACAAATTTAAAGTTTGCATGTGCTTAGACAATTTAACATGAATCCCGACTCATTGGAAAACAAAGGTACCATTCTGTAACAAGGGACCTTAGAAGTGGATCAAAGAGTGATAACAATCTCATATGTCCCATGCTTTTTAAGAGCAATAATGAAGTCCTATGTTCCACCAAAAATGACTCACGTAGTCAAGTAAACAAATTGGTTTCCATGGAGGAATCTAACCATATACATTCTCACCCTTGTAAGCATATTTATGTCAACATTTTGAGATTAACACTAGATAATCATCTTGTAATAACTCCCCAATATTGATGCGTTTTGATGGAGTATCCGTTTCTTTTTCATTACTCCATCTAGCAATTTGATCTAGCTCCATGCAGGTGTAAGTGGAAACTGAGTTTGGCATATTAAGGAAGGCTGGATATTACAAAAGAGTCGGGATACTTGAGTTGGAAATTGTATTTAATCCTTATAAATATGAAGCTAATATCGCTCCTTCGTTGTATTATTCATCTATCATTCCAAATAATTCATTATGATATAAGAATGTATTTGGAGGCCTTGAAATTTAATGCTCGAAGGTGGCGAATCACATGGAGACTTGGTTATATACGACAAAGCGTAACTCACATTTGATCTCACTCTGCACTATGTAAACATATTTTTGATCAGAGGTGGTCATATTTTGTTCGCATTAATCATGAGGATATCATCCTATGAATGTGAATTAGAAAAATAAAACTGTCTCTTGGAAATATTACTCGATTCAGTTGAAGGGATTTTGAAAACTCTTATTCATAGGGGAACTATAAAGGAAAACAAATGAATAATATTACAATTGTTGATGAATACCAAATATGAATTATATAAAAACAAGTTGGAAAGGTCCCAATTAATGATGTGTACTGGGTTGGGGGTTATGAATATGAAGGAGGTGAAGATAGAGGAGAATTCCAACAACAGTGTTAATTCCAATTTAAAATTGGTTGAGACTAGCGATGATGAAATTAAAAAAATGTGCCAAGAATTATTGAAGGATAGGAATAACAAGTTGAGGACAGGGATACAACTGCATGGATACAACAATGGTGAAGGGATAGTCTCCATTAGACAATCTAATAAATTTTAATTATTCTAATGTTATGCATATACATAATGTTGTAAGGATATTTTTCTAGACTCTATAGCAGGTGATTGTTTAGAATGGTTGGAAAAAATTTCCATAGCCATATATACTCTATATTTTGGGCTTTTGAATCAAGTCTATTTTTGTAACATGAAGCATTTTCTAATGGTTCAGGACCAACTTTGGTTTGCCAGCAGAATAAAGTTGAGACAATTAAGAGGTCGGGTCTCCTACAACCTTTATCCATTCCAAGTCAACTTTGGGAGAATATTTCAATGGATTTTATCCTAGGTTTACCTAAGTCTGAAGGAAAGAGTGTCATCATGGTGGTAGTTGATATAATTACGAAGTATGCACAATTTTTTGCATTATATCATCCATTTAAAGCAAGTACAGTTGCTACTGCATTTATGGAAACAATTCAAAACCTACATGGAAACCCAAAGATTATTGTAAGTGATAGAAATCTCATTTTGACTGGAAATTTTTTGATGGAATTATTTTCTTGTTTGGGTACTCAACTAGCTCATAGCTCACGTTATCATCCTCAATGTGATAGTAAAACTAAGATAGTGAATAAATTTTTGGAAGGATATCTTCGTTGTTTTGTATCTTATAAGCAAACACAATGGGTCAAGTGGTTACCTCTCATTGAATGGTGGTATAACACTTCCTTCTATACTGCGGCAAAAAAGACACCATTTATGGCACTTTATGGATGTCATCCACCGTCCATCACATATTCTTCAAGAGAAAATTCTAAGGTTCAAGCAGTGGAAGATCACATCAATCATCAACAAGAAGTTCTCCAACTCTTAAAGGATAACCTAAATTTGGCACAAAATCGAATGAAACAACAAGCAAATCAACATCACAATGAGAGAGGTTTTGATGTAGGAGACTGGGTATTTTTACGGTTATAAAAATACAAAAAAATTTCCTTCAAGTAAGCTAAGAAGGATAATAAAATATTGCCAAAGTAATATGGTCCTTACAAGGTGTTGCAAAAGATTGGTACTATGGCATACAAATTGGAGCTTCTTGATTCTTCACAAATGCATCTAGTTTTCCATGTTTCATGCTTTAAGAAGGTTATAGGGGACAAGGTTCTAGTTCAAACATTAATGCCAAAACTTGATGAGGAAGGAAAAATCATATTGGAACCTGAAGCAGTCACGTAAACAAGAACTCGATAGCTACGAAATAAATCAATTTCAGAGTATCTCATCAAATGGAAGAACTTATCCATTGAGGATTCTACATGGGAGGATGAAAATTCTATACAGAAGCATCCACAACTACTCAAGCATTGAGGACAACACTTTTTTTAAGGAGAGAGGCATGTTAGGTCCCTATATTATTAGTATAGTCCCTTATTGTTGTTAGTGCAACCCCATTTATTGTTATTGTTGTCCCCTGTAACCCCAGTATTTTTATTATTGTGCCTTTACATTATTATTATTAGGTCAGCTAGGTTTATATTGTGACCCCATGGAAGCCTATATATAAAAGGATGTTTTTTCATTTGTATCATCCAAGAATTGTTCATTTATGTAATGTATTGGAGGTTTCCCCCTCGAAGTAGCTGATTTCTAAGGCGTTGATCTCTCTTTCTTCTATTTTTGGAGCTAGTTTCATAAAAGTATCAAAGCGGGTTTAAACCTTCATTACCGCAATTGTTTTTACTAAGGAGTTAAAAGGAGTTATAAAATTATTTTGTGAAACATATTCTCTAGCAGTGAGAAAATTTTCCCACAGTGAGAAAATTTTTACACAGTAAGAAAGTTTGTTTACACAGTGAAAATGGAAACAACAAGCACAAGCTTGACTAATCCACAAATACCTCAATTTAGTGTAAAAAATTATGACTATTGGGCTATAAAAATGAAGGCTATGTTTTCTTCACAAGACATTTGGGAATTGGTGGAGAATGGTTTCCAAGAACTAGTAGAAGCAACAACATTCAATGTTTTGACACAAGTAGAAAGAGATTTTTTGAGGGACAACAAGAAGGACTCCAAAGCCCTCTTCTATATTTTTCAGGGAGTTCATGAAAGCATCTTCCCAAGGATTTCAACAAAAAAAAATTCCAAGAAAGCATGGGATACCGTCCAGACAACCTACCCAGGCATGGAAAAGGTGAAGACAACAAAATTACAAATGTTGAGAAGAGATTTTCGAACAATTTGTATGAAATTCTCGTAGAATGTAATTGGTTTGGTTACCCAAATCAGGTTTCATGGTGAGATACTTGAGGAAAGAAGAATATTTGAAAAAATTCTGAGAAGTCTGCCAGCAGGATTTGATGCTATAGTTGTGGAAATAGAAGAGACAAAATATCTCTCATAGATTTCAGTGGACGAGCTTTATTCATCACTAATGTCTCATGAGCATAGGTTGAAAATAGCAAAAAAATCATCATTGGGGAATGCATTCAAGACACAAGTCTCATTTGGTTAAGGTAGAGGTCCAAGAAGATCAAATTATAGAGGAAGAGGAAGAAGCCCACACAGAGGTGGAAGAAGTAGCCCTTCAAGCCCAAGTGGAAGGGGTAGGAATCAAAATCCAAGTCAAGGCCCAAGTCGAAATAAAGCACAAGGTCAGAGGTATGATAAATATCAATTTCAATGTCATTATTGTAAGAAGTATGGTCATTATGCAAATGAGTGTAGAAAGAAGCAATATGATATAAGTAGCAAACCTGGTGCAAATTTCAGTAAGAAAAATTAGAACCGTGATAGCATGTTTTTAGCTTGTAGTGTAGCACTATAAAATCAAGGAGATGTATGGTTCTTAGATTCAGGTTCTAGCAACCACATGAATGGAAACATAGAACTTTTCTTCAATTTGGACGAGAGTGTAAAATCTGAAGTAACATTAGGGACGCATAGCAATGGGAAAAGGTAGAGTTGACATTCTAACAAACAAGGGAGAGAAGAAGTTCATGTTAGATGTTTACTTTGTCCCTGGTTTGAAACATAACCTCATAAGCATTAGACAGCTCATGCAAAAGAGTTACAATGTATTTTTCAAGAATGATGTGTGCACAATCTTGGATAAGCCTCCAAGTAGACAACTGATTGCAAAAGTTCATATGAAAAACAATCGAATTTTTTCTGTCAAGCTAAGATCAGATTTGAAGGAAGAAGGTGCTCGAGTAAAAATATAAACGAATTCAGAAATGGATGAAAGAAATGTAGCATTTTTCAGACAATAAAAATTTCAAGCAGAAAATAAAGATGAAAATTGGTTATGGCATTTGTGATTTGGTTGAGGTTTGAATTTTTTGCTTAGGAAATGCATGGTGAATGGATTGGCACTCATAGAAAAACTGCACAGCTTATGTGAAGGATGCATCTTGGGAAAAAAACATAGAGAATCATTTCCAATAGGAAATTCAATAAGGGAAAAGGCACCCTTGGATATTTTCCACTCAGTTTGTGTGGACCAAGGAAAACACCATCATTTGGGGTAAACCACTATATTTTTACCTTCATATATGACTACACAATGAATAGATGGGTCTACTTCCTAAAATAGAAAACTGAAGTGTTTGACCTCTTCTACCACTACAAAGTTCTTGTTGAGAAGAAAATTAGACACTACATCAAAGTGTTGAGGACTAATAGACGTGGAGAATATATCTCAAAATAATTCCTACGTTTTTGTAGGGAGCATGGAATTCCCAAGCAGTTTACAACAAGGTATACACCTCAACAAAATGGTGTCAGAGATAGAAATAATAGGACCATTATGGAAATGGAAAGGAGTATGTTGAAGGAAAATAATTTTACAAATGATTAATGGGATTAAGATGTCCCCTGGGCAGCGTATATTATTAATAGGTGTCCAACCAAAAGTGTTATTGATATTGTTCCTAAAGAGGCATGGACTGGAAGAAATAAATATGTGACTTGCATGAGAATGTTTGGGTGTGTGGCATATGCACATGTCCCGAATTAGTTGAGGAAGAAGCTGGACAGAAAGGGGGAGAAATTTATATTTGTTGGATACAATGCTCAATCCAAGGCATACAATCTCTACAACCCATCAACCAAGAAAGTCATAATCAACAGAGATGTTCATTTCGTAGAAGAGGAAGCATGGGATGGAAGTTTAGAGAATAAAATAAATGTGAAGACATGTATGTGACATGAAGAAAAAGTGGAAACTCCTCAATGGTGGCTCCTCCTCCACCTACACAAGCTCAACAAAGCGGATCAGAAAATAAATGCTAGTTAATGTTGTGCTAGTTTCATATCAGATATAAACTTTTATTTTCTTTCTTTTACTTATCCTTCATGAGTTTTTTTATGAGCATGTGATTGGAAAACAATGTACTTATTGAAATTATGATTTTTTCATAAGCTTAAAAAACATAATTTTAAATGATAGAACAAAATCAATAGGAAACATAGCAAACACATATAACAAATCTTAACATAGAGAATTTTGATAAAGGAGTTCAGCCCTCCTCGTCTACATCTCCTTGGTCCAGCTTCATAGTGTGACCTTTGTATTAGCTTCAAGTGTGCTCATATTGCTTTTATAATCTCCTAAAAATGACTATTTGTTTGCTGAATTTGGACTTTGGATGCTCTGGAAATAACCGCAACACCTAGTGGCCCTAGCCTTCAAAAATATTAAAATGCACTAAAACACCTGTAGATGACCTTTTCTACCTCTACAACCTTCTTCATTAAATTCTCACAATGCCAATTAGCCTAGAATGACTCTTTCTGAGCTCATTTTGGTCAAATATTGAGCGAGTTATGACCAAAACAAACTTTTCCCCAATTTCTCCTCCAAAACTGGAGAAACTCCCAGTTAGTTTTCTAAAATTGGCATTCCTGCCAAGTTTGGTGTTGCCTCCAAATTTTATGCTAGTTTAAATGTCAGGATGAATCATATTAATGTAGGATTAATGGGTGGATAAGAAATTTTTAAAGTTAAGCACGGTTTTAGTGTTAATGACATTTAACCATCACTAACCTACGTCTTAACATAATTAAACGTGCTTAAACATATCCCACTGGTTCGATGGTTTTATCATCTAGTTCTTACGGAGTGGCCACATGGGGAGGGGGTTATCCCCTCCAACCCCCAAATGGTCAGCAACTTTAATTAAATTTTATGCAAAAGACATATGGGGTAAGAACTACCCAGTGGATGATATGGTATGGTAGTTTCTTAGTAGGTGGGAGGTCAGGGGTTCGAGCCCTGAATCAGCCATAAAATTTTGTACCAATGCACAAAAACATCTCCTCCACTAAATTGTGAAATCCACAATTCTCAAGCCTCCTCCAAACCTATTTTAGTGGTTCCTCCAAAGATAGTTAGGTATGCCGAAATATATAGGTTTGAAACTATAATCTCTCTATATCTATATATATATCTGTGTGTGTGTGTGTGTGTGTGAAATATAGATATATATATATATATATATATATATATATTTGAAAGAACTCCATCAATCCTTAGTCTGACCATTGATGTAACAAAGAATTTTACCCCCCATAGGTCAAGAGGTGGCCCACCAAAGAGGACACGTGGCGCCCTCTCGCTGGGTTTCACTCCAACCTTAAAAAAAAATCAAATTATTACTTAGGAAGAATTGGAGGTCATTGGGGAATTTTTCTCTTCACTTAACCCATCTGGTGAATCTGAAGACGACACTTGTCACAGTGTCACTGGCTACAATATGGAAAATACTTCAACAATGTTGATTGTACCTATCACATCAGGATTGTACCTGTTATGCTCATTTTTTCCTTTTTTTGGAAAACATACAACAAATGATAATTTAGTCATACAAACACGGATTTTGATGAAACGAGTTGTGTCGGAATCCTAGCGACAAAATCTATCCGGTCGTTTAGGTTTGAAGAAATATCGAGCACTTTCAATTTTTAGATAAAATTTGAGCCTTGGATCATTCCTTCCCACTAGAATCCTCTTGGACTCTAGAAGATACTATAAATTTTTCATCAAGTGAGGTTACAACTCCCTCACTTTTCCTATCTCCAACAATTTTGACTTTGAAGGATTTTGACCTTTGAGTCCAATTCTAATGTATTCAACATTCCCTCTTCTTGAAGTTTTGATTCTTCTGTCAAGTATGAGATATTACTTAAGTTCATCAAGATATTTTGGTGAGAAATCATCTAGTGATGGAAGCTGAACATGCTGTCATTGATCATCAATCAAATGAGGCTCAAGCAATCTAAAATTATCAACATTAATGACACAATATATTTTCATATAAGGAGGCAAATCTATCTTGATTGCATTTGCACCAATCGTTTCCAAAAATTTTAAATGGATCATAAGAGATTGGTTTGAGATTTTTACCTTCCCCTTGCAATCTTTCTTTTCTTATATACAAGAAAAATTGATCACCAACTTGGAATTTCTGATCAACCTGATGTTTGTCATGCCTTGCCTTATAGCAGATTTGACTCTTCTCAAGTTGCACTTGCACTGTGTGATGTACCAACTGAATTTGCTTAGTGAAATTTATTGCTTTATCTCTGTCACTATGTCCATATATAGTAAAATATTTCTCAAAGATAAATTCCAATGCAAATCTTGGCAAGTAACCAAAACATGACTCAAATGGCGAAGTATTTGTGGAATAATGTTTTGCCCGACTGTATCCATGTTGTATGTAGTGTAACTATTCATCCCACAACTTGGGATGCTTGCTGTAACTGTCTCCTAGAAGATGAATAACAATTATATTTACCACCTCTATTTGACCATATTTTTGCGGATGAAATGTTGTACTCTTCTTCAAATTTGTATCCATCATGTCCCATAATTTTGACCAAAAATTCCCAACAAATCAAGAATCTCGATCACTTACAATAGAAGTAAGAAGACCAAAATGGATCCATACATTTTGAAAGAAAATATTATTTGTTTGCTCAGTTGTAATAGTTTTCTTACATGCCATCAAAATACACATTTTTTTGAGCATATCTACCACAACATACAAATAATCATGACCTCTCTCTCTGACATAGGAAGGCCTCCTACAAAATCCATTGAGATGCTCTCCCAAGGATGAGAAGGAACTGGAAGTGATGTGTACAAACCAAGCTTCCTATTTCTAGGCTTACTTGTTGCACATAAAGAACATCCTCTAATAAAATTAGAAACACTTTTGTTCATGCGTGGCCAATAACAATACCTTTGCATATGCGCTACTGTCTTGCCTACACCGAAATGTCCTACAATCAACGATGTTCACGCCTCCCTTATGATATTGTTTCTTTCTCCCTGTGGTATACATAACTTGCCCAAGTGATACAACAAACTGTCATGCACATGATAATCTAACTCTTCATTTTGGTTTCCCTTACTCAATTTCTCATACACATCTTGAAAATCACTATCATTCACATATTATTCAATGTAACTTTCATGCATAATATAACTGTGCTTGAGAATAATACCTGAATTTACAATAGGACTAAAGAGCATATCAGCTACCTTATTGTACATTCCTTTCTTGTACTTGATAACCTAGTGAAATTGTTGTAGAAAACCCATCCACCTGAAATGTCTTGATTGATGCAACTTTGATTGCGATTATAAGTACTTCAATGGCTGATGGTAAATATGGATAATGGTCTCCTTTCCCATCAAGTAATACTTCCATTTATTTTTACTTTTTACTAATGCATATAACTCTTTATCATATGTAGGATATTTAGTCATAGCTCCATTAAAATTTTTAGAATGAAATGAGATAGTCTTCCCATGTTGCATGGGCACTACTACCATAACATAATCACTTGCATCTATTTGGATCTCAAATGGCTGTCCTAGATTTGAAATTGCTAGTACCAGTGCTTAACTTACCTTTTGATTTAAAGCATCAAATGCTTTTTGTTGCAAATCTGTCCAATGGAAGAATTTCTTTATGCTTTTCAATGCATGTAACAGTGCTGCAATGGAAGAAAAATTAGCAATAAATTTCCTCCAATATTGTGTTGCCCCTAAAAAGCTTCTTACCTCAGTAACTGTATTGGGTCTGGGCCAATTCAAAATGACCTCATATTTGGAAGGATCAATCATCAATTCAAATCCTAAAACTATGAGTCCCGAATATACCAATGAATTCTTACCAAATTCACACTTTGACATATTAAGAAACAATTTTCTCTTTTCTGAAAACATCAAGTACCTTCCTCACATGCATGACATGTTCTTCTTTTGATTTGTTGAATATGAGTACGTCATCTAAGTAAAAAATGAAAAAATAATCTAGAAATGGTCTAAGTACATCATTCATTACTCTCATGAAAGTATCCGGTGCATTTGTTAAGCCAAACAACATAACTAACCACTCATACAATCCTTGTCTAGTATTGAAAGACAATTTCCAAATGTCTTCTTTAGTTATCCTAACTTGATGATAACCACTTCTCAAATCTAACTCAGTGAGATACTTTTCATGTTTTAACTGATCAAGCAAATCATCAATGCGTGGAAGTAGGTATTGATTCTTTACCGTGATTTTTTTCAGTGCACGAAAATCGATACACATGCGCCAAGTCCTATTCTTCTTTGGAACCAAAACTATTGGAGAACCACATGGAGAAGTAGATGGGTGTATGATACTTTTATTCAACAACTATTGGATTTTCTTCTTGATTTCCAAACTTTACATGATTGACATGTAATACATACCAATATTTGGAAGTGAAACATCCTGTTGCAGCTGAATCTCATGCTGAATTCCCCTATTGGGTGGCAACCCCTTTGGTTCTTGAAATATCTCACCATGCTGACTTACCACATCAAACAAATTAGATTTCAATTTTTCATCACATCCTTCAAAAGATTCATAGTCAACATCTTCCTTTTTCTTGATCATAAGAAGCACAAAATTTTTACTTGCATTTACAAGCCTCTTCATTTTCCCTCCATTAACTAAAGAGATGTTCAGTTTCTTGCGATGAGATCTCACAATATACTCCACTCGATATTTGATCAAATGATATTTGTTCTCATGACAGTAGAATATCACTTTCCTGTCATACAAATATGGACTATCTAAGATAATCCCTGAAATGTCAACTGGAACCACATATAACTCAACTTCATCAACAAATTTTTCAGTAATAGAAAATATGAAAATACATTCCCCTGTCACCTGTAAATTTGAATTTTTAACTATCCAACCCAAAGGGTATGACTTGTGATGAGGTATAGTTTCATGGTTCAGTTTTTTAACTAAGTCTTCTGAAATCAAGTTTGCTTGTGACCCTGTATCAAATAAGGAATCAATCTTTATATGATTAGAAATTACTCTAACATGGAATAATTTTATCCTTGTATATTCATTTGAAGCTTTATTGTGATTGTTTGAGGTACTAGAACTTGTACTTACTATTTCTTCTTTTCCTTTGTTAACCATGGAAACTATCTTGGTTTCATCTCCTCAATCAGATTCAAGATATTTTTGTGTGGTGGAAGTTGTCTTTTGTTTCCCTTTCTTATTTAGTTTCTTTGGTCTTAGCTCGAGATGTAGTTTCCAACGATGGGATTCATCATGCCCCTCTTTGGAACAATGTTTGCATGTAAGTTTCTCCCCTTCTTGCTTCACACTTGCATTCTTCTTTCCCTTCCATTTTCCTCCTTTATCTTTTCCCTTACCCTTGAATGGCGTCTTCTTGCTACCCTCTTCAGAATTTTTTTTACCCCTTGCTTCAAGATGTGTGGCTTGCACACATACTTCATCTAAGTTCTTTGGGTTAAACATGATGATAGTGTGTTTTAAGTAGGAATTAAGACCTCCTATATACTTCAAGAGTGTCTCTTGTGAATTTAAGTCTACTCCAAGTAACAAAGCCCTTTTCCTAAAATCTTGTGTATACTCTTGGACGCTTTGACCTTTAAGTTGTCTAAAGTTTTTCCAACTCATTATTGCTTTATGCATATAGACTAATGGATAGAATTGTCTTTTAATGGAAGAAATGAAATTGACGCAAGAAATGGAAATTTTACGATGGATGCACATTTACTCTTGTGTCTTTTCCTCCCACCAAAATAATGTTGCTCCTTCTAGCCTTAATGAAGCCAATTGGATTTTAATATCGTCTTCTTGCAGATTATGAATTATATAGTAAACTTCCAATTGGTGAATCGAATTATCTATTCTTTTAGTATTAACTCTCCATTATATGTAGGAAGTTCAAATTTGATGTCCAACTTGATTAACAAAGTCTTACCTTTTGAGACCTTGGAATGAG
Source organism: Pinus albicaulis (assembly GCA_034641835.2). NCBI lineage: Eukaryota > Viridiplantae > Streptophyta > Pinopsida > Pinales > Pinaceae > Pinus > Pinus albicaulis. The sequence continues at coordinate 400,221,807 of CM076577.1, read as the reverse complement.
TATGGGTATGTTTTTGTAGTGGATTTGGAAGATGAAGATGCCTCTGAGGATGATGATGATGGTGGAGAAGGAGGTGGTTTTCCACCACTGTCTTTTGAGCTCCTCTCTTCCTCATTTTTACTGTTTGAATTTTCTTCTTTATGAGGGTGTTTTGGACCTTATCCAGTTTCCTTTTTCCATAAAATATTCTTACATAAGTTTCACCATCCTTTGCATTTGTTTGAAATCCTTCTTGACATCCTATTCTTAAGAATTTTCATGAGCTCCTTCATGGCCTCATATGTTGGCTATAGATTAAAGCTCTATCTCTGCAACTTGTATCTCTTCAACCACTTCAGCCTCTTATGAAACTAATTCCTCTTGTTCTTCAAGTGTTGCCTTGAGTGGTCTTTTAGGTGAGAATGATGTTTTCTGAGTCTTCTTCCTTCTTGTCCTAACTTCTGGACTAGCTATCAATAGCTTCCCTTCTCCTCTTTGCAATATCAATCTTGTAAGCATCAATAATTTTGCACTCTTAAAACCCTTCAAGTAAAACAAGCAAGAAACCTTGTGCTCTGATACAAAATTGATATTAAAATGAATGATAGTTAATTTTATTCTAGTTTCATATCAGATATAAACTTTTTCTTTTCATTGTTTTACTTATCCTTCATGAGTTTGTTTATGAGCATGTGATTGGCAAAAATTGTACTTAGTGAAATTATGAGTTTGTCATAAGCATAAAAAACATAGTTTTAAATGACAGAACATAAGCAATAGTGAACACATAAAACACATATAAGAGAGCTTAACACAAAGAATTTTGATAAAGGATTTCACCCCTATTGGGCTACATATCCTTGGTACAGCTTCATAGTGTGACCTTTGTACTAATTGCAAGTGTGCTCAAATTGTTTTTACAAGCTCCAGAACCTCTTGGAATTTGTTCCAATGAGTTTAAAACATCATAATCTCCCAAAAATGACTATTTTTTGATGAATTTAGACTCTGGATACTCTATCAATAACCCCAACACCTAGTGGCCCTAGCCTTCAAAATTTTTCAAATGCACTAAAACGCCTATAGATGACCTTTTCTTCCTCTGAAACCTCCTTCATTGAGTTCCCTACATGCCAATTGGCCTATAATTATACTTTCTGAGTTAATTTTGGTCAAAAATTGAGTGAGTTATGACCAAAACCAACTTTGCCCCAATTTCTCCTCCAAAACTGGAGAAACTACCTGTTAATTTTCTAAAATTGGAATTCCCGTCAAGTTTGGCGCTGCCTCCAAATTTTCCACCAACTTAAATGTCGGGATTAATTAGCGTAATGTAGGATTAATGGGCGGATAAGGCATTTTTAAAGCAAAGTGTGATTTTAGTGTTAATGATGTTTAACTGTCACTAACCCACGTCTTAACATAATTAAATGTGCTTAAAAATATCTCATCGGTTCGATGGTTTTAGCACCTAGTTCTTGCAGTGTGGCCACATGGGGAGGGGTCTATCCCATGATGCTGGCCGCCTCCAACCCCCAAATGGTCGGCAACTTTAATTCAAATTTATGCGGAAGACATATGGGGTAAGAACTACCCGATGGATGAGAGGATATGGCGGTCAAGGGTTCAAACCCTGACTCTGCCACAAAATTTTGCACCAATGCATAAAAGAAACTCCTCCACTAACTTGTCAAATATTCCATTCTAAAGCCTCCTCCAAACCTGGTTTAGTGGTTCCTCCAAACATAGTTAGGTCCACCAAAATATATAGGTTTGAAACTATTATATATGTGTGTGTGTGTGTGTGTGTGTGTGTGTGTATTTGAAATAACTCCATCGAACCTTAGTCTGACCATTGATGTAACAAATAATTCGACCCCTCATAGTTTAGAAGGTGGCCCACCAGAGAGGACATGAGGTGCCCTCTGGTTGGGTTTCAATCCAACCTTAAAAGATTTCAAATTCCAACTTAGGAAGAATTAGAGGTCATTGGGAAAATTTTCTCTTCATTTAACCCATATGGCGAATCTGAAGATGAAAATTGTCAGAGTGTCACTAGATGCAATATGGAAAATATTCTTGCAATGCTGACTATACTTTTCACATCAGCACTATGCCTGTTATGCTCATTTTTTGTGTGTTTTGGAAAACGAACAACATATGATAAACCAATCATACGAACTCGGATTTTCATGAAACGAGCTATGACGGAATCCTAGCGATGAACTCTATCTGGTCATTTAGGTTTGAAGCAATTTCAAGCACTTTCAATTTTTATCTAAAACTTGAGCCTTAGATCAAAATGAGTCAACATATGACATCGCAAACAAATAATAGGACAATGTTTCACAACCAGGCAAGTGCTTCTCCAAGCACACCACAAGGATCCGCAACTCCATCTACTTCAAGAGCAACACCAAGACCATCTTCAGCAAATATAAGAAGACCAAAATTCAAAAATTTAAATGAAATTAATGAGCAAGATAATGTTGATGGGAGCGTTGGTCTAAATTCTTTATTTTCATTATTTTTTCATGTAGATGACCTGATACACTTTGAATATGCAATCAAAGAAGACAAATGGGTTGCGACAATGGATGAAGAAATAGGAGCAATAGAAAACAAGGACACATGGGAGTTAATGGACCTTCCCCAAGGTAAAGAAGTCATTGGAGTGAAATGGGTCTATAAGACCAAGAGAAACATTGAAGGAAAGATTGAAAGGCATAAAGAAAGGCTAGTTGTTAAAGGATACAAGCAGAAGCACGGAAGAGACTAAGCGGAAACATTTGTGCCAATTAAGAGGATAGAGACTATACATACAATGTTGTCAATTGTCGCGCAACAGAAATGGAAAGTGTTTCAAATTGATGTAAAATCAATATTCTTGAACAGAGTGTTGAAAGAGGAAGTGTATGTTGTGCAAACTCCTCGCTATGAGGTAGAAGGCAAAGGAGACAAGGTATGTAGGTTGCGAAAAGATCTATATGGGCTGAAGCAAGCACAACGAGCATGGTATAGAAGGATAGATGCCTACTTTATGGAAAATGGGTTTGAAAAATGTGACAGTGAACCTAATCTCTACATCAAAGAAAATAACAGTAAGCTTCATGTTGTAAATTTTTATGTAGATGATTTGATTTTCACAGGGAGTGATGATTTTATCATCGCTGATTTCAAAGAAGCCATGAAAAGTGAGTTTGAAATAACTAACTTGGAGTTGCTAAGATATTTTTTGGGCATAGAAGTGAAGCAAACAGAAAATGGCATTTTTATCTCTTAAGCAAATTATGTTGTAGACATTTAGAGAGGTTTAATATGTAGAACAATAAGCCATCACTAAATCCAACTGTCATGGGGTTGAAGTTGAGAAAGGAAGATTGCAACAAAAATGTCAATCCCACATTACACAAAAGTATGGTGGGCAGCGTAATGTATTTGAACACAGCTAGGCGTGACATAATGTATGCAATGAGTTTGGTGTCGAGGTGTATGGAGACACCCAAGGAGACATGTTGGCAAACAACTAAAAGAATTTAAAAGTATGTCAATGTGACAAAGGAGTATGGCGTATTGTACTCTGCAACTGATGATTTTAGGCTGGTTGGTTACACTGACAGTGGTTGGGCAGGAAGTGTTGATGAAAGAAAGAGCATGTAAGAATATGTTTTTCATTTGGGTTCGGGATCCATTTCATGGGCTTCCAAGAAGCAGCTGATAGTCATTGTCAACAACTGAAGCTGAATATGTCACCCCAACAGCAGAAATGTGTCAAGCTATTTGGATGAGAAGTATGTTGTGGGACTTATGTCATGAACAAGATGAAAAAACTACTATTTTTTGTGATAAAAAGTGAGCAATTGAACTATCAAAGAATTTTTTCTTTCACAAGACGACCAAAAAAATTGATGCTAAATATCATTTCAAAAGAGAATTAGTTACCGATGGTGAGATTGTGTTTGCAAGATTGTAGGTGAGAAGAACAATTTTATAGACACCTTCACAAATACTTTAGCACATGAATTTTTTTTTTATCTCAGAAATTGTCTAGGAATGGTCAATGGTAGCAGTTGTGATTAAGGGGGAGTGTTGGAGAATTATTCTCAACCACCGCGTTAAATATAGTGACAAGTAACCATACCTGAGTGAACGTTTTGCGGGTTGTGGATTGTGTTTGCAAGTTAAAGGACATGGAGTAAATGAATTTTCGGGCATAGTACATAACCTATTCAACAAGAGAGTAAATTAATTAAAATTCAATTTGAAATTTTTTAATGGTCAATACAAATGCATGGGAAAACATGTACTCATCCTCAATGTTTAGAAAATGATGTTTCCCTATGGTATGTATTAAATTTGTTCTGTCATGAATTAAATGTCTCAGATATATATGTTTTGAATTAACAAGCATAGAGTTAGAGTAGAGTAGAATGTAATTTGGTGGATGTAAGTCTCGAATGAAAAGAAGGACAAAAACATGGAGTAAATTTTGGTGGGCATGTGAAAACAATAATTACAGTAAAGGTTTTACTGTGTGTTACTCCACAACAACTTGTGAATGTAAATGTCAGTAAGAGATAGTCCCAATGAGTATGTTTTGTTTTTAAATTATAATATAAAGTTTGGTTAGTCACTATATAATTCTAGAATTTTTATGTATGTTCTTACCGCAGCATTGTTTTACTATGTTTTAGCGTGAGTGAAATTGTTTGAAGTTTGTTTTTACTCTGATTTTAATCTCCCCCTGGATTAAGTGAGTTCCTAAGTCTGTGTATCTTGAATAAAGTCATTTCTTCAACTATGCTTTAACTCCTTGTGTTGAGGAAAAAGAATTTCCCCTGTCTTTAAAAATTTTGACAGAAAAAACAATCGTCCTACTTGAGGAATCTTCGTCTTGATATTATACTTTAGGTTTTATTTTGAATTTCTCAAGCGAATTTATTTTTTCAAATCTCTAAATTTTCTATTTTACATTTAATGGGTTTATGCGACAAAGATTTAATTTTTTCGATATGGTTACATGTAGGGTTTTGGAGCGGCTACATAATTCATGTTCAATAGGTAATATGATATATCATTTCAAGTGTAAATTCTATAAATTACTTCTTTCTCAGTGAGGGTCTTTAATTTCACTTGGCACTTGTATTTCAGGTATGGAGTTGTGAAATAGACATGGTTTCTTATAAGATTTTGGACATCCCTTTTTCAACACTTTGGTTCCAGATCAACTTCCTATTCGTCCATTCGAATGCCTTAGTTATGAATAGTTGTTTCTTGACAATTATCTTTTCAAACCCTAACAAGGGCTTTCATAAGCTTATTGATTTTACTATATTTACCCTACATGGCTCAACTTTCCAGTCAAGACGTTAATAAATTTTTCATTTATTAAATGGGATATTGTCACTGGCTTTGGTCTATATTGCTTCGGCCTCTGTGTATGGACATACGCTTCTGTTTCCACTTAATATATATATATATATATATATTTCTTTTTATTAAACTATGGTTGTGTATATTTTTTTCTACTTTTTATAGAATCGTTGACTTGATTCCTATTGTGTATCGTTATCATATGGACTTTAGAATGTATTCGATTTCTTTGTACAATTAGTTATAGTAACTCTGTAATTACAGTTTCTGTGAAATATTATGTCCTTTCTCTTAAGGAAATCTATTCAAATCATTTTATGAGAAATACCTTAGGTAATATAGCTATTTGGCATTTAGCCCTGGAACTATGCCTACAATTCGACGCTCTTAAGTCTTACGGCCATACTACCTTACCTTCTCTCTTGCACTTAATTCTTACATTTATGAATCTACTCCATTTAAGTTTTCTTGGGCATATGTATCAGTAATAACCCATTGTTGCTTCATATTTCTACAATCTGTCTTAAGTGCAGCAGAGATGTTTTTTAAGAGAATATATATATATTTCTCTTTTGTCTATTCTAATATTAAGTTCCATATATGTTCTGTACACTATTTTTTTAATGGAGTCAAATCGATTTAACCCTTCTTTATACTATTGGATTGATATTAAATTTCACTCCATTTCTCTTATACTATCACTATGTATTCATTTTGTTTGCGGTGGTATACAGACAATAGCTTCGAAGGTTAAATATTTATGCTACAAAAGATTCGATAACATAAGATGATTAAGATAAATCAACATTATATTGTTGCGATAACATAAGATAATTAAGATCATACTGTTGCGATAACATAAGATAATTAATAGTTAGTTCATAGCCTGGAGAAACTTACAAACATAATTTCATGAAGTTTGCTGACATAAATAAATAAGTTTTTTTTTTTTTTTTCTAAATAATTTACTTTCTACCTCAACCTTTACCTCTACCCCTTTCGATATATACATATTTAATATAATCGAATCTTATTTATCGTTAATTTAAACCATTTTTTAGAATCTAATTTATATACTAGTATAAATGATATATATATGAATTTTAACTATCACATAATTATTCCATAATTTATTTAAATTATCCCCTTTTTGATTCAATTAAATTCATACCCAGCATATTTCCTTTACTATTATATATCCATGCATGTCATTTATTTCTATATACACAGGCAAATCCTCTCTAATCCTTTCTTTTTTAGATATCTCATATATATCCCTCAACAAATATTTTGGTAGAAATATTTTATATTCATAACAGCATATGACAGATTATTTTATATTCAAATTCATGTTTCCGAAGAATTTAAAAACTATTGTAAATGCACTGTATTATACCTATACCATTTTGTTGCAATAACTATCATAGAAAATGTTTACTTCAGATCTGCGCATGCACTATTTCCCCTCAAAATTAAATAACATGTTATGTGATTTCTTATATATTTCTTCTTTTCTTTCCGAAGACGAATTATATAATTATAAAAATTCATACCAGAATAATTCTATCTCTCTTTCATGATCAAACTATAAAATCTTATAAGTTGTAGTCATGCTTCAACCATGTCTTGCATTCATTATTATTTTTTTTTTTAAATAATACTATAACATGTACTAATTAGTTATGCAATTGAAATCTATAGAACAGAAATTTGTTCAATCTTTTTTTACTTTGAGAAAATTCTATCGAATGGAAATTTGATCATTTTTTTTTTACTTTAAGCAAATTCATAAATACATATACAACAAAATAGAATAAATCATTATCTATAATGAAAATGTTCCACCCAATCCTGAACTATGTCCAATAATTCTCCTCAAGCTAGCATTTTCTTTCCATTAAGAAAATTCATAAATACATATACAACATAATAGAATTAATCACTACCCATAATGAAAACTTTTGGGGAATATTCAATAGGAGAGCATGTTCCAACCAACCCTGAACTATGTCCAATAGTTGCCCCTAAGCTAAAATTTTCTTTCCATTAGAACTAGCAACCCTTTGGTTCCTATGTGTTTTTATTTTATAGTTTTCTTCGGAGTATGTTTTTCATAGCCTCCTGCATTAAGGTCTCAACCTTTTTCCTAGGATTTTTTTTTGTTTTCTAGAAAAAAATTCTCTTCTTTTTCTTTAAAGGAAGCTTCTCTTGCCCGCCTTGCTTTATTCAACCCCCACTTAGTATTTCTCTCAGCTAAGTGATTAACATAACTTTTTACCCCCATTATGTTGATATTTTTAATTATTTTTTCCTAGGGATTGATAAGGTGCTAAGTGTTAAGCTCAAAAATCGAACTAATCAGAATCATTCAGAACCTGAACGCCCATGAAGTTCTCCTAGCCAGGAATTCTGCACACTTCATTTCATCGAAAATCAACTTCACATGAAAAAGTTAGAGTTTGTTATTCATTTTATCAAACAAGTAAAATTTTGAAAAAAAAAGGACACTCAGCTTCCTAGTAAGCAGTCTGTATTAATGATGTGGCAGTTGACTATGTAGTTGGTCAAACTGGTCAAATTCTCCTTTGGGCGAATCATATGGTGACATTTTTCATTTTTTGATTGGTTGCTAAGAGTGATTTTTTTCATTTTTATCGGATGTTGGAATGACCCAACCGGAAGAAGACACGTGGTGCAGCTAAGGATGACCATGTGCCTCCTCCCAAAGGCCAAAATATGGCTATGTTCAAAGGTCGAATTTCATATACCATGGTGAAAAACTATATATAGTCGTAAGGGCAGAACTCGAGGTCAACCTCAAGACCTCCCCCACATAAGCACAATGAACTGCCAAAAGCCTATGCGTTATGACTTAATATATATGGACGCAATCATATATATAAAGTTTATGGTATGTGTTATGACCATGGAAGTGGCTCCAAACTAAATGCACTTAGTGCATTCAACCACCACTTAATCACACTTAGATCTAATTGATTTGAGCTTATCACTGCAGTTAGTTTGGCGGAGTCCACCATTTTTGGCGCAACTCCACATTTGGCGGTGTTAATTAGAGTTCTCTTCATTTTTGGAGGGGTTTCCTAGGCGAAAATTGAATTAACCATATTTTTTTCAAAATTCAACCATTTTTTGCTCAGAAAGAGTCTATCCTTAAAAATTTGGAAATTATGAGCAGTTTGGAGGAGGTTTCAGGAGTAGTAGAGGATTATAAACAACATTTTTTTCCATTTTTAGCTAATACATAGGCCCAAGCCATGGAAGTTGGAGCAAGGAGATGTAGCCCAAGAGAGGTGAACTCCTTCATCAAAACATTATAATGGATCATTTGACGGTTTGTTGTACATTTTATTGCTAATGTTCAACACTTTTTTTAATGTTAAAATGTTCATTAAATTAACATAAAAAATTGATGTAAAATACCTATTTAACACTCACAAACACCTAAAGGAAATCTATGCACATGAAGAAAATGATCAACAATTGTTTATAATTCTAAAGATGAAATTAGCACATCAAAATTAACATTCAAATTCAGATGAAGGTGGTATCAGAGAAAAGGTTATTTTCTTGAATTTTTTGCAAGTAGGGTTTTAATGGTTGCAATTTTGTGATGCTTAAAAGGTTAAAGTTGCAGAGAGGATAATGGAAACTGTTGGTTGCTAGTACTGAGGTTAGGATGAGAATAGGGAGAGCCACAAGGCCAAAATATCCACCCAAATTTTCACTCCGAGTTGCACCTCAAGCACCTCAAGTTATATCTCTAGCTGAGATTGAGGAGGTACAATTTGCACCAGAAGTTGAGCTTGAAAATATAGCGATCATGTCAGGTGTAGGAGAGACTAAAGGTCTTTAAGAAGAGAAAGCACTCAATAAGGCTTTCTATGACCTAACTAACATTGTTAGGATCCTCTTTGAAGATAGGAACACCAGGATGGTTGGAGGGAATTATAAGCCTCCACATGGAGAGGGAACCTCAAAAGGAAAAAAGGATGAAGAGTAGGCTTCAAAGGGTAGTGGAGGAAAGCCTCGTCCATCTCCAACATCTTCATCATCACCCTCATCATCACCATCAACATCATCTTCCACTTCCACAGCACAAACCACCCATACTCACTCAAAAAACCCAAAAGGAAAAGCTCCCTTACTTAAACTTGATGTTAAATTTGGCCTTCCAATGTATAATGGCGAAGTGAATACAGAGAAGCTAGAGAATTGGATTCGTCAATTAGTTTTTTATTGCGAAATTCAAAACCTTCAAGAAGATGACATAAAGATTCAATTGGATTCCTTGAGGATGGAGGGATCAACACTTGTATGGTGGAAAGAAATGATTCAAGAAGAGATTAAAAACCATGGTAAGATCTCAATGTCTTGGTCAAATTTTATTGCTGCCATTAAAAGGAAATTCTATCCTCTATCTTACATGAAAAAATCCATTATGGAATGGAAGATTTCAGACAATTGAAAGGGCAAAGTGTGGAGGATTATACTCATGAATTTAGGAGAAGAGCTCATATTTTTGGTGTCAATTTGTATAGTCAAAAAATTTTGTTAAAGTAAATTGGGGGTTTGCACAGTTACCTTAGACATACTATTCTCATGTTCAATCACACAAGCTTAGATGAGGTTTTCATTCAAGCCATACATCTAGAGGCAAGAGGGAAACATAATGCAGATGAGAAAAGTGATAGTTTCCTTGAGTATGAGGGTAAAGGAAAGGAAAAGTTTAATGGAAGAGGAAAGAAAAATAGCTCTATAAAAATAGAGAAAGAGAAAATCACATGTAAACATTGTTCTAAGAATGGCCATGATGAATACCATTTTTGGCAATACTATCCAAAGTTGAAGCCAGAAAAACGTAAATCCAAAGAGAAGCGGAAAAATGTTGCAATCATTGAACATGACTTAGCTTCAAATTCAGGAGATGAAACCAAGATTATAACAATGGGTTTGAAAGGTAAGAACATAGCAAGCACTAGTTCTTCAAGTTGTTCCAATGTAACTGAAGATGAAGATACAAGAATTTAACTCTTTCATATTAGATTTGTTTCTAAACATAGTAAGATAGGCACACTATTTGATAGTGGTTCTTAGGCTAATTTGATTTCTGAAGACTTAGTTAAGAAGTTAAATATTGAAACTGTTATACATCCAAGACCTTATCCTTCAGGGTGGATATGTAAGAATGAAAAATTGCAAGTAACAAGGAAGTGCATCCTAAGGTTTGCAATCAATTCAAACTTTCTTGACAAAATTGAACTTGTTGTAGTGCCACTTGAAATTTCAGGTGTTGTTTTGGGAAGCCCTTATGTTTATCATAGGAAAGCAGTATTTCATCGCCATGAGAATAAGTATCACTTTTTTAAGGATGGAATTGAGAACATAGTTAGAGCGCATAAGAGCAAGAGAATTTTGTCTCATATACATGTAGGAAAAATGAAGAGAATAGTGAATGCAAGTCAAAATTTGACTTTGTTAATGATCAAGCATAGAGATTTTTTTAATGAGACCTTTCAAAAACATGCTTAGAATGAACAATTTGATTTCATTGAAGTTTCTTATGATTGTAATAAGATGTTTCAAGACTCTAAAAGGTTTCTTTTGAAAGGAGGTAAACAAGATGTGAAATATTTTCAACGGTTAACGTCAACGTTGAACAGTGTTGGAAAACAAGATGCAAGTGCAAGAGAGAAAAAAATTAAAAGAGAAAGCACCAAAGAAATTTGAAATATAAGGAATAGGTTCCATAAGTGCTTATTTTTGTTTTCCAAAGGGTACATGGCAATGGTGAAAATACTTGGTCAAAATTTGATGCAGTATAAGGCAAGACAAGATAAAAATCTCCATGTCGATAGTGTTCGAGGTGAGACAGTTTTCAAGTTTCCCTTGATTGACAACCAAGGTGGAAACAAATTTGTTTATGCAAGGAAAATTTGTTGTTCTTGAATTTCAAGGAAATTGTAGCATGACGATGTGTACAACACCAAGACAGTGTCTCAAAGTCAAAGAAAAAGATTATTTTTTGTGAAAAGCTTAAATTAATGAAAATGGGAAAACTCCAATGGATTGAGACTGGAAGAGTGAGGGATCTGTACCCTCATCCACATGTTCAGTAATGAAAGAGATTTTGGGGTCCAAAAGGCTTCTAGTGGGCAGGAATGATTAGGTGCTCAATGTTAAGCTCAAAAATTGAAGTGCTCAGAATCGTTCAAAACCTAAATGGCCGCAAAGTGCTCGTCGCTGGGAATCCTACACACTTTGTTTCATAAAAAACCAGCTCCGTATTGGAAGTGTAGAGCCTACTATCCATTTTCTAAAATTGGTAAAATTTTGAAAATAAAAGGGACATGCAGCTGCCTAGTTAGAAGTCTGTACTGCTGACATGGGATCTCACTATGCAGTTGGTCAAAGTGGTCAAAGGCTCCTTCGAGCAAGTTACGTGGTGGCATTTGTCATTTTGTGATTGGTTGTTGATTTGGGTGATTTGTTACATTTTTATTGGTTGTTGGAATGAGTCAATGGGAAGAGGACATGTGGTGAAGCCAGGGGCCACCACATGCCCCCTCCAAAAGGCTTAAATATGGCTATGTTCAAAGGTCAAATGTCATATACCATGGTGCAAAATTATATACAGGCAGAAGGGCAAAGGTTGGGGTCGACCCCAAGACCTCCCCCACATAAGCGCAATGAACTACCAATAGCCTATGTGTTATAAATTAATATATATGGGTGTAATAATATATATAAATTTTATGGTATTTATCGGTGGGTGGAGGAGGGGGCTAACACCCTTACAATAAGACCATTGTGCTATGACCATGGCGGAGCCTCCAAAATAAATGTACTTAGCGCATTAAACCAACACTTAATCATGCTGAACTCTAATTAATTTGAGCTTATCACTAGTGGTCAGTATGTCAGAGTCCTCCATTTTTGGCGGAATTCCACATTTGGCAGCATTAACTCGAGTTCTCTCCAATTTTGTAGGGGTTTCCTAGGCGAAAATTGAATGAATCATAACTTTTGCAAAATTCGACCATTTTTGGCTCATAAAGAGTATATCCTAGTATATTTTGACATTCAGAGTAGTTTGGAGCAGGTTTCAGGAGATGTAGAGGATTGTAAAGAGCACCTTCTTTTTCCATTTTGATCTAATATAGAGGCCCAAGCCATGTAAGCTAGACCAAGGAGATGTAGCCGAGGAGGGGTGAACTCCCTCATCAAAATATTATGTTAATGAATCATTTGATGGTTTTTAGTACATTTTATTGCTGATGTTCAAAACTTCGTATTAATGTTAAAATGTTCATTAATTTAACATAAAATTGATGTAAATACCTATTTAACACTCACAAATACCTAAAGGAAACCTATGCACATGAAGCAAATGATCAACAATTGTTTATAATTTTGAAGATGAAATTAGAACAACAAAACTAAAATTTAGATTCAAATCAATGGTTTTTAGGATACTTTTAAGGAAGGTCCAACACATGGAATTTAATCTCCAACAACTTTTCATAAGTTGGAAATAAGTACTCAATTTTTTTTTTGCTATTTCCTAAATATTTCTTACCATTTTATTGATAATATAAAATAATAATAAAATAATTACAACATCAAAATAATCCCATGATGGCTCGTATAGCCACTCAATCTAATAATAGTTCAATGTCCAAAATTAGTCAATGTTTCAAAAATCAAGGGATAGAGATGTTACATCTCCAACCCCTTAAAAATAAACATCGTCCCCAGTGTTATTTTTCGTTTAATTCCTTTCCTTTTGGAATAAATATGGAAATGCTTCACACATTTTATCCTCCATCTTTGAGGTGGCCTCTTCTAAAACAAATTGCTTCCATTGAAATTTAACTTGGGTGATGGCTCGATTCTGGACCATGGTTTCTCTCCAATCTAAGATTTGTAGCGGTTCTACCTAGAAATCTCATTTTGGTTCCATTTTTACCACATTTGAATAGATCACGTGAGGGTTATCATTAAAATATTTCTTTAGTAAGGAAGCATGAGAAACATTGTGCAATTTTATATTACTGGGAAATCCTAGTTGACAGGCTACTGGCCCAACTATAGCTAAAATCTCAAAGGGACCAGAACCTTGGTGCTAATTTATCACAAATTCCCAAAATTAAAGTGTTATTTCTTGGTTTTACTTTTACATATACATGTTCTCCCACTTTTAATTCTATATGTATCCTCTTTTGATCTGCATAGCTCTTTTGTCAATCTTGTACGATTTTCAAATTATGTTGTATTTTCCTCACTACCTATTCCATTTCTTGGAGAACATCAGGGTCTAATATTAATAGATCTCTAGGCTGACTCTTCCTTAAGGGAGTGCGAAATTTCCTTTCATACATTGCTTGAACTAGACTCATTTTTATAGATGCCTGATAACTAATGTTATAGGAAAATTCTACTAATTGTAATAAATCCTCCCACTTAGTGGTCTCATATCATACATTATTAGCATATCTACTACAATATGATCGGTTCTATTATTTTGTCCATCTGTTTGGGGTTGGTAGGTGGTTCTAAAATTAAGTTTAATACCCATCCCCCCAAACATTTTCTTCTAAAACATGAAGGTGAATTTGGCATATTTATCAGATACTACCACTTTCAGCATGCCATGCAACTAAAATATTTCCTTCATGATTATATTTGCAATCTGTGTTGTTCCAAATGTAGAGAAAGAAAGTATGAAATGTGATTCTTTTCTAATTTTATCTACCACAACCATGATATATTCATGATGTCTTATAGTTCTTGGAAGGTTAGTAATGAAGTCTAATGAAATAAGCTCCCACTTCCATTATGGAATGGGTAATGAGTTTAATATTCTACCCGAGTTTTGTGTTACATCTTCACCTGTTGGGACTCTAAACACTTTGTTGAATATTATGTCACTTATTTCTTCTTATTAGGCCGTAAAATTCTTTCCTCAAAGATGAAATCATTTTATGATATCCTGGTGTCCTAAAAAATATCTATGGTGATGTTCATCCAAGATAAGCTTATTTAGTGCAATTTCATCAGGAAAATACATCATGTTTCTATATGTTAATAAATTTCCTAAAATTTTTGCATAGCTAGGTATTGTTGTTTGTTGTAATTTCTAGTGTAATTTCAGACAAACCTCATTCCTTTTGTTGAAAGTTAGATTGTTTTTCAAAATTTGTTTTAGCACTAATAATAGAAATTTCCATTAGTGAATTTATGTTTCTACTTAAAGTATCTTCTATTTTTTTTCTCTTTTCCTTTAGTATTCTTTATACCAAAATCAAACTCACTTAAACTTCCATCCACCTAATTTGTCTAGTATTTAAATCAAATCGACTAAAAAATAGTTTTGAGTGATATGGTTAGTGAAAAAGTATGAAATTTATTCCCAAAAAATAGTTCCTACACATTTTTAAAGTGTGTATTACAACAAATAATTCTAGGTCATATACATCATAATTTATTTCATGTGGTTTTAATTTCCTTGATTCATATGAAACCACATAATTTTCTTGCATCAAAACACCTCCTAGCCCTTCAAAACACACTTCTATACATACTACAAATCGTTTTCTGGATTTGAAATCTTTAGAATAGGTGCTACTATTAGTAGGTGTTTTAATTTGTCAAAAATCTCCTCACACTTAGCTTTTCACTCAAATTTCACTCCCTTTTCTTGTAAGGAAGTAATGGCATACACTATTTTGGAAAAAACTTTAATGAATCTCTTATAATACTTTGTAATTCCCTTGAAGGATTTAATATCTGACACATCCTTAGGTATTAACCAATTTCAAATGGCATTACAATTTTCAGGATCAACAAATAATACTTCTTTTGAAATGACATGACCCAATTACTGGATTTTTTCTTTATAGAAGTCACATTTGTTAATTTTTCATACAGTTGGTGTTCTCTTAACATTTTCAGTACTATTCTTAAATGTTCTTCATTTTCTCCTTGAGTTTTGTATAACACCAAAATATCATCTATAAAGACCAATGGGAACTTTTAAAGGTACTTAATAAGCACACTATTCAATCAACATATAAAATTTATTGGTGATTTGCTAAGACCAAAAGGTAATGCTATGAATTCATAGTGTCCATACCTTGTATAGAATATTTTTTGTGTATTTATTCATCTCTTATCCTTATTTATTGATATCCTGATCTCAAATAAATCTTTGAGAACATTATTTCCCCTCTAACTTGATCAAATATATAATCAATATGAGGTCGCAGATACTTAAATTTTTTAGTTTTCGGTAATCTATGCACATTCTAAATGTGCAATCCTTCCTTTATGCAAATCATATCAGGGATCCGCATGGGGAAACACTTGGCTTGATATAGTCCTTATGTAGTAATTTATATAACTGCATCTTTAACTCTAGTAATTTAGGAATGCTCATCATGTAAGGTTCTTTAGATACCAAAGTAACTTCTAGTCACCAAATCGATTGAAAATAAATCTCTCTTCTTTGTGGTGATCATAGAATTTCTTCTGGGAATACATCTTTAAATTCTCTAATTACAGGTAACTCAAGTAATCTTGAATCTTTTATTGACAAAAAAAAGTATGTAGCATTTTCGAGCACATCTTTTGAGCTGTAAGGATAAAATTTGTCTCATAGAAGTAGGTTTGGTATTCCTTTTATCAAATTTTCAATTCCTTCATTGTTTATGTAAGTTACATTTTTCCCTAAACAATTTATTATAGCTTTATTTTATCTAACGATTCCATGTATATCAATAGGTCGTATGATCTTAGAGGAAGTATATACAAAATCAAAGTTTTATAGCCATTTAATTGCACAAGATATTATTTTACATAACTAGTTACCTTTCTCTTTGCACCTACTGCCAGTTGTAGTAACCATGCATTTTTAAATTTTCCAGTTTTTATCTTACATTTTTCCACCGCTTGTGGAATAATATAGCAAAGGCGAGCTCCTATATATACTAGTATAGATACATGTTGATTTAGTATGTTACCTTCAATTTTAATCATAATGGACTGGTGCGATGCTTGTCTGTCTTTGATCCGGACTTATGAACGAACACAATAAAATATAGAAATAAACATAAACATAGAGATGCAATAGGAAAATTACTTTATTTAATTAATAAAATAGCTGAAGTATGCTTACAGATAGAATACAAATAAAACAGCTCGGACGATGGTAACTTATCTCTGAAAAGAGATGTATCAACTACATGCCTCTGAACTACGTTAAAATGAGGCTAAAAGGAATTTTTATTATTGAACAACATGGAATAACCCTAAATAGCCAAAAACCTAACCCCAGGAGATGGAACGCCAAGAGTTTGTGGGCCATGTTGGGGTTAGTTGGCTAGCCAAATTCCTGGAGACTTGACTCGTAACTTGGTTATTATTTTTGTTTTGTGCGTACAGTATATCACCATAAATATATATACTCCCATGGCTATAGGCCTACTATGGGCCTCAAAAAACACTGTTTAGGGGGTCAACACTACTTCAAAAGTTTAGGACCCAAAAAATTGCTAAAAATAGTAAACACTGCTATAAATAAGGAAAATGATAAAATAAATTGGAGGTCTAGGTGAAATAGGTGGGTGGCCATCAATATCCACTTGGATAATTCATCCCCCCTTAGGAAGCAATGGTCCACATTTCATGTAGAGCCTCCATGAGGTGAGGAATGTTTTGTTGAACTTGGTCCCTAGTGAACCACTTACCCTTGTGAAGGAGTCGGCCTGCTTTGAAAACTTGATATAGATGGATCCTTTTCTGGTGAGTGTTCTTGATTTTTGTCTCCATGATCTTATCAATTGTGGCTTATTCCATGCATTCTTGTTTTCACTATTTTGGTGTAGGTTTTTATGCAATGTCAGATGTGTCAAGTAATGGTGGAAAGTAGGGTCAAAGGTGGTCCACATTGAACACTAGGTTAAATCCAAGGAATGGTGGAATACTAAGCTAAAATGAATTGTCCCCTACATCCTTGGTGATGGTGTATGGCCCATATTAGAGCAGGTGAAGCTTGTGGTGGGGTCCAGTGAGGTAGTCCTTGTGAAAATGTATCCAAATCATATCAGCTTCCTAGGACATGTGTGACACTCTATGTTGATCATGTGACTGATTGTACTTAATTTGGATTTGTGCAATATGTCATGGACTTGTTGGTAGATCTGTTGAATGCGCTCAATTAATTTGTTCGCCTTGTCATCTTTAGATAGGACATGAGCTGAATATTTTTTTTGGCTGCATATGGTATGGCCACATCAATGGGAGATAGTGGCTGGAACCCAAAACCACCTGAGAGGGGTTGTGGCGAGTTGAGTTGTGGAGAGCCTAGTTATAATTGTGCTAGAAATAGGGGCGACTTTCATCCCATGTGCATGGATGTTGTGATTTGTAAATGAAAAAAATGTGTATGATAATCATGTTGAAGACCTTTGTTTGGCCATCATTTTGGGGGTGGAAAGCTATGGACTAAGTGAGTGTGGTGTCCAACATCGACCAGACAATTAACCAAAATTTACCAAGGAACATGTTGTCCCGGTCTGAAAGAATGGACTGTGGGATTCCAAAGGGTACCTACACTCATTCAAAGAAGAGTTTAACATTGGATTATGTTATTATATTCTTCTTACAGGCCACCATAATGGCCATCTTAGAGAATATTTTGACAAGCACAAAAACGTAGTCGTTGCCATGCTTGGTAAAAGGAAGGCTCAACATGTAATCCATGGAGATGGATTCCCATGTTCAAGAAGGGGTAGGTAGTTGAGTATATAGGACTTTCTTTATGATGGTCTGTTTGGAAATGGTGCAAGAAGTGCATGATATGAAGTAATACATGACATCATTTCTAAGGTTCAGCCAACAAATTTTTTTTTACAGTACTACCAATGTTTTCTCGACCTCGAAATTTCCAACAACCCGAATGTAGTGTGCCTCCCAAATAGTCTTAGCACACTGGTTTGAAGGAACAAAAATGTGTCCTAGGTGACATAACAATGCATCTCAGAGGTGAAAATATGGAACTTTATTACCTTCCAAGAGTCTCTAGTTTGTGTTGTTGAAATCTGGATCACTTTTATAGAGATGCAGCCAACCCAAAGTATCATGCCCACAAAATTTGAGCACAGTGGTAAACGCCACAATCAAAGGTTAGATGAGGAAGTTTGAAATATTATTGGTGGCTCCCTTCTTTTACTTGAAGTTCAAATGGAACTGTTGTAGGTATGTACAACATTTATGATGGTGGTCATTACGCAACTTCCCTTGTGTTTGTATAAACTGTAGGGGTCAAAGGTTTGTGTGAATGACCATTTCCTTCCCAAAAATGTAATGCTTCCATTTTTGGAAGGACTTCACAATGGAATACATCTCTTTGTCATAGGTGGGATACTTCTAGACTGTTTCTATAAGTATCTCGCTATGCTATGCCATTGGATGCCCCTGTTGAGTAAGAACTACTCTAATATCATAGTTAGAGGTATCTATCTCAGTCTCAAATGGTTGTTGTAAGTCTGGTAATGTGAGCATTGGTACAGAGTAAAGGAAATGATTCAAATTTGAAAATTCCTTATATTGAGATTCAAGTGATATGATAGAACCCCAACACAAACCTGTGGTAGAAATTGGCAAGACCTAGAAAGATGCAGATCTCTGTTAGAGTGGTTAGGGGTGGGCAATCCCAAATGACATGGACCTTGGCTAGGTCCACATGCACCCTTTTCTCATCAATGATGTATCCCAGGTATTGAACCTGGTTCATGCCAATAGTGCATTTCTCCAAATTGGCACACAACTTGTGTTTTCGTAGTGCTTTGAGGACCTGTTCAATGTGGTGGAAGTTTTCTTCCCAACTCTAGCTAAATATCGAGATGTCATCCAAATACACCACCATGAATAAGTTGGTGAATGGTCATAAGATGTCAGCAATCAGCCTCATGAAGTTTTAAGGGGCATTCTTCAACTCAAAAGGCATAACCAACCATTCAAATACCTCCTTGGATTTGAAGGAATTTTTCCACACATTGGAGGGTTTGATTGGTAGATGGTGATACCTAGAATTCAATTCAATACTGTGGAAACATTTGACCCCTTGAGTTTGTCTAGAAGGTCATCAGTCTGTGGGATTGGATACCTATTTTGGACATTGATCTTGTTCAACGTCCTATACTCAATACAGAGTCTCCAAGTCCCATCCTTATTCTGCACCAACATGATCGAGCTACAACAAGGAGATGAACTTAGCCGACTATGAATTTTCCGCAGCACCTCTTGAATCTTGCTCTTGAATTTTTCATTCTCCATAATAGAGCATTGATCGATCAATCCATTGGGTAGTGACATGCCTGGGGTCATATCAATGGAGTGTTTGACGTGACACTACAGAGGTACCCCTACGGGTGTGGTGAAGATGTCCTCGTACACCTCCATGACCTTTTCCATTAGTTATTGTCGTGCAGAGGAGCCATATCTAGAGGTCATGGCCACATTATTATTTTTTCACTGAGGGTAGATCATAAAAAAAAAAAAAAAATCTGGTTTGGGAAATGATCTTATTGCATTACTTTGTAGTGACCAGAGAGATGGCAGTAGGAGGTGCTACCTCTAGTATCCGGTACAAATTATTTCCCAAAGTAATAATAATAGTGTGAGGCCTAGACTCATACAAAATATGTCCCTTCAACATGTATGGTTGACCTAATAATACATCATAAAATTCAAGAGGAGCAACATCACGTAATACCTCATCTGTGAAGGGCTTGATATTGTAGGGAAGGCAAAACTACTAGCTGACATGGAGATCTCGTCCTTGGTGAATCCAACTGATGGTGTACAGTTGTGGGTGTGTTGTGGTCGGCAGGACTAACTGCATCACGACCTCTATTGAAATGAGATTCTTTTGGCTCCCTATTTCGACAATGAACTATAGTGGGGAACCCTTCAACCACATATGGGAATTGAAGAAATGCTCGTCCTCCATTGGATCTTTTGGTTCCTCCATCTAGATATTGGTGGTGGAAATAGTGGTGCTAGGCTCCGCATCAATAATTTGTTTCCCTTTATCATTCCCCTTGTCAATTTCTAACTCAGATTCAGAACATGCATCTAATTATGAAGCATTCAGATCGTCGACATGTGACTTCTTGGTCTAACACTCACTTGTGTTGTGAGTGGAGCTCTTATGGAACTCACACCACTTTCTAGTATCCTTCTTTCGCTTTGTGGTGTTGTTTTTCACTTTTAGCTTTGATGGGTTGTCTGGCCACCCCTACTTGGATTTGTCCTTTTCTATGTGGTTTATAGGCACCTTTCCCTTGCTTTTGATTCGCAGATCCAAAGTCTCGCTTCTTCTGTTTGAATTTTTTCCCAATCTTGGCAACATATCATTATGTTCCACCAAGAAAGGGGATTTTAGGGAACTCCATTTCCTCCTGGATGTATCTGTGAGACAACTGTGGTACTTAAGCACCAAATATTTCTCCTTATTTTTTATCCCCATTTTTTTGCGCAAGGTATGGAACATATTCTTCAGCTCATGCACATCTTGGTCCCTTTGTTGTCGCAATGTTGTCCATTGTATGTAATTTTCCTCATAGCTCCCCACGGGGTAATATTTTTGCTTCACAGTGTCTTGGAAAGAATTACAAGTGGGTGTGATTGAGAACAAGGAGTATTCCCTCTTGTCCTTTTGATCACAATAGGTTTTCCACCAGTGCTTGATATGGGGTGTAGCTTTGAGAAGTGAAAAATTAATATTTTCCCGATTGAAAAATTCATGAACTAAAAAACATCCTTCTAATAGATTCAACCATCTATCTACGACATCTGCATCTATTTTTCCCTTAAATATGAGAATGTAAAAGTTAAATTGTACCTTAAAATGAGTGGCGCCTCCAAAGTGGTTGTTGGATGAAGATGTGTCGTCTGTTTGTAGCTTTCAAAGGATCTAGGAAAAGTTATCCATCATCGAATTCCTTTGTTTCTCGAGGGCCTCCTCGAGAAAATTTTTGATAGGATCTCTTTCTCCCTCATATTTATTTTCTTTCTCCATGGGATGTTTTTGGGGTTTGGGAGGTTGATCTTGCAAATATTCAACCAAATCGAGCCCTAACACCTTATAGTCTGATCTTGTTGCGGGAATGCAAAGAGAGATCGAGAAAGAGAAGTCTGCTCCGATACTGTTGATCCATAATTATGTAGGAATGTAATAAGATATTTAAATAAACATAAACACAAAGATGCACTAGGAATAACACTGCATTTCATTAATCAAATAGCTGAAGTATGCTTACAGATAGAATGGAAATAAAATAGCTCAAGTGATGGTAGCTTATCTCTGAGATGAGATGTGGTGACTATATGTCTTTGAAATCCATTATGATGAGGCTCAAGGGCCTTTTATTATTGAACAGCATGGGAAAACAATAAAAAACCCAAAACCTAACCTTAGGAGATGGAACGCCAAGAGTTTGTGGGCCCTGTTGGGGTTAGTTGGGTATGCAACTTCCTGGGGTCGTAACTTGGTCATATTATCTCCATTTGGTGTGTATGATATATCATCGAAAATATATCTCCAAGTACTATAGGATTTTCTGCATGCCCCTTAATATGTCTATGGGCTTGTTGCGGGACTAAAAAACATCTTTTACTGGGTCAACTGCTCTACAAGTTTGGACTCAAATTTTTTCTAAAAATAGTAAATGTTGCTATAAATACGAAAACTGATGAAATTGACTAGAACTCTAGGTGGAATAGGTGGTGGCCACTGATAACCACCTGGATCACCCCTCCCCCCTTAGGAAACAATGTTCCCCATTGCATGCAAAGCCTCCATGAGGTGAGGAAAATTCTATTGAACCTAGTCCGTGGTGAACCACTTGCCCTAGTGAAGGATTTGGCCTACTTTGACGACTCGATATAGCTAGATCCTTAGCTAGCGGGTGTTCTTGATCTGTGTGTCCATGATATGATCAGTTTCTGCTTGCTCCATGTAGTATGGGTTTAACTTTGTTTGTGTGATTTGTTCTGAAATTTTGTATGTGTCCAATAGTGGTGGAAAGTAAGATTGAAGGTGGTCTACATTAAACACTCGGTCAATCTTCCAAGGCAACATTGATCCTTGGAAGGTTTCTTGCAATATAATCTACTATAGTTGCTTCATGAATATATTTTAAATTTCAAATAAATCTAATGTCATTTGGAAAATTCCTCAGAAAATGGGGCTCCCCACATCCCTGAAATTTTAAGGTTTCTATGTTTTGGCCACCAACTATTCCCTTGTTATTCTTCTTCATTTGCTTTAAACTAGTTTGTGACTACGTAGGTTGGGGTTGATTATTTTGTCTAAATTTTTCCTGGTGGTTATCTCACCTAATATTCTTCATTAGATATGATTTTTGTTTATTTAAACCACCTGCATATTTATATTTATCTTTGTTTGAACAATATTTTGAACTTCCACTCTTATTTTTAAACTCTTGCTAGCAAAATATTTCCTTTCTTACTACTTCATCCATAGTCTTAAGATTATCAAATTCAGTCATTTCTTTATAGGGAAGTAGTAAGTAGTGCAAAAATCATTATACCTTTTATTTATCTTCTATGATATAGGGAACCTATCACAAAAAAATGGTAAACTTTGTGAAAAAATCATCCATACTTAGTTGTCCCAACCTTAAGTCATGGAATTCCTTAGCACAATAATCGTAGTAACTTTCAGTCAAATACTTGGATTTGAATTGTTTATGGAATTCCTCCCATGAAACTATTTTATCCTCAACAATATCCATAGTCTTTTCCTCTTCCCACCATAAGAAAATATTTCCTTGTAGTTGTTAAATTTCTAATATGGCTTTTAAATTACTATCATATTCATTGACTTGAAAATATTTGGTAATTTTTAACAACCATGCTTCAACATCCTTTTCCTTCTCCCCATCTGATCTAGGTGGCTCTAGTAACGCTTAGAAGTTAGGGCTCATGAAAGACTCAAAAATAAAAGTTATTATATTTTCATGAAACCAGGGTCAAATCTAATATATCAACGCAGGATTTCCAACATCGCAAATGGCACCTCATTCTCACATCATATGTCAAAATTTATGGCTAGTTAAATTTTTAGTCAAAATAGGAAAAGTCAAAGTCAAAGTCAACCGAGGGTTCCACATGGAAATCCTATAGGATTCCACATGAAAACAAAGTTAGTAGGCCTAGTTAGACCCGTAGAGCTAGTGTGACAAATGAACCAGCAAACCAGGTGTACACACAAGCAGGTGACATGGCAACACCACAAGTCGACACATGGAAAGTAGGTGGAAAAGGTGGCAAATTATGTGGACCAATGTGGGTTTTCCACATGGCCCAATCACATGATACCAATTGGCACCTTTTCCACCTCCATTTTTGTCTTATTCTCATGGTTTTGGAAGTTGTTACAATATGAACATATGATTTCTATATATTATATGGTTGAAAAACTATATTAAAACCAAAATTGGGATTTAAAACATATTATAACCAAAATTGGGAGTCCATAAGTTTTTGAACCCAAAACCTTATCAAAAACATGAAACTTAATATGACTATGCCAACCACTCACTTTTTATTATTCACCCTCACACTTTTTTATAAAATGTTGTTCAAATGGTTCAAAGGAAACCATGGAGAATGATGGAGAATACATGAGAGATGAGGGAATAAGAAGGCCAATGAAGACATGAATCTCAAGAAAGTTATATGAATATTGTTAGAGCATGTTATGGAATACTCCATTGAATATTATTTATGGATAATCTTGAGAAATCTTTAAGATTCCCTTGGAGGCTAAATTTTCACAGTCTCAGAACCAAACATATTTTATACTCATTTTTCTAAGTTCTTTGCAAAGAATGTGATGGTGTGACCCTATTTTTCATCTAGACAACCTAATTCTAGTCAACTAGCAGGAATCTTTGAGATTCCTGAGGGTCCATATTTGACTGAGTCAGAAGGGGGTCAGTTTTATACTCATTTGAACTAGTTTTTCACCAGGAGTTAAACCGTGCAACCCATTTCTTTAGTAGAGGTGTGAATTTTCACACTAACCCCGGAAGTGGAGGTATAAGTTACATTGTTTCCATGTTTGCATTTTATTTTTTGTGAGATGATGATTTGATTTTGAGATCCATGTACACCACTTTGTGACAGGATCCTTGTATGCCACTTTATGTGGGAGTTTGATATTTTTTCATGTCGGTGGAGAGATTATATGAGTAAAATTTCTTATAGAAGAGCATCTTGTGAAGAGACATGCCACTCTAGTTAAGGGATTTATTCCTTGTATTGAAAAATAAGACATCATCTATTCATGATCATCTTGTAGCAATTAACAAAGTGACCTCCCCACCGTTGACACCAAGCCCGGATATGTAAGCCACACTCGGTGAACTACATTATCAACTTGTGTGTGTTATTTTATTTGATGGTTATTTTATGTTTCCTCTTCTTTAAATCATGCACATGTGGTTTTTCATACTCTTTCACATGTTATTATGCTAACATCACAGAAGTAAAATATTTTGGTTAATTCTGGTATCTAAGAGAATTCGGGTCAAATTTGGTATCAAAGTGGTTTTTTGCTGATGCAAATTGCAAGTGTCAATGATTAAACATGCAAAAAGAAATAAAATGGAGGATAAAAGAGATATCTATGTGTCATTTTACAGGATGGAAAGAATGGTAGATATAACGTATGCATATTATGAGGGAAAAATGAAAAAAGAGGAACAAGAGAAAGAAAAAGTAGGGAATGATGCTCCATCTACATCTTCAAGTGAATATTATTCTTCTTCATAATCTTCTCATCATTCGAATGAGGATATCAATCGGAGCCTTTAAGCGGAGAATGATGAATTGAGGATACTTCTACAAGAATAAAAATAGGAGAAGGAATTACAGCTTCATTTGCGAGCCACGGAAGAGGCCTTAGAAAATTTGAAGCACAGCAAAGGCTTAGTGAAGCCATCATCACCTACTTCAAAATCGATAGATAAGGTAAACATTGTTGGTAGTTCTTTAGTTTTATTTTCACATGATGATGATGATTGGGGTTCTTTTGAAAAGCACACTACAGTAATTGGTTAAATATTAATGAAGAAGGTGGGGTATGAAGGCAAGGGCATAGGAGTTAATGAGAAAGGCATTGTGAATCCCATCTAGGTGGTGGAATTACCATGACATGTAGTATTTGGCAAAGTAAAAAAGGAAGAGATAGGATAATCTTCATGCGACAATTATGAGACAATGAAGTTTGTTGAGAATACCTCACAAGCCACTAGTGATAATGATTGCAGGTCATTTCCAAATGGGAGTGAGCATTCCAAAGAGAGAGCCAAAGAAAGGTATAATAATTCTCAGTATTCCAAAGTTCATTTTGATTACAAGAATGTTGTTAGTGACGAGAAAAAATCATGGCATAGAAAACGATGTATTTTTTATGGCTTGTATAGCCATCTGTTTTTCTGAGTGCTGGAAGAGAATGGAAGAAAGTAAAAATACAAGACACTTAAGGCCTTCTCCACATAAAGGGAGGATGAAGGTTAAGCAGGTCTAGAGGAAGAAGAATTTTTGCAGTCATTGTAACAAGCATGGGGATCAGAGAGGCACATGTTGGAAGCTCCATCCAGAGAAATGCCTTAAGAGGGACAAAGCGCCTGTGCAGCGATCGATTGGTAAAGTTGTTTCACAAGGAAAGAAGCTCCAAAATGATGACCCATTAACTTTGATGAGTGAGAGGTAGTTTTATTAGAGATAATTATTTATCATGGCCACATTATTGTAAATCATATGTTTCAAAATGATTGCAAAAGTGATGATGTGTTTTCCATCACTTATGTATTCAACATTATTATGGTTTTATCCTTTTGTAGATAACCTGGGTATTGGTTTTTTTTTATGATTCTAATGTAAAATTGACGAAAGAGTGTGTGTTATAAACTCTTAGCAAGTATGGCATTGTTTGAGTCATGTTTGGTCTTGTAGAATAACATGTATTTTAAAAATATTTTACCACAGGTTTGCATAAGATGTAGGTGTCGATTCATCACTTAAGGCTCTGAAGTACAAAGGTGAAGGATGAGGAAGTGTGGCTTTTTATGGAACTTGTTATGCAAACAAGGGAGTACAACAAAAATACAGATAGTGTTCATGCTTTTGGAGGACGAAAAGCTCCTAAGTGGGGAGGAATGATCCAGGTGGATCCAATGACGCTTAGAAGTAAAAGAGGACCCAGAAAAGGATAAAAAATCAAAGTTCTAATATTTCCATGAAACTAAGGTGAGATCAAATAGATCATCGCAATATTTCCAGCAGTACAAATGACACATCAATCTGACATCGTATGTGAAAGTTATGGATAGTCAAAGTTTTGGTGAATCTAGGAAAAAGTCAAATTCAAAGCCAACCCAGGGTACCACATGGAAATCCCATATGATTCCACATGGAAGAAAAGTCAGCAGGCCAAGTCAGATCCATAAAGTAATGTGGCAACCCAATCAGAAAACCAGGTGGACCCATAAGAAGGTGACATGGAAACACCACAAGTTGGCACATGGAAAGTAGGCGGAAAAGGTGGCATACGATGTGGAACAATGAGAGTTTTCCACATGGCCCAATCACATGGTACCAAATGACACGTACAATTAGGCCCAAGTATACTTGGATGGTGCAACCTCCATTTTTCTTATTCTCGTGGTTTTGGGAGTTGTTACAATATGGACATATTATTTCAATATATTATATGGTTTGAAAACTATATTAAAACCAAAATTTGGCTTTAAAACATATTAAAAACAAAATTGGGAGTCCATCGGTTTTGAACCCAAAACCTCCCCAACAACATGTAACTTAATATGACTATGCCAACCATTGTGCCAACCACTAACTTTGTCTTATTCACCCTCACACTTTGTTATAAAATGTCATTCAAATGGTTCAAAGTAAACCATGGAGAGTGATGGAGAATACATGAGATTTGAGGGCATAGGTAGCTCAATGAAGACATGAATCTCAAGAAAATTATAGGAATATCGTTAGAACATGTTAGCAAATATTCCATAGAATATTATTTATTGAGAACCTTAAGGAATCTTTAAGATTCCATTGGAGGCCAAATTTTCGCAATTTATGAACTAGACTGGATATATACTATTTTTTCTCAGTTCCTCACAAGGATTGTGATGGTGTGATCATATTTTTCATTTGGCCAGCCAAATTTCAGTCAACCAGTGGGAAGGAATCTTTGAGATTCTCGAGGGTCCATATTTGACCGAGTCAGAAGGGGGTCATGTTTATACTCATTTGAACCAATGTTTTTCTAGGAGTTCAATCATGTAGTCCATTTCTTTAGCATAGGTGTGCATTTTCAGCCCATCCCCAAAAGAGGGGGTGTAAGATGCATTTTTTTCATGTGTTCATTTGATTTTTGATGAGATGATGATTTGATTTTGAGATCCATGTACGCCACTTTGTGAGAGGATCCTTGTATGCCGCTTTATGTGAGAGTTTTATATTTTTTCATGATAGTGGAGAGCTTATACGAGTGAGAATTCTTATATAACAATGTCTCGTGGAGAGACATGTCACTCTAGTTAAGGGATTTATTCCTTGTATTGATAAAAAAACATCATGTATTCATCATCATCTTCCAGCAATTAATTAAGAGACCCCCTCACTCTTGATACAGAGCCTAAAGACGTAACCCACACTGGGTGAACTTTGTTATCAACTTGTGTGTGTTCTTTTCTTTGATCATTTTATTTATGTTTCCTCTTCTTTAAGGCATTCACATGTGGTTTTTCATACTCTTTCACATGTGATTCTGCTAACATCACATAGGTAAAATATATTGATTAATTATGGTAGCTAAGAGAATCCAGATCTCCATCAAATGTATGGGGCCTTATATTTGTAAAATCTCTCTATAATTCAACTTTATTTTTATTTCTATATCTACATCATTTTGGAAAGGTTTTATCATATTCATTTCCACCTTCTAATTTATCAGCTCTAGGGTCCAAAAAAATTATTTGCAATGGATCTTCTTTATCCCCATATTCCTTTGGATCAGGAGGCTTATGACTTGACCTTCCAGTCAAATCCTTTATCAAAATTTATTTTTCCTTGCTTTCCTTCAGCGAACATTCATGGCCAACTCTAATGTTGGCCAATTCTTGTCACAGATATCTCAGTATATCCAAGAAATGAGTTTTTGGAGGTGTATCATCCCCTGCCAACTCGACTTATACCCATCCTCCTTGAATAGGAGGTTGATTTGAGGCTTCTTCCATTATATATTTTTGTGTTTCCTACACGTGTACCTTATTATCAAGAAACAACACACATTATGTTTCATAGATACGATATGTATAAATTTTCTTACTAAGGTTTTCCCTTAGGCTTAGCTTTGAAACCTACAACTGTTATACCATATGTAACATACCTAATTCTCACACCAAAAATAAATTCCTTTTACTATTTTTAAGTGAATTTAATATAATATTGTGATTATTAATTGTGTTTGTTTGTATGTGAATCAATTTCCAATAACGACTATAATGGTCTACCACCATAGGTTAGTCGAATTACTCTCACATATTAAAATGTGGTCCATCCTCCACTTTATAATGTTACTCATTAATATCGTTCCTTTTGATGTGTCAAGATTTTTACACATTCATATGTTATTAATTAAAATATACATGATAGGATAATAGTCCATGTCAACTATATGACTAACACTATGTAAAAGCATCCAAGTAGATACAATATACTGATTATGGTTCAATACACTTGTTTATTCACATTCCTAGTGTTGGCATGTGATGGAAACTTAGCTTATCAAGCCTAGCCAACGTGGCCCTACCGATGTGAAAATTAGGTGACATTGGTACTAGGCTTTTGTTAATGTTGTAAATCGTTTCGTTCTTGATCGAAGGGATTAGATTAATTCCCCTGAACCCTAATTGATTACCATACTCCATTGCAATTAGTTGATTTTAAATTTTTTCCTTTTGGTTATTAGCGGAGTGCCACTCCACATTTCTTAGGGTTTTATGGCTTCCAGTTACCTGAGTTTGATTTCCAAGGCTTCTTGGCCCTTTCTTCCTTTACCATGTCCTCTTCATAACATTGGTTATTTTTTATAACTTGTCAGATTGCCTAGGTACCAATTATCCTTGTTTTATTTTGTTGGTAATTTTCATGGGTAATTTTCTACCTATCTCTTTATTCGATCTAATTTTTTAAGTTGTGTCATAGTTTTAGAGCGATGTAAATGATATCAGAATGATTCTTCCAATACCTTAGTTTTTAGGTGCAAGACTCCCATTTTTGGCTTTCTGGTTTCATACGGATTTATAAAGCTAAGAATTGGAATACTCTCAACTAGTCATTCATTGTTTAAATTATTTTAATTCATTATCATAGAACTCATATCAATTCGAGGGTTTGGAATGAACAAGGTCACAATATGTCAACTTCGAAAGGTGAGAGTTTGAAAGAAAAATTTGAAAGCATAAAAAGTTACTGTATATTTGAATTTCTTCCATCATTCAATATGAAGTATTACCTTCTTGAAGTGTTGTATAAGAAGTTAATTACACCTTAAATTCCTAGAAAGTAAATAAAAATATGCTGAGTAAATTCAATTACTGTATGGATTAGATATTTTAACCATTCAATTTAGGATCATTATCATCTTGAATTGGTTTTTGAAAACATCCATGAAAATAGTAAATTGAAAATCCTATTCTGAGAAAATGAATGAAAAACAGTAATGAACTAAGACACTGTGTGTTCTTAATTCTTTATTATTGATTTGATTGGAAATTTTTTTTTATCTATCTTCTCGAAATATCTTAGAAGAGAAAGGTTGTACAGTTGTTATTTATCACTATGTATTTCTCAAAAACTGAAATGAAGCATAAACCTAATTATAAAATAGAACTGCTGAAAAATAGAGTAATGAAATTAAGCTAAAAACATAGATGAAAAACCTCCTTGAAATGCAGGGGCCCTCTGCAACTGATGTGGTTGAACTTCTAACTGATTAAGGATGTAATCAAGAAATAATTGGAAGCATAAACTTCGTATTATGATAAAGTGGACTTGGAATACAGAGTGTCAGCAAAAAGCCTGAGTTTAGCACTAAAATTATGAACTGTGTTCTCGGTTCTATGAAACTGATATTTAAAGGAAAAGTACATAAATGTTTATGAGTTAAACTAGCTACAGGTGGATACTTTGAATTATAATTGCAATAGGACTGTTGGACTCCTTGATTTTCTATGAAGAGCAAATCAAGAGTCCTACTAATTTCCGCTAACGTACTTTGACTCCATCTTTGGCCATAAGTTTAGGCCCGATTTTCCATCGATCTGAACCGAGTGAGTAGGATAGAATCCATGTAGGCATGATTCTAGAAACACCCATGTGGCCCAATTCCTCAATTGACACCTGGAACATGCTAAACCATGAGAGTGGCTACAGAACACATAGCTAGATGTAGAACATGCTACATTCTATAGCTAAATTTCAAAAATATATCCAAATAGCAAGAGCATGAAAATATAATATGGCAATCATTTTAATGCATCCTTAAGACAAACCTAGCATTTATCATTGACTGGGGTCTCTAATATTATGAGAAAGTGAGGGAAATAGGTGAGAAAAAATATCAAAGCGAGGGTAATTCTAAGGTTCAACATACCCTCACTGCAAAATCATTACATGTCCTCATATAATTTTCCAAAATTGTGAGTTCTTCTTCCCTACTGTATTTGCTCAAATACCTCAACTAGCACAACAAACTTTCTTCTTTTGTTCTTCTTTGAAATCACTGTCATTCAAGACCTTTTCATAAGAATTTTGAACTTGAGGTTGATGATTACTCTATTCAATAAATTGTGCTTCTTCCTCAACTTCTTATTTTTCTTATACCACAGTCCTAGATGCATAATGGTATTATCATGAATTTTCTTTTCCTATTTTTTTTCTCCTTCAAGGTCTCATTCTCCTGCTTGATATGTCTGTTCAATATCTCTAATTCATAAATATCTTGCTTAAGAGCATCAATTAGAGGTTCTTGTGGATTGACAGATGGTTCTGGGTTCATTGAGGCACTTCTCCTCTCCAGTGATTCTACATAATCATATATTTGCTGTGGATTGGGTTTATGCCAAGAGATCTTCCATTGAGGCCTTCTTCAATATCATAAACAAGAGAATTATAAGGACTGTGTGCAGGAGAGATGTTCAAGTGATGGCATTGGGGTTTCCTCATCAATATTTATAAGCTTTGTCTATTTTGACAATGTCTTCTTCATGGTACCTCGGAGTCTAGAGCTCCTTCTTAGTTTTGGAGGAATTTTATTCCCCTCATTTGTAACCTTACTCTCTTTTCTTTTTTTTCCTCTTTTCTTGATTTTTTTCCTGATTTCTATCAGTTCCTCATAAATTAGCTTTTCATCATTTTTCTTTACTAAGATTTCAGGTCTGTCGTCAACATTTATGTCAGTTTTTTTTCTTTTTCTTCCCCTGACATTATCTTCCTTGGGTGGTGACTCTGATGGTTCTTGAAAATGATTCCTAAGAAGTAAATCCTTCCAAGTATCTCCTATGCTTCTTAAATGAAATTCAATCAATATTTTTACCAACCCATGATGATGCATGGTGGTATCTATGAATTGTATTCTCTTTTGCATATTTCAAGCCATCCTTCTTAAACTATTTAGCGGAAAGAAAGGAATATTGATTTCACCATTTTCTATGAAATTCATCAATAAATGGATATGGTAGACATACATGAAACCAAATATTCCTTCAAAAGTTACAAATTTCTGTAAAATCAAGAGCATATTCCTCCATTTACTTTTAAGAGTTGAACTTTGGATTGCTTTGCTAAAAACAGAGACATCCATACCTGGGTGTTTAAGTATCACCTCCCATGTTTCATTGTGGAAATCCTTATTCTTGAACCATCTTTCACTATGCGTTGGACATTCTTTAGCCTCATCCATGAATGACTCAGTCACTACAAACTTGATATCTCCAATTTCTACTTCGATTCCATCAAAAGACTGAGCAAACGATTTGGTAATTTCCTTATGAAAGCCATTAAATTTCTCTATGAACCTCAACCATCCATCTTTCTGTAACAATTCTTTAAGCTGTGGGTATCCTTCCATATACTTTTCCCCAACTGGTTCTGATCTGACAATGAGTCCCATCGTTCTATTATGCAAAGTTCTTCAACCTTCAAAATTACCCTTCTGTTTATGGAAATGAATTGGCTGCAGATTTGATGGATGGTTATGGAAGGTTTGTAGGAATAAATAGATGGTAGGGTCTTGGAGATATGTAGACAAGTATGTCACGTCAAAATCATGACCGTTAGTCATAAATCAAAGGTATTAATGATGGACCGTTATGCAACTTTATACGAAGGATATGGCTGATATATAGCCTGATGGGGATTGCAATCAATTCGAATGATGAGTTGTTAAGGAAACATATGAATGTTCATATTACACATATTTCATTTTTTTAACATTGTTATTGAAAATAATTTTTGCACTTTACCTTCAGAACTTAACCTTTTTGTTTTATGTTTTCTTTGATGTTGATCCTTAGGTACTTTTTTTGGCATGTTGGTCTTCAAAACACAAGCCTTCAATCCCTTGCAATCATCATGTCAGAACTACTGAAGTGGCTGTAGAGTCATATTAGCTGTAGAATAGAATCAGTTGCACAATGTACTCAACTGCAGAATGTGCTCAGCTGCAGAATGTATTTTTTTAAGTATGAATATGTAATGGAATGAGTGAAAAATATGGAATGAAAGTGAAATATGACTTATGGAATGAATGCGAAAATAAAATGAAAGTGGAATGAGATGGAATGAAACTGTTAAAATGACAGTGGAGTGTGATGGAATGAAAGGTATTTACATATTATGAACTGCAAATATGAATGTAGTTTTGTGTCACTACTTATTACGGAAAAAAAAATGGAAAATATAGGATGTGAGAAATCTATGATTTCAACCCTATATTTTATGTATAAGTATGCCAATCATTGATTGGTTCTCGTACTTATCGAGTTTATTTATTTATTTGTATTTATTTATTTATTTTTTACTTTTTTTATCAGCATTTTTTTTATGATTGTAGGAAAAAAAATAACATCCAAGTTAGTGAAGAAGAAGGATTCTTCTCCACTAACTTCATATCAATGTTATCTTGAAAAATATTGACAAACTCTTCTCTTGAAATTGGTTTATGATATACTTTCAACCTATTACCATTCACAAGAAGAGGTACCTTTTCTTCACCTATTGTCCTTATCTTCACTGCTCCATTATCAAAGACTTTTTCAATCTCATATGACCCAATTCAATGAGTGTGAAACTTTCCTTGAAAATCCTTGAATTTTGAGTCGAACAATAGTGCCTAATCCCTTTCTTGAAATTTCTTCTCTTTGATAAAATTATCATGCCATTTATCTCTTTGCTGCTAGACTATATTGGTTCTTTGAACTGCATCTTACATGATTTCATCAAGCTCAGTGATTTGCTCCAATCTATGTTTTTGTGCTTCTGATAAATCAAGTTTGAGTTGGACTTCCATCTTGAAGGTTTGGTTCTAAAACTCTATAGGGAATATGACTTGCTTTCCATAAAGAAGTTCATAGGGAGTATGTATTGTTCTATTCCTCCATGTAGTTTTGTAGGCCCATAAGGCTTCAGGAATTATTTCTACCCAATCTCTTCTATGTAGATGTACAGCCTTAGTGAGAATTCCTTCAATCACCTTATTGGTAGATTCCACTTGACAATTTTCTTGTGGATGGTAAGGAGTGGACTCTATGTGTTTGATATTATAATCTTCCATGAAAATTTTCACCACCTTGTATGTAAACTGAGCTCCCTGATCTGTCACAATTTATCTTGGAACACCAAAACGAGAGAAGATATCCATAAAGAGAAAATCAACTACAGATTTTTCATTAGAAAAAAGTAATTCTTTAGCCTCTACCCATTTACTGACATAATTAGTGCATACCAAAATATACTTCTTTTATTTAGATGGTGGATTGATTGGTCCTACAAAATCCAAAGCCCATTTTTCAAAAGGTTCAATGAGTACGTGAGGTTGTAATGGCATTTCATTTGAAGGAGCAGGTTTCACTACCCTTTGACAACTGTTATACCTTTTGACATATTCTTTGGCATATTTCAAGATGGATGGCCAATAATATCCTAAATGAAGGATTTTATAGGTTTTCCTCTTATCAGCAAAGTGTCCTCCACAAGGTTCATTATGACATGCCTTAAGAATTTAAGGTATTGCATCTTCTCGAACACATCTCGTGATAATGAGATCTGTACCTATTTTATACAATTCATTAGTAATCCATGAGTATCTTGCACTTTCTTGAATGATTTTTCTTCTCTATAGGAAACATATGTGAAAGTAATCTCCCTGTGACAAAGTAATTAGAAATATATGCAAACCAAAGGGTCTGAGTAGTTATTGCAAAAGATATTCACCGGGAAATTTATCTTCAACTGGAGTATCATATTTGATATTTTGAATTCTAAATAGGAAATCAACAACTGTGTATTGTTTTCTAGGTATGTCTAGAACAGTGATGTTTAATTCTTGCAGGAGTAATAACCATCTTGTCACTCTACCACTAGTAATAGATTTATTCATTAAGTACCTAATTATATAGTGATCTATATGGACAAAGGTTTCACAAGCTTTTACGTAATATCTAAATTTTTTGATAGCATGAACAACATCTAAGAATTCCTTTTGAGTTATAGTGTAATTTAACTCCGTGGCAGTCAAATTCTTGCTTGTGTAATAGATGACATATGGGATCAAATATTTTTTTCCTAATACAGCTCCCAGAGCTGTATCTGAATCATCTATTCAAATGTGAAAAGGTAGTTTCCAATCTGGACCTCTTAAGATAGGTGCTTCAGAATTTTTTGCTTTTAAGGTCTCAAATGCTAACTGGCAATCATAATTCCAACTAAATTCACAATCTTTGGTTAGTAATTTGAAGAGTGGGGATGCTATTTTGGTGAAATTTTATATAAATCTTCTATAGTATCCTGTGAATCCTAGAAAACTTCTAACATCCTTTTGACAACTTGGAATTGATAATTTAGAGATGACTTCAACTTCAGATTTATCAACTTTAATTCCACCTCCTGAAATGTGGTGTGCTAAAAAAACCCCTTCTGTAAAAATCATAAAACATTTTTCATTGCTTAGTGAAAGGTTTTATTCCTTACATATTTTAAGAACTTTTTCCAATTTTTCTAAAGCTTCTTCAAATGTATTACCATGAACTGTAAATTCATCCATGTATACCTCTACACAATCATGTATTAAATCAGAAAAAATCCCTAGTACTACCATTTGGAATGTTGTAGGTGCATTGCATAATTCAAAAGGAAGTACTCGGTAGGAATAAGTCCCACATGGACAGGTGAATGTGGTTTTATCTTGATCTTTAGGTGCTACTTGAATTTGATTGTAACCACTGAAACCATCCAAGAATGAGAAATACTTCTTACCTCTTAATGTATCTAACACTTGATCTATAAAGGGAAAGGGAATAGGGTGGCTTTATTCGATTCTTGATAATCAATGCATACCCTCCATTCACCATTATTTTTGGGCACAATCACTAAAGGAGAAACCCACTGACTGTCTGAAATTGGATAAATGAAGTTTACATTTAACAACTTTTGCAACTCCTCTTTCACATTTTCCCTAAGATTTGGATTCATCTTTCTCTGAGGCTATCTGATAGGTTTGCAATTTTCCTCAACATAGATGTGATGTATACAAGTCTTAGGACTAATCCATTTCATATCAATGTATTCCCATGCATATGCAGAAGAATGTTGTTGTAATGTTTTGATTACCTTTTCTTGTTGTCATTTTTCCAAGTTATTGTTTATGTTCAAGTTTTTTCCTAGAAATATTTCAACTGTAGAGCTACCAAATTCTTCCATAGAGTAAAGAGACATTTGCCTAGATGAAAAATATTCAATAGTGGGTTTTTCTTGAAACTGATCATGTTCATATTCTAGAGATTATTCAAAATTTTCTATTGTATTTAGGATTTGACTATTTTCACTAATGGTTGAAATAGTAAAGAGAGGTTGTATATCATCTTCATCATCAATCCATTCTTTGTCATCTATCTCTATGATTGTTCTTGCTAGAGGATATAGAGTAAATTTCTTAGTTGAATTACCATCAGAAATATACATGTCACCAGATTTACAGCTAATGAAAGCATCGGTTGTAGCCAACCACGGTCATCTTAATATGAGTGGGTGTCCTCCTAGATTCTTCTTAGGGTTTAAAATCATAAAACCAATAGGATACTCCCAAGAATCTAAGGACACTGAAATATATTCTAACACACCATCTGGCTTGATCACAGATCTATCTGCTTATTGCAGTAATGGAGGTGTATAAAGAAGATTAGAAAGCTTGAGTTGTTCCATGGCTTGTTTTCTCATGATATTTATTGCTGCTCCTAAATCAATCAATGTATTTGGAATTTCAACTCCATTGATATGTGTTTTTACAACTGGACTTCCTCGGTCTAAATATTTTTTAATGACATTTTTTCCCATCATTATGTTTTCTATATTTCCTACAAGCTGAATTATTTTTATTTATTTTGTTTTTCTTCCTTGTTTCTTCATACTCAACTCCTTTATTGTTTTAGCTAAAAATGGAATTTCCTTGATGGCTTGTAACAAAGGAATTTTGATGCAAACATTTTTCAATTCATCTAGAAAATCATAATTAGGCAACATAATATGCTCTTCTACCCCTCTATTAAATTGTAATCTTTCAGGAAAAGGAGGTGTAGAGGTAGATACTGATGGTTTCTTTATGATAGGATTTGAATAGGGATAATTTTAAGAATGGAAAATTCTGTTGAAGTTTAAAAAATTGACGAATCTCATTGGTCCCTAATATGCAAACTATAAAAAGTTTATTGATGTATTTGTAAAATTATTCAAATTTATAATAATATTAGACGTATTGTCTATGTAATGTAGCCAATTTTTAACATAAAATAATTTTGTATTGTAAAATTTGGGCGAATCATTTTATAAAAAAATGGAAATTGGCAAATATTTTTTTTGGAAAAACCATGGAGAATTAGCCCACCTACGAATATTAGCCCCTAAAATTTTCCATGGAATTGAATTTATTGGTTGTTTTTGTTTTGAATTTTTAGAATTTTGGTTTTTAAAAGCTATTCCTTCTTCAAAAATTTTATTGGGTTGTATAGAATCTTCCTCAGAATTGTCTTGTTCTTGAATGACTACAAAAGGTTTTTTTCTTTCTAATATCCTACCAAATTTAAGTTGGACATTATTAAGATATAGAAGAGTAATCATGTAGGTTTGAAATTGTTTTCCTTCTATCATATAAGTATTCTGAGGATTTTTATTGTTCGGGTTTGGTAATGGTTGGGCAAGTAACTAATTTGGTCTTTGAGGGAATGGTAGTGAGAGTTGTGGATTCTGGTTTTGGTTTTGGAGTTTGGGTTGTTGGCTTTGTTGAGGAATTTGTTGGGGAGGATAATTTGGATATAATAGAGGACATTGATAGTACTGAAAGAATCTTCCATATGGATTTTTCATTCCTTGATCCCAAGGTTGAGACTGAGATTGAGATTGAGGCCAAGGTTGCTACCAAGAATTCCAATTTGGTGGGCTATGTATACATTTGGTTCTTAAACCCTTGAGTTTGTGGCCCCTGCCATGGTCTTATAGAGACAAAGCAAAGAGACTCTGTTAGATTTCAAATTTTTCTTCTTGAAAAACAGCCTTAAGACTAGGAATTCAAGGACAACTCTTAGTCTCATGAATTTATGAACAAATCATACAGGTTTCTATAAATTTTGCATCAAGGGGACATTTTCTTAAAGCATGCTTCCTTCTGCATTCAGGGCAGAAAATAGCTAAAGCATCAGTCTCAGATCTCTGCTTGTTTTGTAACTTAAGGGTGTCTATATATTCACTAAGACTCCCTAAATTTTTTGTTTTTAACTCATCAAGCATGTTTCCAATTTATACCCTACTCACTATTCTAGTTGTAGATCAATTTACCCTAGCAAAAGCAGAATCTCTTAGACCTTTCTTAGTTTTTTATTTTCCTCTTGAGAGATGAATACATAATTCCCCAATATCATGTAATGGAAGTTGAGTGATGTCCCCCTTCCACATCATATTAAGGATGTCTAACCACCCATCTCTAATTTTTTCAACAAAAGAGCTTTTAAAGTGTCTTGATCTAAATTTTCATTTTTTCTCTTTTTATGTTATAGTTGAATCTTTTAAGTAAGTCCTCCAAATTTTCATCCTCTTTTTGCATCATCAATCTTAAACAAATCCTCCTTATGATTAATAGTTATGCAATAATCAAAATACCTTTCTAGAAATGCTCTCTTCATATCAT
The DNA here is from genome assembly GCA_034641835.2 of Pinus albicaulis. Lineage (NCBI taxonomy): Eukaryota > Viridiplantae > Streptophyta > Pinopsida > Pinales > Pinaceae > Pinus > Pinus albicaulis. The sequence continues at coordinate 400,182,860 of CM076577.1, read as the reverse complement.
TCCATGTTCTAATAGACCTAGTGATTAGACTCATGAACCATTTTAGAGTTGCTCCTTTCAATGTTGAAGGAAACAATTTGAGTTTTTGAGCATCTTGTAAATAATCATAAGTTATGCACAAGAATTCAAATTCAAATAAAAAGGTTTCAGGGTCTTCACTTTTCAATCCATGAAATTTTGGGGGACAGAAGGTGAGATATTTTGCATGGTAGCATTTGTATCCTCATCAACTATAGGGAATCCAAAATAACTCTCAATTACCCTATTTCTTCTACCTCCTTTTTCATTTCCTCTACCTCTTCCTCTATCTCCTCCTCTACCTCTACCTCTATCTCCTCCTCCAAATAATATATTTTCTCCATTTAGGATTTCTCCTTCTCCTTATTCTTCTCCTCTTCCTACCATTATAGATTCTTCAGAGCTGATATAAGAGTTAAATTGTAGGGTTAACTACTCTTCTTCTGGTTCTTCTATCAATGGTATGTTTAAGAAAAGTTATTCTTCTTCCTCTCCACTAGGGATTTCTAACTCTTCAGCTAGAATATGTTCCATTGTAGAAGTGAAAAAAGTTACTCCTTCTGTTGGAGTCCTAAGGTCTTCTTCCTCTAAGACTGCCTCAGTGGATGAAGTACGAGATCCTCCTAATTGGATTTCTAACCTTAGAACTTCAGGAAGTTTATGGTTAGTGAAATATGGAATATGGGTTTGAGATAGAGATGTATCACTTCTTGGTCTTGGTGGAGTGAGTGGTGTTGTAGGGATTAAACTCCTGCCTCTAGCTATGAATCTGCCCCAAGAGTTTCTTTATCTACGCAAATCATTTTTTTTAGATGTAAGAAATTAGGTCACCTAGTTACACTTCCCCATTAATGGTGCCAAAATGTTTAGTCAATTTCATGTTCTAAATTTCTTGCATAAATTATCAACCAGGGTTTGTATACTGATTAAGTGTAGGTGTACTATATGTACTTAGCTTAACCTTTTCTTACCTTTTTCTTTTATTTTATGTTTTTTTAGGGTTTTATGTTCCTTTATGTCTAAGAATGTTAATCTAAAACTATGGAAAGAATTAAATGAATCTAATAAACTTTTAAGAAGGAAAAAAAGTAAGTGTCCCTAAATTAATCTAATTTTCATAAAAAGAAACCAAAAACTGTTGACTAGTTAAAAACCTAATTTGGAAAACAAAGCATCGAGTTGACCTTAGTATTAGTTCTATTCCATGGATTTAAGTCTAAGAATGAAATTGCAGTGCTTGAAAGTAAAGGAAAAAAATGAAATCAACTAATGTACTTCAAGCTACTCCAACATTCAATTTTGAGGTATGACCTTCTTGAAATGATGTATTAAGAAACTCTTTGAACTTTAAACTATAATCTCCTAGAGCAGTAAACAAAGAAAAACATATAATGTATCTTTAGTTACTCCAACATTCAATTTTGAAGTATGATCTTCTTGAAATGGTGTCAAGCAACCAATTACACTTGATGATCTAGAAAATCAAATAAATCATGCACAAGGTAGCTCATTAATTGCATTCATTAAACATTCAATCATCCAATTTCTGAAGTATGACTGAATCAATCTCCTTGGAATGATCTTTAGGAATATTAGTGATACAACTAAGTGAAGATCTAAAATAAAAATGTGAAAGCATAAAAAATTAATGTATATTTGACTTTCTTCAATCATTTAATATGAAGTATTACCTTCTTGAAGTGTTGTATAAGAAGTTAATTACACCTTGGTTTCTAAATTTCTAGAAAGTAAATAACAATATGCTGAGTAATTCAATTACTCTATGGATTAGATATTTTAACCATTCAATTTAGGATCATTATCATCTTGAATTGGTTTTTGAAAACATCCATGAACACAGTAAATTGAAAATCCTATTCTAAGTAAATGAATGACAAACAGTAAGGAACTAAGCAACTATGTGTTCTGAATTCTTCAGTATTGATTCGATTGGAAAACAGATTTTATATATCTTCTCGAAATATCTTAGAAGAGAAAGACTGCACAGTTGTGATTTATCACTATGCTATTGCTCAAAAACCAAAATGAAGCATAAACCTAATTAGAAAACAGAATTGTTGAAAAACAAAGTAATGAAATTAAGCTAAAAACATAAGTCAACAACCTCCTTTAGATGCAGGGGCCCTCTGCAATTGATGTGGTTGAACTGCTAATCAAGCAATCATTGGCAGCATAAACTTTGTATTAAGATAAAGTGCATTCAGAATATAGAGTATGAGCAAAAATTCTGAGTTTAACACTAAAATTCTGAACTGTGTTCTTGGTTCTATGAAACTGATATTTAAAAGAAAATTGCATAATTTTTTATGAGTTAAACTAGCTACAGGTGGCTACTTTGAATTATAATGGCAATAAGACTATTGGACTCCTTGATTTTCTATGAAGAGAAAATCAAGAGTTCTAGTGATTTCTGCTAACGTACTTTGACTCCATCTTTGACCATGAGTTTAGGCTCGCTTTTCTGTTGATCTGGACTGAGCGAGTAGGATAGAATCCATGTAGGCATGATTCTAGAAACACCTATGTGGCCCAATTCCTCAGTTGACACCTGGAACGTGCTAAACCATGAGAGTGGCTATGGAACACATAGTTAGCTGTAGAATAAGCTGCATTCTGTAGCTAAATTGCAAAAATATCATGAAAATACAATATGAAAATAATTTTAGTGCATCCTTAAGACAAACCTAGCATTTATCATTAATTGGGGTCTGTAATATTATGAAAAAGTGACGGAAAGAGGTGAGAACAATTTTCAAAGAGAGGGCAATTATGAGGTTCAACAAAGAATAAGATCGTGTTCTTTTCCCTATTACATGGAGTCTCTTCCAATTTACATTTAATGAATAGGGGTTTTTAAATCAATTTCCTTTTCTTTTACTTTAACCCTCCTTTCGGTTTTGGGTATATACGAATTACAAGACCCCGGAAGAACAATTTTTAGAGGGTTTTCACCCACGTAAAAACAGTGGTATTACTTGATGAGTTATTACCCTGATATTGGTTGTGATTCCAAATTTTACCTTTGGTGGTCTCTTTTGAATTTCTCTAGTGAAATTATTGCTTCGAATCTCTATAATTTATTGCACTTTAGAAAGGGTTCCTCCAACTAGGGTTTAATTTTTTTGTTTTTGGTTACATGCAAGGTTTTGAAGCAGCACAAAATGTCATGTTTGACAGATAATATGATATATTATTTCGGGTGAAAATTTTGTAACCTACTTTTTGGGTCTTCCCCAACGAGGGTTTATAGCTCACTCATCACTTGTATCGCAGGTATGGAGTTGTGACACATACATGGTTTCTTTCTAGATTTTGGACTTCCCTATTTCAACACTTTGATTCCAACTTTACTATGTTACAGGTTGGCTTCCTATTCATGCATTAAAATTCCTAATTTGGGCTTAGTTTTTTATTAACAATTATATTTTCAAACCCTAACCAGCGTTTTTATAAACTTGTTGTTTTTACTGTATTAACCCTACATGGGTCAACTTGTGGTCACAATGTTAATAAATTTCTCTTTTATTAAATTAGATATTATGCCTTCGGTATGGATACATGTTTCTGTTTCCATTTCCAATCTCTGTGTGAATATATATATATATATTAATTATTGGGTTTATTAAATTGTGGCTACATATATTCTTTCTTCTATTGTGTGTATAAAATAGTTGCTTTGATTCCTACTGTGTATGGTTATTATATGGATTTTAGAATGCTTTTTATTTCATTTTATTGTAGATATAGTAACTCTATAATTATGATTTCTATGAAATCGTAATTATATATTGTTGTGTTTATTAAATTATGGCTACATACTTTTTTTTTTTTCTATTGTGTGTATAAAATTATTTCTTATCGTTATTATACGGATTTTAGAATGTTTTTTATTTCATTGTACACTAGATTGTTTCTTTGATTCCTATCGTGCATGGTTATTATATGGATTTGGTTATTATATAGATTTTAGAATGTTTTTTATTTCATTATACAATAGATTGTTTCTCTGATTCCTATCGTGTATAGTTATTTTATGGATTTTAAAATGTTCTTTATTTCATTGTACAGTAGATATAGTTACTCGGTAATTATGATTTCTATGAAATCGTTTGTCCTTCCTTTCAAGGATATCGAATCAAATCATTTTATGAACTATACCTTTTGTAACATAGGCATTCGGCCCTGGAATTGTCACTATACTTCGGGGTTATTAACTCATACTAACATACTTCCTTACCTTCTCTCTTGAACTTAATTCTCGTATTTATGAATCTACTTCATTTATTTTTTCTTCAAATTTCTTCTCGTATTTATGAATCTACTCCATTTATTTTTTCTTCAAATTTCTATAATCTCTCATAAGTGGAGTCAAGAGATTATTTTAATCTTTCATTCATATATATATATATATATATATCTTTTATGTATTTGAATATTAAGTTCCATATATGTTATTCGCATTATTTTCTTAATAAAAAATTCAAACCTATTTCAGCCTTCCTTGTACTATTGATTTACGGTTAAACTTTGTTTCCATTTCTCTTACACTATCACTGTGTATTCCTTATGTTTTCAGTGGTATAGAGAATATATGTTTGAAGGTTCAATGTTTATGCTTATACATAAGATTTGATGTTTACTTAATTCTGTCTATACCTTCATTAACTAACATAATATGATTAAGATAAATTAAAATTATACTTTCCGTCTGTAGAATTAACCGTTAGTTCATAGCCTCTAGATAGACTCACAAACAAAATTTCAAAAAGTTTGCTAGCATAAACAAATTTGTATTTTTTTTTCAAATAGTTTTATTCCTTACCTCCAAACACATATATTTTTGATATGCTTAAATATCATTTATCATTAATTTCAACCAACTCGGAGAATCTAATTTATATATTAGTATACGTGATCTATGTAAAATTTAATAATCACATATTTATTGAGAATTTATACAAACTATCGCCTTTTAATTGAAGTAAATACACACTAATTCATATTTCATTTTATATTATATATCCATGCATGTAATCTATTATTATATACATAAGAGGATCTCTCTAATCATTTCTTTTGGTAACTATCTCCTATCTATCTCTCAACATAGATTTTCGTAAATATATTTTATATTCAAAATCTTGCATGACAAGTCGTTTTATATTCACTTCTATGCATGCATTATTTTCCTTCAGAATGATATTACTTATTATGTACTTTCTTATATATATTTTCTTTATGACCCAAAGTAAATTTATAAATACACATAAAATAGAATAGAATAAATCACTACTCGTAACCAAAATGTTTGGGGAATATATGGGAATACAACATGTTGGCTTGATGGGGCCTAGACCCAGATTCGAAGTGACTATGTAGTCCAACAAAAACTACTATTAGTCGTTTTTTTGGCAATGATTTGCTTGCGTAGAACGAAGTCTCACTCTAGACAATATACAGGGATGCTAGAACCATGTTTCTATATCCAAAGTGTTTAGGGCTTTTTCTTCTTATCACCTCTTCGCATATCATATCTATCAATAATATAGGTGATGTTCAACACATTTGTTGAACTTACTACATACTGCGTGATCTTACTTAGTCATGCATTAAATAAAGTAAATAACCAGAAACAAGATTGTATCATTTAACTATAGATGAAAACCCTTATTTAGCACAAATAGTTATAAGCAGTAAGAAAAAAGAAAACACGTCAATGTAACTGAGATCTTTGCAACAATTCTTTCAATAATAGCCAGATCTTTCTCATACATTCATTTTCACCCTGGGCACATAGTTGCACTAGGGGTATGCCCACACAACTGTCAGAGCCTTTTCTATAACCCAAAACACACACTCTTACTCAAAACATTCTTACATTCAAATTAATTTCATCAACTTCTACTTGAATGCCTATGAATTCTATCTAGACTCCTTATATAGATTTGGCATTTACAATACCATGGGTGGAGTCCAACGTTCACAAAATATCCCATCCCATTACATACTAAGGGGCTTTGACCCACCCCAAAGACCCTATGACTGAAAATATACTTTGCATTGCACGCTCTAACTCTCGATCCGCGGAGTCTTTCCTTACTTCTTCCTTTGATGGGATCCCATCTCCAATAGGCCCCCAACGCAAAACTATGACTCGTACCTATTCACAAAGCTATTGCACCATCTATCTTCTCTTTGATGTCACTCAACGCATCCTTCAATTGGGGCACTACTTCAGTGCACTACCTTTCAAACTCCTTATTTTTTTCAAGAAGTGTTTCTGAAACCTTCTTTGATTCCTTCTTCTAGAATCCTCGATGGTTTTTTTGCAGTGCCTTCAACTTCTTTTCTGCTATTTAGGAGAGTTGATTGGCCTCAACTTCTAATGTTTTCAACCTATCTATAAGTAGTTTCTCCTTCTCGCACAACTCATCAACTTGTTCCTATAAGAATTCACCCTCTTAGATACAGCTAAGCCATTGCATTAGTGCTAAGGTCTTAGCAATGACCTTAATATGATATAGTTGTTCCAACTTCTCACTCACTTTGACCTGTAACTTTTTCACCTCAGGGTCCTCTTGTAGCCAGGCCCATACATCAAGAACTTATAAAAATATATGTTCACACTCTTTTGTGTCGTACTCAACCTGTTCGTATGTATCTTTCAACTCATTTGAGCTATTCTCAGACCTCTAGTGGAGTGGCAGGCTGCAACTGCTTCTGGAGCTCCACTATCTTCATCTACATTTTCAAGCGCACTTCATCAACCTTGGCCTTTCAGTCCTTAACTATGGTGGCCAGCTTGGCCAATTTCTCTTCTAGCGCAGTTGCGACGTGAATTTGCAGCTCTGGTAGCTCGCTGCATGCTTTAGAGATAACCTCCTCGAGCTTCTGTCACTATATCACATCAGCTGCACACTCTTGGATAGCAAGTTGCTTTTCCTTGATCATGCTCTGTCATTCTATCGTAACATCTTGAATTATTAGGAGGGCCCGATGCTCCCTGATCTTTAATTCCTCCTCATTTCCTTGGTGTATTTCATGTAAAGCCTACAATGACATCGGAGTGATATTTAGATTTGTATCCTACCAAAGGGCCACCTACCTTAGCTTCTCTGTCATGTCAAAACTTAGTGTTCTTGCAAGAATAGGCATTGAACTGGTATTAGATGTCAATTCCAACTCGTGCGTGGTTGTGCTTGTTCCAACTTGTGCTCCACTTGGTTGAACCATGCTTACTTGCAATTCACTCACGCTCACCTAAACAACACTTGTCTACACATGTGATTCTGGAAAGCCCATGTGAACATCTGCCAACACTTTATTATATTGTTCTTTGATACTACCCCATAAGTGCTCAATGGTGTGCTTCACAATTTCCCCAATTTCATCAAGGTCCCCTTCATTATGTACCATGGCTTGTGGACCAACGGACTTATTAGACTTCAAATTCTTTCGCATTCCAAACTTCTATGGTTGTCTGCGCTTGGTGGTAAAGGGGGAAGATGGATCTGTGACAAGATCACTACCAAGAATATCATTCCCTCCTTTGTCCAGAATATCAATACCATGTTCTGTCTCTATCACAAATGTGACTTTCATGTCGTTCTGTCTTGTTATCACAGTGGGCTTCACCCCACTTCTTCCTACCTACTCCATATTTGTGGGGGTATATTTAACCAATCACTCGCTAGTGAGTGATTACAACCTCTCACGTCTTCTTCCTCGACCAAGTATGACATCTCGTACCATACCCCTGTGAGGTCCTTATTCGCCTGGATGTGTATATGATGGAAATATGCCTTGAAATTCGCTACTTATGATATTACTCCAAAATTCTTGGTGATAATTGAGGATTTTGGTTGATCATTGTCCGCAAGCTCATCTCAAATCCTACCCAAAAAATATTATTAGCCATAACCCTCGATGGCTTTTCTAAATGCCACAGTGAAGCATATTTTCCTTCTTCACATAGATCAGGGTCCATCATGTTGAAATGTGACTCCTCAGGTTCTCTCCACTCCATCAATGAAATGAGAAGTAGAAGTGAGGCATAGTGCAACTGCCTGCCTTATTCCTGGGCTACTTTACAATTGGAGAGGAAATCAACACAGAAGTATCCTTCCTAGTAATAGACTATGCCCTTATCGCACACTACAGCTAAAGCTATGACAAATGTAGAAGCCTCCTCTATGGATTTTTCTCATAATCTTCCTCGCAAGAATGTGTGCAATGGAGCACATAGTTCTATCTGATTAACGAGATAACCCTGGGTTCCCTTGGTCAGCTCATAGTGGTTATTAATCTTATCTGCGAGCTACTTGTCTTGGGTTTTACCCACAAAATCCTTCATAGGGTTCAACCCAAGGCAAGTAAGGGTCGTAATTCTCCTTATGAGTGTCTCAGTAACGAGGATCTTCTTCCTCAGCCACAAACAAACATCATACACTAAGGTCAACAATTTGTGCACACAAATAGTGCTAATAGTACTGTCCCTGAAGTGTGGTACATACAACATATTGAGTATCCCATCCTCCTAGATACCCTTAACCTATTTCATCATCTCTAATCTCTTTATTCCTCCATTATAGTTCTACTACCACAGATATCTGTTGGGCTCAAATTGTGGGTATTTTCTTTGATCATTAAAATCCCAATATTCCATCCTGAGCTGAGACACCTTGGCCAATAATTCTCCTTCTATCGAGATCTCATCCGGAATCAATGGTGTAAACACCTTGTACTTCACTACGTGAGGGTCTTTCACTGGCTTCTTAGCCTCCGACTTCTAGTTTAGAATATATGGAGGAAGCCTAGAGATAGGCTCAAATTCCTGAACACCAATCTCTTCTGGGACTTCTTCTTCTTCGTCGTCATCTGACTCTATTTCCATGGCCTTTTTCTACCATTCCGGAGCTCCTTTACTCCATTTTTCATGTGGATTTTTCTTCTTGGGTGACTTCCTGATGATTGGTTTCTTATGCTTTGAAAACAATGATGTGCCCACTATCATCTGCCTTCTGGGAGACCTCGACCCTCTGGCTGTTTCTAGTGGCGTAGCCGTCATGGTGTGATCTACTCTTAGTCATGTTAGTGTCAGCCTTTTCAGCCTTCCTCCAGTGATCAAACATTCTCTTACAAGGTGATTTTAAGGTGTCAAGGTCAAATTTTGTCATTTCAGAGAGTCTTTAAACAAAATTTGGTCACTAGGTATTAGGTCTAGGGTTTTCTTTTACTCCTGTCAAAGTTGTCCAAATGTCGGTCCATGTCACCATTCAACTGAGTGTACCATCATTCAGGGGTTTTCATCATCATTTCAAGTTCCAAAGGGTCATTTTACACCGTGTTCATGCTTCATTTGTGCCTAGGTAAGGTTAATTTCCCTCTCCTAGGGTTTTGAAGGTAATTTCTCTTGGACGGTCAACTCATCAGAAGAACTGGTATCCTGATGTCCATATACCTTCCCCTATCCATAATGTACCTTATTGAACACTTCCCATCACTAAGATTCCCCAAATTCCTCATTTTTTCACAAACCCTAGTTTCTTGCTACAACTTGGCAATTTTCTAGGCTAGGCCTGTGTTTTTCCCTTTTGGACCCCTTCCCCTCACTCAATCTCTGAAATTCCACTTTCCCCTTCTTCCTAACATCACTCCCTACTTCCAAAAATTTTCTCAAGAATTTAGAAGCCCCTTATCCCCTTCTTTTCACTTCATTTCGACAAATCCCTTGTTCCACACATCAGGATAGGTTTCACTCAAATGATGTTTCTGAGCAATAAAAGATGAATTTTGGAAACCTGAGAGCGTTTTGTGTTCAAAAAATGCCAAGGAAGAAAAAATTCCTTCAATTTTTACTAAGGTGTCATGGTTTTAGAGAAATGTCAAAAATACAGTCGCCTCGGGAGAATTGATGCACCTCTGAAGTGACCTTGGAAAAATCAATATTTCTCCTAGCTTGGTTTGCCAAATGACTTTCATGCTGCATGAAATGATAACTAGACGCAAAGAGATTTCCAATGAGCTATCATGAGCTCAATTTGGAGTTGAGGAAGACCTTCAAAAGTTGACTGCAACAACACTTTGCCTTGAGGCGGCCTCATTTTTCTCATTTTGACCAGTCTTGGGAGATTTGATTTTTGACAATGAAAATGAACTCCAAATTGAAAAATTAAAGTTGGGTTGGAAATTAGACTCAATAATATTTCCAACGAGCTATCATGAACCCAATTTGGACACTGGGAAGGCCTCCAAAAGCCTCCTGCAAAAAGGCGCTACGCGTTAGGTTTATGGCGATGCATTGGGTTGGTGTGCGGCGCATTGGGTGAAGGTCGCGGTGCATATAAAGTGCGCGGCGCATATATCCATTTTTCACAGTGTATTTTTGTTCCTGCACGGTGCATATAAAGTGCACGACGCATTGGGTTGTGCACGCGGCGCACAGGACCGGCAAGGGAAATTTTCACCTTTTTCCCACAAAAATTCAAATTGACTCAATCTTTTATGTTTCAAGTAAGTTTGTGGGACTTTGTCATTTATATTAACCCATGATTGGTGTGGCTGGAGATTGGATATGAGAGTTGAATTTCAAAAGCTAAACGCTATCATTTTGATTGGAGAGTTGCTCCTAGGGTTTTGTGTTGAAGCTTTAAAATAGTTTTGTGCCACTCCCCACCTTGTTTTCCTATCTCCCATGATCTCATTACTGCAGTCTATTTCCCTATCCCCTTACATCCCCTTACATCCTAAACCACTTATTCATAAGTCCCATTTTCCTACCTCTAAGTCACTTCATTCCCTATCATTCATATTTCCCATTTCATTTGTGAAAAATTCACAAACCCCAAGTTCCCAAACAGTCGAGTGACTGTCCCTTATCCCTACATTATCAAGTCTCACTTGATTAAACCCAATTATCCTCACTGCCCTATTTCCCACAGTCCCATATTGACTTTGACACATTTGGCAATCAAGACAAAGACACCAAACTCCGCATATTCACTTCGGGCAACATAGATGAAGAAGGCATCGAGGAGGCGTGAAAGGACATGATCTTGGCCGAAGCTTCCTTGGCTGAGAATAGCAGTTGATGAGGGACCTTCAACCCAAATTTCAAGGAATTTGGAGAAAATTTTTTCATTTTCGAATTTTTGATCACAAAACAGGTTTTCCTGCCCGACGCGTAGCGCCACTTGGCGCGCACTTACGATTGGGAGATCCTCTGGAAGAAAACTTGGTATTTCTAGATTTTTTATGAAAATTTATGCATGCTCAGGAATGGCCTAAGAATTTCATCAAGTTCTGGGTTGCCTAAAGGGTCAAAAACACCTTGAAAATGGCCTTTCTACCACTTTCTGCACCCACAGTAAGCAATGTTGGGAGATTAAACTTTTGGAGGGGAAAATGGAAACCAAATGCAGAAATTCCACTTGGGTTGGAAATTAGATAGGAAAGGCTTTCCAACGAGCTATCATGAGCTCAATTTTGACTTTGGGAAAGGCCTCAAAATCATCTCCAAAGTTGTGCTACGCATAGAGATTTTGGGCGCGACGCATAGAGGATTTTGGCCTATTTTTCACTCCACAGCTTAGAATTTCACCTATTTTTGGCCAGTTTCACCTTTTCATTTAAATTTTGATCTACCTTGATGTAATTTCATAACCATGATGTAATTTTGGCACTTTTTTACTTATTCTAGAAGATTCATTTACGAAAAGGTGAAATGTGAGTGAATGGATCAATTTCCTAGCATATAGAGGCAAGTTGTTTCATGTCCTATTTTCTAGTTCCTAGTTTAGATATGGTTGAAACAGCTCCTAGAATGATGAGCTCAACCCCTAGAGGCATAGGAATGGGTTAGGATTGTCTATATGATGTATTTTATCAGTCATTTTCAGGGTTGGACATTTGGGATTGCTAGCACTTCATTGTACATTTCATTCTGCAATTTTGGTAAAGGAATAGACCAGGGTTTGCAGCCCTCTTTGGGATCCTTGTGGCTCTATGTTTTAATGGTGTTTTCCTCTATTTATCTGTAAGTTCACTGATGTTTATGTGTACCATTTTCATTCTTTTTTCTTCTTAAACTGAACAAACAAGTTATAAAGGTAGAATTCATTGGTTTGCATTGCTTTGCCTTCATTTTTGTTTAGTTTTTCATGTTTTCATCTGTTTGAGGAGGTTCTTGAGACCCTCTTGCCCTCTTCAGCTCCTCACTGGTCTGATCCATCCATCCACTCAAGCTAAAGCATCAAAACTATTTCCTACCTTGCCCCAATCAGAACTCTGCAAAAACTAGGCCTAATCCCCACACCCAAAACTGCCTTTCCCTTTGATCCAACAAAAAACCCCTAAAACAAAATCAAACCCATTTACTTATATACCTAGCCTAAAATTAGCATTATTTCAAGTCATCTCATGCCCTATCGATTAATTTTCACTGATATTGACCCGGAGAAAGCCCTCTCCTATTCTGGTAGGGCTAGCTACCAGACTGAGCATGGTTTGATGTTACCCTGAACTCTTCCTTTTTTAGCCTAAGGTAGATTTAGCCAATAACAAGCCGTATTGTGTGTTTAATCCCTACAACGATCAATTATTCTCTCAATTTTGGGAAACTATACTCCTTCATGCAAAAACTCACTCGACTCTCTTGCAGACAACATCTTTCACTTCTAAAACTGGGCACGCAAAGTGTTTGAATGGGGAGCAGGATCCCTTATTTATAGAAAATTTTAAATTCAAATCACATCATCACCTTTATATGCTCCTCATAAATTTTTATTTGGCAGTAGATCTGCATATATATTCCCATTAATTTCATCCTTCTCACACCGTTTAATGGCCAAGTCATTTTCGAATAAACTTTTACTGCTCCAACGGTCATATTTTGGATGAAATCCATAAATCTCACCCCCTCAATGAAGTCTCGCCTACCTCAATGTAGTAACCTCGAGTTGTGCCTTCCTTCATATTGTCGCGCAACATTTCAACTACGATGAATAAATCCTCCAACGAAATTCTTATGTGTCTGTTCATCTCAGTAGCTACAGATCTCCTCCCCCAACACAAGCTTATTTGTCGGGTTTGTCCAATCAGGTTGTGTCAACATCTTTGGCTCCTTGGTAATGTGAAGTAATCCTAATTTCACTCCTTGAAGAACCTCATTAATGTAATCTGAGCCATCATTGAAGCTATAAGTTAACAAGAACCCATATATCATCTCATCCCAATCGCCAGATCCATGGCGCAGCTCTATTTCAAGATATCATTGTTGAGGTATCATCAAAAGAATGAAATAACATGTGCACCCATTATATATAAGGTTTGATGCACAAAGTTTTAGTCTAGTGAGCCAAGTTCTCGTGATGATCCTTCTGACCATCATATGTTTCCATGATATTCGTATCAACCTGACCAAATCTCACCCTTATCATTTTTCAAAACTCCTTTCATCCTCTAAAATTTATCTTGTGTATGCCCCACCATTTGGCTTTGGTAGACCTCAATGCAAAGTCTAAAGCTTTGTATATCTGGTCCTTAAGTAACTTTTTCTCAAATTCCTCCAAAAATAAGACAACATTCCTCATTCCATACTGAAAAGGCAAGTCATGTACTTCTGACCTTACACAATGCAAAGATATGGTAACCTTGTTACAACGTTTAGTGGTTACTTCATGCAACCGATTGTGCAAATGCTCCAACTCTTCATCGAAATCTAAAATGCATGAAATATCACGCTCCCAACACATTATACCATCTGCAGTGGGACTGATCCAGTCTTCATCCTACGCAGTAAGATTTTATATATGATCAATCTCAGTATCCCCATGCTCCTGTGGGAAATGCTATGTATAGCAGGCACCTTCAGATAGATCTAATGCCATAATAAATCGGGTGCAATTATTCTCAATAATCATATGCCTCTTCTTCAGGTTGATTATAACATCCATGTCATAAGCCCAGTCAAATCCCAACAGCACGAGATATGGATTATTGTCATCAACGATCTCAATCACTTCAAAGTCAACCAACACACTAGCTCCATCAATATCTTCACTAATCCCCTGCAATAATCCCATAGGAAATACCTTATGTTGATCTTCCATCCTCAGCTGAATTGGTGACCATTACAGCTTAGGCCTTTCCATCCTCTCCCATGTCTTCTTTCCTAGATCTAGAATGACTTGATCTATCTCATAATCTGCAATTTTCACAGTCAACCACATCTCCCAACTGGTTCTCTTATTGTTCTTGTATACTTCTATTATTAAGTTGTTGTTCTAGATGCAACCTTTCCTTGCTAGCGCAATTATCTATTAGCTCCTACAACCCTTCTACAACGCTCTGGTCCCTTAACAATTTCATACACGTCTGCAAGAAGGATGCCAAGATAGACTAATCAACTTCCTTTACTTCAACATTATCCTTAATCTTGTCCTCCACTGGAAACAACTGTCTCTTCATGGTAGGCATCGAAGCTTTAGGGGTAATAAATGACTTCCTTGCTTCCATCAATGTTTATTTCTCTCATTTCACATTAAATCCAACATCCTTATCTTTAGCTTTCCTTACCCAGGTCTTCGTCATAGGCCTTTTTCCTTCTGCGCGTTACTATTTTCATACTTGGATCTACCTGATGTGGTTAAACCATTATCATTTGTATATTATGAGGTGGTTTTTTTTTGTGCTTCGCGTGCATTTAGCTAAAAAAATGGGACAATATTCAATTTCATGAAAAAATTCTTGACAATACTTAAAGGAAGCTACAGTAGGATTCTGACAGTCCCTGGAGAAATGTCTAGCTTTCCTGCAGTTGTAACATATCATATAACCTCATCCATGACCTATCCTTCCTCTGTGGCCACACCCTTATCATAGGAACCCTCCTCGGAGAATTGGTGAACCCGAAGCTTCGTGGACTTCTACATGCATTCAATATGCACTGACTGTTCTACATCATTAGATCATAGCTATTACATTGTTGCTCATATTGTCCCACTAAACCCCAGAAATTACAGAAAAATTGCCTTGAAGATCTAATAAACTTTTGCAATAGGTGACAATAGTATGTGGAATGTTGGCCTACAACTTCACATAAGCTACACCATATGGGGGGCCCTACACTAGGCCCTACACTCGATCCAAGCTTCAATGGAATCGACATCCCAGCATTCAAATATTATCTATAAAAAGGAAAATACTCTTTATAGTGACCCTCTGCTTTACACTTGATACACTAGAATTTCGACTTTATATCAGAGCGAACCTCCTTTCCTTTCTTTATATCTTGGAGCTCCATATCAAAGCTCGCCAACGGAGTGTGGATCTATTGTACCCCTATGCTTGTGTCAACTATCAGCGAAACTTCCAGCTTCATTGATATCTCCAATTCTTCAACCTGAATGGAAACCTTTTGTTTCGACAATGGAAATCTAAGATGAGGCAGAAACGCAATAATGGACCTTTCTCTATGCTTCTCATCCAGGATATTCAAGCTAATTTTCTCAACAATGTCTTAAATCCTTGATCTACCTCCCATACGGTCTCAGTAGCCAGCTTCTTAATCTCCTTGATCTTTGTGATACATTGGGACTACAACTTTGGCTTTTTGAGTTCAGCATTCATCACGGTATTTGTCTTAGCGAAAGAAGCATTTACATTCGTCGTAACATATTTCATGTACCAATACAATGCTCTATCTTGCAGCATGGTAGCCAATTATGTTTTTTTCATGTTTTCATCAGTAACATTCTGCGAACTACATATCTCTTCTACTACAAACCAAAATTTTTCAGGATCATCTATTCCCTTGAACATAGGCATCTTCGGGGGTTGGGCCATGGTCAATGGGGGAGGTGGAGGTGGAGGAACACAATGGAATGGAGTGATGATGGGGGTGGAAGGTTGTGGGATCTCTGTAGTGTTCTGCTTACTATCAGATCTCATACTTATTGGGGTAGTGAGGTTTCTTTCTCTTTCTCTATACCCAAACAATGGAATATATTATTTTTTAACGTATGTTCCCCAACTGGTCCTAAGCCTTTTATTGCTTCTCTTAGCACCAGTTTCTCTTTCTTGAAATATAAATTTGAGCATATCCATAGTACACCCTTTTCACACAATAGAATTTTAATCTGGAACTTTAGTGAATTCGAGTACTTACCTTTGAGGTTTGTGAATAACTTACGCTTTACTTTGCTATAAGACATAGAAATCTCAATCATAAACTCAGTGATAAACCCTCAAAGGATACTATCTATCCAATAATCAACAACTCTTGCAATCTCATTATCAATCTTTTTCAGCTTCAAAATCAGATCTAGGGTCCACTAAATTAGCTTATTATTGAACCAACTCGTCTACAGAGCTCGTCTTGATATCCACTTGTACATCTCACTAGAAAATGATGGGAAAAATATCTGGTACTGATTTCTATAGATATAGTTTTTTAACCAATATTTAGTAGAGGTGTGTGGGTTCTATTTTCTTGCACAAAAAAATTAAGTTCTTTCAGACTTACCCAATCTTTGATCTCTTTCTTAGATGGATTCCACATCTAGCTATTCCTCAGTGAGAATCTGGTCCCAACAACAAAACTATTTGTTGGCTTGATGGGGCCTCGACCCAGGGTCGAAGTGAATGCACAGTCCAACAAAACCAACTATTACCATCCCTTTCAGCAATGATATTCTTGTGCAATTTGAAGTCCCACCCAAGGAAATATAGGGGAACACTAGAAGGAGGTTTATGCATATAGAGGAATACAAGATTGTGGCTTTATCATTTTTCATAATTGTTGGCTCTTCATAGATCAGATCTATCAATAATATAGGCATTGTTCAACACATCTCATGAATTAACTACAGACTGCGCAATCTTAGTTAGTCATGCAATAAAAAAACTAAATAACCATAAATAGGACTACATTATTTAAATACATATCGAAACCCTTATTCAACATCAAAATTTAAAAAATAATAAAAAAGAAAACACATCAATGTAACTCAGATCTTCGAAATAATTCTTTCATTAATATCTAGATATTTCTTATACATTCAGTTTCACCCTGCGTTCATAGTCGTAGTGATCTGCGCACATAGGTGCAGACTTGCTAAGGTCTGTTCTCACATAGCTACAAGAGCCTTTTCTCTAACCCAAAACCTAGAATCTGACTCAAAACAGTCTCACATCAAAATTCATTTCATCAAATCCTACTTGATTTCCTATGACTTTTTTTGGGGTCCTGTGATTTAGCAAATTGGCATACTAAATGAAAAGGCAACATCAAAACCACTTTGGAATCCTAGGATCTAGCCCTCCTGGATTCAGAGAGGGATTTCAAAGGATATGTCTTTAAGGCTTATGATATGGTATTAGGCCAGATGTGTACCACAAGGGGTTGTTTTTTTTTGGTTTGGGATCATTAACTAAGAAGGTCATGTGAAGTGAAGGAGGAAATAAGTGTTTCAACATGGGAAGATAAGTCAAAAACACTGCTAAACCTTTAGGCTATGGAGTCATAAAATGGTTTACTTGCACAACAACTATTCAAGGGTTTTCAAAGGGAAATTCATCTATATCAGAATATATTTTAAGTTGAATTGATGGTATGGAACATTCATAAATTATGAGAAAGGAAAAAACATGTAAGAAAACAAAGGGGAGCCTAAGATCAGGTAAGGACTTTTAACCTATCCTACTTTTGACATGAACTCAAAGGAAAACATATAAGATAAACATAAAAGTAGCCTAAGATCAAGAAAGGACTTTTAACCTATCTTTCTTTAACACACTTTTAAGGGAAATCCTCAAAACAACTATTTGACATTGAACAAGGGACAGGGCTAGCCATAAAATTCCTTCATTAAGGCTTTACTTAGCATGTAGTGAAAATATCATTTAAGAACAACATCTCAAATTTTACTTAGCAATACATGGGCTCACCAACATTTTTTGACTGGTTATACTCTATTGAAATCATTCCTAAATACACATTAGAAGAAAACATAAAGCTAAATATTTATCTGTGAGAGCTAGGGTACTTTGCAGTAAATCCTACTCTATATTTGATGTTCTTTATCAGAGAATGTGAACACAGTGGAAACATAAGGAAAATAAAAATTAAAATGAGAATGACATCACCAATGATTTAGATCAGGATCCAATGAATCTGTTTGTGTATTGATGTGAAAAACTAGTTACATAATTTGAGTCCAATAGCTTTTTAGCAATCCAATGCTTTCTTCCCAGCCTAATATATTACAACTACTCAGCAACTTTACTCAATAACAATTCAAACTATTAAAAATTTCCCAACCCCTTACAATGAATTTTCTGTGAATACATATAGGTGCCAAGAGGAAGAGTGTTGTAGAAATCATAGTAACTATCAATTAAGATAGAGTGGGAGAAGTATTCGAATGCTCATTTTTCTTAATAATCATAGCAATAACTTCTTGTACCACTTTAGCTGCTTTTAGTTGACTTTGAAACCAAATAGTAGGCTGGTAATAACTCTGAGCCTATCCTTTGAAGATATCTTGGTCTGAAGTACCCTGTTTGACCTCTATGACAACTAAACTCTCATTTTTTGGGTGTTGTAGCCCCATACCTGCTTAATAACTATTTTGATAGCTATAAAGAGGGTTATTCCACAGGATGGATGTCAATTACTTTTTGAGGCCAAATATCTCTGACTGTGCATTTAATATGTGTGCTTTTGAGGAATTTTTAGTCTTCTGAGGGAATAATTCCTCTCTGCTGATGTTTTCGAGGCTATATTTAGGCTTAATTTTTCTTTATTTCATCACTAACCTATATTTAAGGCCATACTGCTTTTAGCCTTCATACTCACCATTTTTTCTTTTAACACTTCTCGGATTTCCTTTAAAATTATGTTCCTTTATCTTTAACTATGTTTTGTCTTTAAAACATCATCTGTTTGCTATTGTACAAGTATCCCTTGTCGCAGTGCTAAATGGTTTGGAAAACCAATCATCACTCATGATACATTAATTAATTCACAAAATTAAAACCTTAATCTTCCTTTGCACACTTTTCCTTCGTAGATCATCATCTTGGAAAGAGAAACCACTTAATTGGCTCGTTGGAGAGCTTGGGAATTCGACTGGTGGTCATCAAAACTTGAAAAAAAAGAAACACATTAAATAAACCCCACGGGATGGAGGTAGACTTCATCAGAGGGCTTTGGAAAAGGTGGAGGAGGTTTGCAGAGAAGTGGAATGTAGGTAGAGGAGATCTTCTTGGCGCAAGACTACACAAAAATCCACAGAAAGTTGACTTTGGCGTAGAAAAGGGACAGGCAGTTTTGTGAAACCATGAATCATTTTCGTGCGGCATTCAGGTGGTTTGCAGTTTTTGCCCAAACAAACTCGATACCACACACTTATCGCCATGTGTCTAGGATGAAACCACCGTTTTCGCTTGAAAAATGCACGATCATTTCTTTTGGAGGTTTGAACACGAAACAACATGCAGGCCGTTGGAGATCCAACGGTGGAGGATCAGTGTGATGGGCGAACATATGTGCGAGAGAAAGGAGGTGGGACCAGTGGGTGACGTAAGAAATCTTGTTTGGTAGTTAAATGCGAATGCGCGGAGTTCGAAACATGTATCTGTGGGAGCCGTCAGATCTAATGGATCGACAGTCGTGATTAACCTATGGGAGAACAGATGTGGGAATGGGGAAGTGATTGGATGATCGGAGTAAACCCCGACAGCCATTAGATCTTCGAATATCAACGGTTAAGATTTATCATGGGCATAATCGTTGGGGTGAGGGATTTTATAAGGGAAAGGGGCTTTAACAGGAAAAATGCAGGAATATAAAGGGGGGGAGCTTAAGAGGTAATGCGTGGAGACAAGTTCCTATGGAGGAAGAAAGGACCAAGGGCAGAGAGATAAGGGGCTGAAGATTAGCACGGAGATTTAAGTGCTTGGTTTCGGTGCTCAGACGTATGGAGAAAAAAGGTGGAATACTTAAGCACTCGGGGGATCGCATCGGCAGAAAAAAAAGAAAGGTAACAGGAAAACATGGAAGTTGCAATGAAGCGCTGGCCGTTGGATTCGTGGGATGATCCAAAGGCTGAGATCTGGAGTGAGGGGGAAATAAATAAGTACAGACCAAATTTTCCACCTGTGCCTCTGCAGTGAATCAATGTCATCGGATCTTTTAAGATCAACGGCTAAGATGTCGAGAAAAACATAGTTGGGGTGGGTATAGCTGGAGAGGTTAAGTAACGAAAGGAATGACCAGGGGCAGGAAATAAGAAGGTCCGAGGGCTAGTGCCTCGTCATGCGCATGGGTTTCTATGTCAGAGAAAGGGAAGGGAGCTTAAGCAAAGGGGCTTAAGGTCTATATATATAAAAAGGGTCGGAAGGGTCTAAAAAGTGGGTTTTTAAACCTTTTTGGAGGTTCTGATAGAGTTTAAAAAGGTGTATAAAACCATAAAATGAGATCTTTATAGCTTAACAAGGGTTTTAATGGAAAATGGGGGTAAATGAGGGAGGAAAGGGACCTTTTTAGAGGAAAAAAGAGTGATTTGGATAGGTATTCATGGATAAAAAGTGGGTGAAAATGAACTTATGGAATGATGGAAAATGGCTCTATAACAGTTTTCTTTGGATATCAACAAGACTTCTTTGAATTCTCTTTTGAAGGAAACAATAGTGAAGATTACTCTCAAGTCAGAAGACACCAAAAGGCTTCAAGAATGAGCAGTTTTCTATGAAAATAATCTCTTGAAGTCTCACTCAAAAAATTTAGCCATCATCTGTTGCAGAAAAGTTTACTGATCGCTAAGAGTGGCTCCACTTGGGGATGGTAGCTCCTTGGAGGTGTCAAGAATCTCAGAAAATTTATCTCTGGAATGTATATAACTATCCTGCACTTTTACAAATCCTCCTTCTTTTTTTATCATGCTGCTTAAAAATATGATCAGCATTACATCATAACCAATCAATATTTCCCCAAACAACTACCTACACAACCTACTTTCCTAACATTTTTTCTTCATAGGTGCACTTGGACTTGCAAACCTTTGACATCAACATTTTATTCTTTTGAAAACAAGGAAAACTAATGTAAATCTACCCTTATAACTTCCATGAATATAGATTAAACTGTTGGACTCCAAAATTCTCTACCTAATCTACTATCTATCAGGATTAAACTGTCTGATAGATTTTGTTCTCTATATTCTAAAAAAAAAATTGAAAACAGAGCCAAACCAGGTTTAAACTGTTTGATTTGTTGTAGACTATGGCATAAAACAAGCTACGCATAGACCTTTATTTGCAGAAAGTAAAACAAAACTTGGAAGGCTTATGATCTGAAAACTACAAGCATCCTTCATTCTTTCTTTCAGCTCTAATTTTTATTTCTTTTGAGCTATCTTCTTCTTTTTTACCTCATTCAAGTTTTTAGCATGTTTAGAACCAGTATTTTTCCTTTCTTTGGCTCAGGTTTTGAGCTTGTTTGAGCCATCTTTATTTTTATTCTTTGGTTCAGATTTTGAGCATATTAGAACCAATTCTTTTTCTATCCTAATCTAACCTACTTATAAGGCAATCTTAAAAAGTTTGGAAAATCTTCTTCACTAACCTATCAACATTAAATTTAAATCTATCTATGCATGATTAGGCTGTATGAATAAATAGCAGTGCTTTCTTTTGGTAGTGGCATTTAGGCTTGCATACTTTCAGATTTTTCTTTCTTTTTTGGTATGGAGTTGTACCTTTCTTCTTTTCTAACCTGCCCTCTTTTTCTCTTTTCTGTTTTTTTTGTATTTTTCTTTTCTCAAAAAAAAACAAGGCAGTGGTATTTACAATGAAGAATGAAAGTTTTAAATAGAGGTATCAACAGAAATAATGTTTGAGCATCCTGCCATTGACGGGACCCCCAAACCGATCTGTACCATCCATATTTTGTAGAAAAACTGCATTATGACCAATGGCAGATTGAATGATATAAGGGCCTTGCTATAAATTGTCAAACTTGCCATGTTTTCCCTTATCTTATCTCCTGGAATCCCATTTGATTACTTTGTCACCAATTTTGAAATCACTGACCTTTTTCCTCTTATCAAACAACTTTTTGATATTCTCTTGTACTTTCAGTGCTCTGTTATAAACTTCTTCCTTGGTTTGCTGAAGATGTATGGTCTGATTTATCCTCCTCATAATACTATCTTCTTCTGATTGTACTTCTTGGACCAAATTCATCACTGGCACTCCTAAACTAGTAGGAAAAGCTACATCTGCTCCATAAACCAGCTGATAGGGAGACATTCCAATGGATTTCTTTGTTGTCAATCTATTTTTCCATAAAGCATGTACCAATGTGTTGTGCCATGATCTTTGATTTTCTTCCAGCAGCCTTTTTATTATGTTTATCAGGCTCTTATTGGAAGACTCTTCTAGTGCATTACCTTGAGGGTAATGAGCTATGGAATGACCAAGCACAATATTATATCTATGACAGAAACAAACCATCTTTTTAGAACCAAATGCAGCAACATTTTCAGTGATAATTTTCCTAGGACAGCCAAATCTAGATAGGATATGATCTTCAAGGAATTTTATGATAACTGAGTCTGTGGCATTACTAGAAGGAATGGCTTCTATCCATTTGGTGAAATAATCAGTGGCTATGAGTATCCATGTATGTTGTGCAGATGAGGAAGGATGTATTTCCCCAATGAAGTCTAGGCCCCACTATTCAAAAGGAGCTTCAACAGTGATTGGTTGCAATGGTAAGGGAAGCATTTTTCTCTTTCCTTCAAAGATTTGGCATTTGTGGCAGGCAACTATCATTTTGTGGACATCTTGAAAGAGGGTGGGTCTGTAATAGCCAGCTCTAAGGATTTTATTAGCAGTGGTTTTCCAACTTAGGTGGCCTCCACATTCTCCTTCATGAAACTCATTCGTGATCCTATCTGCATCAACCTCAGGAAAACATTTAAGCAATAAACCACTGGCATTCTTCCAATATAGACATTTATCTAAAATGCAGTAATTTACAGCTTTTAACTTTAAGATTATTGCCTTTTTTTTTGACAAACCGGGAGGGGTATTGAGATTAGTAAGCACATACAAAATATCAACATACCAAGATGAATTAAGGAAATTTTCTTCAATAAGTGGGGCTGGTAATTCTTCATGTTCATCTAATGCATCTATCATGTTTATATCAAGTGCTTGCAAGTTAGATTCAACCATTAATTGTGCTAGGCCTTGACCCTTGATGAGTTTAGTGGGTTTAATTTCCAAATCATATTCCAATATCACGGCAATCCATTTTCCTCTTTTGCCATTGGAATCTTGTGACAAAATGTCTTTTACCACTATATTAGACACAAATGCAATAATGTGAGAGTGCAACATATAAAATCTGAAATCCTTCAAGGCTTTGACCAATGCATAGACCTATTTTTCTATGATATTATATTTCAGAGGTGCATATCTTAATGCCTTGCTAAAAAATGCAATTGGATGCTCTTGTCCTTCTGGATTTTTTTGTAATAGGAGAGAAACCACAGTATGTTCTGATGCAAATGAAAATATGAGGAAGTCCTTAGTGAAATCAAGACTGATAAGGACTGGTGCTTGGGTGAGTGCATGTTTGACCAGTTCAAAGGATTTCTTTTCTTTTAAGGTCCATTTAACTCTTACTTCTTTCTTTAGCATGTTTGTCATGTTCCTAATGAGTTCTGCCAGGTTGGGTGTGATCCTTCTTAAGAAATTAATCTTTCCAATGAAATATTGAAGTTCTTTGATGTTTCTGGGGTGATTGATCTGCAATATACCTTCTACCCTTTTTGGGTCTATTTTGATCCCTTTTTTAGATATGATATGACCAAGAAGTTTACCTTCTTGGAGACCAAACAATGTCTTCTTGGGATTTAAAGATAGCCTAAATTTTCTACATTTCTCAAAGACCTTTCTTAGGTGTACTAGGTGTTCTTCATTTGTTTTTGAATAGACTGTAATTTCATCTAAATAAATCACAATGAAGTATCATATTTCTTCTGAGAAAACAATATCCATGGCTCATTGAAAGGTGGCACCTGCATTCATTAATCCAAAAGGCATTTTCACATACATGAAAGTGCCCCAAGGAGTAGTGAAGGTTGTTTTCAGTTGGTCTTCAAGGAGTACCAATATCTAATTATATCCTGAAAAACCATCTAGCAAAGAAATCCTCTTGGAACCAACTATCCTTTATAAGATGTGCTCCATTTTAGGCAAGGGATAGTTGTCTTTTAATGAGGCTCTGTTCAAGTTCCTAAAGTCAATAGAGAGTCTTATTTCTCTTGTTTTCTTTCTTACAGCTACAAGATTAGATACCCACTCTGAGTATCTCACAGGGACAATAATTCTAGCATCATACATTTTCCTAATTTCTTTCTCAACCAGAGGTAACTGCACAGGGTTTATTCTGCCTAATTTTTTCCTAAATGGTTTTTGGTTTTCTTTTAGTGGTATCTTGTGCTGAATGGTCTCTGTGTCACATGCCTTTAAATTCTCATAGCTCCAAGAAAATACATCAGAAAACTCTTTAAACAACTCAATATATTTCAGTTTCAAGTGAGCTGGCAATGTTTTAGATAAATTGATCATTTTAGTCCTGTCTTTACTACTTATATTGCATTCCTCAATATCATATTCAGTAGGTTCTATTGTTGGTTTCTTGGCAACGTCATTAAAGTCAAATAATTCTTCTAGAGGTGCTATTCCTTTGGGTAAGCCTTTGTCTTTAGAGTATAGTACCTTTATGTCTTCTTTTCCTGAGTTTATGTACTCTTCTATTTTATTTTCAAATTCTCTGGTTAGCAGATTAATTTCTGCAATGAGGGAAAGTTATTTTTCAATAGGTTGTTCCTCATTAAGGTAGTTTTTTATCATACTTTGAGTCTGAATTTGGCAATTCAAACTCATTTATGAAATGTAGAAACTCCTCTATCTATTTGTCTCCTTCAAATACCTGCCAACACTTTTCATTGTCTGGGACAACTGGCCTATATTTCACCTGGACTATGAACTGTTTGTCTTCATAATGCCTTTGGCATGAACTGGCAGCACAAGCTAAATCGTTGGCAAGAATGTTTTGGTCTCTAGGGAAAAAAAATAGTTCATATCCCTCAAAAGATTTCAGAAGGTCCATAGCATCATTCCTATAGGCTCTTAGTCTTGGATGTTTGGCAGTGTACTCTCCATTTATTTGTCTAATGATCAGTTTAGAATCTCCATTAACAGTTATCGTTCTGGCTCCTAATTTCTTCAGTAAATGTATTCCTAAGAGCAGTGCTTCATACTCTTCTATGTTATTTGTGCATTGGAAGTTTAACTTGTATGAATGGTTTTCACCGTGATTATTCTATGTATTTTGAAGCCACACCCCTGCTCTTACACCAGTTCTATTACAAGACCCATCAAAACTCATACTCCAAAGAGGGCTAGTTTCAGACTTATTATTGTTTTCATTCCTATCCCCTTTGTTCTGTGTGTTTTGACTGTCATTATGCAGTTTTATGGGTTCTGCAGCATGCTTATGTTGGTCTTGTTCCTTCAAGATTTCATGGACCTAAGGCCCTTATTCTTTACTCTCATGACTTTCACTAAGATGGTGGAGAGTGGGCTGTTCATAATCTCTATTTTATTTGTTGTAATTTTCAAATTTGGAAAATTGTTTGAGATCCTCTCCCTTCCTATCCTCTCCTCCTATGTTTCTTGTTATGTTGGGTGATTGCTCACTTTCCAACTCTAGCTCATCAAAGCTTTCATCATTGTAAATATTGAATGAGTCTAGGTCAGTATGGACAAAATAAAGAGGGGAATTTTCTGAGTTTTCTTCACTACTCACCATAAATTTCATGAGTGATTCCCTATAAAGTCTTCTAGGTTGACTGAAGACAAGAATGGTGGCATATGTCATGTCCATTTGCATGGTTCCTTGAAGCTTAACACCCCATGATCTTGAAAGAAACATGCCATATTTGGGGGGCACATCAGCCACTACCACATCCATCACCATGCATTTGGTTGGGATTTGGGTCAAGTTTACACAAAAATCTTTGATCAAGCCTAAGCATTTTACTCTACTGCAGTCAAAAGAATAGAAATATTTATATGGTCTGGTTATCTCAAGGCGTAATCTCTCCATGATTAATTTGGGCATAAGGTTATGTGAAGCCCCTGAATCATGCATAACATTATGTAAAATCTTGTCATGGATATTCAACGTGACATAGAAAGTAGGGAACACTCTTTCTTGGAATTTTCCTTCAATTTTAGGACCAAATAAAAGGGTTGGCTGATCATCATTTAAGTTGATAGAGTCATTATTTTCTTCTATGTTCAAAGCTTTTAAAACCTAAAATTTATATACATCTTGAGTGAATAACTCAGTGAGGGGGACAAAGATCTTGATTTTAGCAATTTCACTTTCCAAATTGAAAGGGAACTGATTATTTGAAAGGCCCAAATCTGTCTTGTTAGTCACTAATTTATCAGCAACATCATCTTGCTGGTTTTTACTATGTACATTAGTTACAACTATTTTTACAGGGGCACTAGATGAAGTGTTAGTGCTGCTAGGGTCCACACTTTGTTTATTAGTGATTTGAGTGCCTTTTCCCTTGTTTTTACCAGAACTCTCAGCTATTGTTTTGTTGTTTTTAGTAGCCTTTCTAATCACTTTTTCAGATCTTTTTTTAGCAACAGATTTAGAGGTATTTGTTTGGGGAGTTTCTTGGTTCTTTTTTCTCCTGAGGTCATATTGTTTATGGACCTCCATGATGGCATTCTCAAAGCCTTGCCTATATTCTTTAGACTCTAAGCCTTCATTATCATAATATGTATATGTGGTCTGGTAATCCTCTGTTAAAAGGGCAGAGTCTTCAATACTTACTCCCAGCATGTTTATAACATTTTCTTCTGGCTCTTCCATCATTCCCTCATTTTCACCAACATAATTTTCTTGGAATGGGGGTCTGATTTGTTGATGAGTATCTCTTTATCTAATATGATTGGTGTTTTTTCTAAAGTTCTAGTTCTGATTTTGAGGCCGGTTCCTACTTTGAGAATTTGTTTGGAAATCTAACCTCTCCATCATATTTTCTAACCTATCCATGTTCTTGGTTAGATGGTCTAATTTTGAGTCAGATGTGGATGATGCAGTGTCTTCCCTATATGTTACTTTGTTTTTAGCCCTCGTCTGAGCTCTCTTCTCAATCAAATTTTCTTCCACACTAAGAGATCCCTTCTGCATATCTTCTAAAGTTAAGGGATCCCTCTCTCTTAGCTAATAGGCCATTTCGGGATCAAATCCTTCAGGGAATTTAGCCAAAGCTAAGCCTTGTGGAGGTTTTAAATCTAGGGGTAGTGCATTATAAATAATATTGAACCTAGTGCAATAACTTTGAACACTCTCCCAAGCATTTCTCTTGAGTTTGTTGTAATCTGAAAGTATTTGGAGAGGGTTCTTCCTCATTTCCCATTTTTTTATGAATGTTTGATGTAAAGAAGGGAGATTATTTATACTATTAGGAGTTAAACCCTTAAACCATTTCTTGGCTTCTCCTCCTAAACTTTGGGCAAAGATTCTCATATTAATGGTCTATTCTTCTATTTCCATATGATCAAAGGAATCATTCATCTTATCTACATGCTTTTGAGCAGTAGTGGATTGATTTCCAGTGAAATGGGAAATTTTGGACTGATATTCATTTGGTAAAGGAACCAGAGGCTATGGTAACACTAGGGGAGCATACCATGATACCATGATAGGATTTTGTGAGAGGAATGGAATGGTTTTAAAAGTGGGTATATGGATGACAGAAGTGCTTAGACTAGCAAGAGAGTGTTGAGAATATTTGGGCTGAGATAAACGAAAGTTGTGAATGAAATGAAGATCAGGAAGTGTGGATGGAGGGGTTTCTCTGCTGCTAATATGTTGGCCACTATGTTGTGGTGAACTTGGAGGCTCAAAGTCTGTCTGATCTATAGAATTAAGTGACTTCGTTCTTGTTAAATTACTTGGAAAATATAAGTCAACTTGGATCTCTTGAGGATTTAAAAGGTTTTCAGGGACAGAATTAGCTCTCTGAATTCGATTGATAATAGTTGTATTTCTAGATGTAGGAGACTTCCTAAGAATTATTTTTGGATTATCAACTATTTCAGGAGGGTTTGGGTTGGGATAGGCTCTGGTATGAATTCGTCTTGAAGTCAATATGTTAATATTTATACCCAAAGAAAAAAAAGTTAGCCAGATATGACAATCTTTAGAGACAAACTAGTCTTTAACAATGAAAACTTAATCCTCAAATTTTCCTAATCATGGGTGTACAAGATGGTTTAATCATAGTGTGGGCCACCCCAGTGGAGTCTTTGTGAAACCAAGAGTAATCAACAGGCCTACTGATCACTAGTGGAGTCTTTTGGTCTCTTAGGAGTTGTGGAGTTGCCAGGTGGATGATTTCAAATGTTTTAAGATGATTTGTTGTCCACCATCAGTAATTATCTACCAGTCTAAGGTTGTTTTGGGTCTTCTGAGGTCTAAAGGATGTCTAAGATTGAAATTTACTCAGAATTCCCTAGTGGAGTTGCCATTATTGTTGCGGTCCTATGATTTAGTAGATTGGCATACTAAATGACAAGGCAACATCAGAACCACTTTGGAATCCTAGGATCTAGCCCTCCTGGATTCAGAGAGGGATCTCTCTGTATGTGTTTTCAAAGGATATTTCTTTAAGTCTTATGATATGGTATTAGGCTAGATGTGCAGCACAAGGGGTTGTTTGTTTTTGGTTGGGGATCATTAACTAAGAAGTTCATGTGAAGTGAAGGAGGAAATAAGTGGAAGGATGTTTCAGCATGGGAAGATAAGTAAAAAAAAGTGCTAAAACATTGGGCTATGGATTCATAAAAGGGTTTACTTGCACAACAACTATTCAAGGGTTTTCAAATGGTAGGTCATCTATATCAGAAGATCTTTTAAGTTGAATTGATGGTATGGAACATTCAGAAATGATGAGAAAGGAACAAACATGTAAGAAAACAAAGGGAAGCCTAAGATCAGGTAAGGAATTTTAACCTATCCTACTTTTGACATGAACTTAAAGGAAAACATATAAGATAAAAATAAAAGCAGCCTAAGATCAAGTAAGGACTTTTAGCCTATCTTCCTTTGACACACTTTTAAGGGAAATCCTTAAAACAACTATTTGAGACTGAACAAGGGACAGGGCTAACCATAAACTTCCTTGATTAAGGCTCTACTTAGAATGCAGTGAAAATATCATTTAATAACAACATCTCAAGTTCTACTCAGCAATATATGGGCTCACCAAAATTTCTTGACTGGTTATACTCTATTGAAATCATTCCTAAATACACATCAGAAGAAAACATAAAGATAAAGATTTATCAGTGAGAGCTAGGGTAATTCGCAGTAAATCCTACTCTATATTTGTTGTTCTTTATCATAGAATATGAACACAGTGGAAACATAAAGAAAATAACAATTAGATCAGGATCCAATGAATATGCTTGTGTATTGATGTGCAAAACCAGTTACATACTTTGAGTCCAATAGCTTTTTAATAGTCCAATGCTTTCTTCCCAGCCTACAATATTACAACTACTCAGCAACTTTACTCAATAACAGTTCAAACTATTAACAATTTCCCAACCCCTTACAATGAATTTTCTATGAATACATATGGGCGCCAAGAGGAAGAGTGTTGTAGAAATGGTAGTAACTATCAATTAAGATAGAGTTGGAGAAGTATTCGAATTCCAATTTTGTTTAATAATCATAGCAATAACTTCTTGTACCACTTTAGCTGCTTTTAGTTGACTCTGAAACCAAATAGTAGGTTGGTAATAACTCTGAGCATGTCCTTTGAAGATATCTTGGTCTAAAGTACACTGTTTGACCTCTATGACAACTAAACTCTCATTTTTTGCGTGTTGTAGCCCCATACCTACTTAATAATTGTTCTGATAGTTATAAAGAGGGTTAGTCTGCAGGATGGATGTCAATTACTTTATGAGGCCTAATATCTCTGACTGTGCATTTAATATGTGTGCTTTTCAGTCATTTTTAGTCTTTTGAGGGAACAATTTCTCTCTGTTGATGTTTTCGAGGCTATATTTAGGCTTAATTTATCTTTATTTCATCACTAACCTATATTTAAGGCTAGACTGCTTTTAACCTTCATACTCACCATGCTTCCTTTTAACGCTTCTCTAATTTCCTTTAAAATTTTGTTCCTTTATATTTAACTGTGTTTTTTTTTTAAAACAACATCTCTTTGCTGTTGTACATGTATCCCTTGTCGCAGTGCTAGAGGGTTTGGCAAACCAATAATCACTCATGAGACATTGATTAATTCATGAAATTAAAACCTTAATCTGCCTTTGCACACTTGTCATTCGTAGATCATCATCTTGGAAAGAGAAACCACTTAATTGGCTCGCTGGAGAGCCTGCGAATTTGACTGGTGGTCATCATAACCTGCAAAAAAACAAACACATTAAATAAACCCTGCGGGCTGGAGGTAGACTGCATCGGAGGGCTTTGGCGGAGGCGGAGGTTTGCAGAGAAGTGGAATGTAGGCAGAGGAGATCTTCATGGTGCAAGAATATGAAAACATCCACTGAAAATCGACATTGGCACGGAAAAGGGACAGGCGGTTTTGCGAAACCACGAATGGTTTTCACGCGACATTCGGGCAATTTGTGGTTTTCGCCCAAACGAATGCGATACCACACACTTATCGCCACTTTTCCAGGGCGAAACCACCATTTTCACGTGGAAAACACACGATCATTTATTTCGGAGGTTTGAATGCGAAACATCATGTAGGCCGTTGGATCTTGGGATGGAGATCCAATGGCGAAGGATCAGCACGACGGGCAGACAACTATGCAGGAGAAAGACGGTGGGACCAGTGGGTGACGTAAGAAATCTTGTTTGGTAGTGAAATGCGAATGGGCAGAGTTGGAAACATGGATCTGCAGGTGCCGTCAGATCCGATGGATCGACGGTCATGATTAAGCCATGGGAGAACAAATGTGGGAATGGGGAAGTGATTGGCTGATCAGAGGAAACCCTGACAACCATTAGATCTTCGAAGATCAACGGTTAATATTTTTCATGGGAATAATGATCGGTGTGAGGGATTTTATAAGGGAAAGGGGCCTTAACAGGAAAAATGCAGGAATATAAATGGGAGGAGCTTAGGAGTTAAGGCGCGGAGACAAGATCCTGTGGAGGAAGAAAGGACTGGGGGTGGAGAGATAAGGGGTTGAAGATTAGCGCAGAGATTTAAGTGCTTGGTTCCAGCGCTCGGACATATGGAGAAAATGGGCAGAAGAATTAAGCCCTTGGGGGATCGCATCGGCGAAAAAAAGAGAGAAAGGGAACGGGAAAACACGGAAGTTGCGATGAAGCACTGGCCGTTAGATCCATGGAATGATTCAACGGCTGAGATGTAGAGTGCGGGGCAGATAAATAAGTACGGACCAACTTTTCTTCTTGTGCCTCGGTAGTGAATCAGTGCCATCATATCTTTGAAGATCAATGGCTAAGATGTCAGGATAAACATAGTCGAGGCGGGTAGAATGAGAAGTGAAGGGTGCTTAGATAAGTGGGAGAGGTTAAGTAACAAAAGGAATGATCAGGGGTAGGAAGGAAGAAGGGCCAAGGGCTAGCACCTGATCATGGGCGCGGGGTTCTATATCAGAGAAAGGGAAGGGAGCTTAAGCAAAGGGTCTTAAGGCCTATATATATAAAAAAAGGTTGGAAGGGTCTAAAAAGTGGGTTTTTAAACCTTTTTGGAGGTTCCGATAAAGTTAAAAAAGGTGTATCAAACCATAAAATGGGATCTTTATAGCTTAACAAGGGTTTTAATGGAAAAATGGCGGTAAATGAGGGAGGAAAGGGACCTTTTTAGAGGAAAAAATAGTGATTTGGATAGGTATTCATGGATGAAAAGTGGGTGAAAATGATCTTATGGAATGATGGAAAATGGCTCTATAACAGTTTTCTTTGGATATTAGCAGGACTTCTTTGAATTCTCTTTTGAAGGAAACATCGGTGAATATTACTCTAGAGTCATAAGACACCAAAAGGCTTCAAGAGTGAGTATTTTTCTATAAAAATAATCTCTTGAAGTCTCACTCAACAAATTTAGCCATCATCTGCTGCAGCAAAGTTTACTGATGGATAACAACTTCTATCTAGACTCCTTATATAGATTTTTAATTTATAATACCATGGTCCAAAACCATGGGTGGAGTCCAACGTTCACAAAATATCCCATCCCATTACATAAAAAGGGGTTTTGACCCACCCGAAATCCCCTATGACTCAAAATAGACTCCAAACTACGGGCATTTCTCCTTGATCTGCAGTCTTTCCTTTTTTCTTCCTTCGAGGGGATCCTATCTCCAACACAACATGTTCCATCCAACCATGAAATATCTCCAATATTCCCCCCCGAGCTAAGATCTTCTTTCCATCAGGACCAACAATCCTTTGGCTCCTATGTGGTTTTATTTTATAGATTTCTTCCTAGCATATTTTTTGCAACATCCTACTTTAAGGTCAACCAACCTTTTTCGCAGACCTTTTTGTTTCTATTTTTTAGAAAATATTATTATTTTTTCTTTAAAGCAAGCCTCTCTCTTGTTGTGTTTTATTCCACCCCCACTTAGTATTTTTCACCAACTAAGTGATTAACATAATTTTTCTCTCCCGTTATATTAACATTTTTAATTATTTCCACCTAGGGATTTTTAGGTTACTTTTAGGGAAGGTCCAACATGTGAAATTTAACAACCAAAAATTTTTCATAACTTGGAAATAAGCCTTCAAAATACTATAGTTCTCTTTCCTGATTATTTCCAACAATTTTATTTTAATTTAAATAGTAATAATTAATTACGTCGTCAAAAATGTCCCATGACAGATTCCATATCCACTCAATCCAATAAGAGTTCAATGTCTAAAAATAGTTAATGTTTTAAACAACAAGACATAAGGGTGTTACATCTTCCTCCCCTAAAATAAACACCATCCCATATGTTCTTTTTTCATTCAATTCCTTTGCTCTTGGAAAAAAACTGGAAATGCTTC
Organism: Pinus albicaulis; assembly: GCA_034641835.2. Classification (NCBI taxonomy): domain Eukaryota; kingdom Viridiplantae; phylum Streptophyta; class Pinopsida; order Pinales; family Pinaceae; genus Pinus; species Pinus albicaulis. The sequence continues at coordinate 400,149,652 of CM076577.1, read as the reverse complement.
ACACATTTTATCCTCTATATTTAAGGTGGCCTCTTCTGTGGTAAAGCGCTTCCATTACACTTTAACCTAGGTGATGGATCGATTCTAGAGCATGGTTTCTCTATAATCTAATATTTGTAGTGGTTCTATCCATAAATATCCTTCCAGTTCCACTTGTGCCACATTCAAATCAATCATGTGAGAGCTATCATAAATATATTTCTTTAGGAGGAAAACATGAAAAACATTATGCACTTTTATATTACCAAGAAATACTACTTGATATTCTCATGGCCCAAGTCTATCTAAATTATCAAAGGGATAACAAAAAATTGGTGCCAATTTAGCACAATCTCCCAATCTCCAAGTGCTCTTTCTTGGTTTTAGTTTTACATATACATGTTCTCCTACTTTAAATTCTCTTTGTATACTATTTTGATCTTTATAGATCTTCTATTGTTCTTGCACAGTTTTCAAATTCTACCGTATTTTCCTCCCTACATATTCTATTTCTTATAGAAAATCATGGCCCAACAATAATGGGTCTTCAGGTTGACTCCAACTTAAGGGAGCATGGAATTTCCTTCCATACTATTACTCCAAAAAAATTCACTTTTATAGATGTGTGATTACTGTTGTTATATGAAACTTTTTCTAAGTGTAATCAAATCCTCCCACTTAGTTGGTTTGTCCATAACATACATTCTTAGCATATCCTCTAAAATATGATTGACTCTCTCAATATATCCCTATATTTAGGGGTGGTAGGTAGTTATAAATTAAGCTACGTACCCATCTATTCAAACAATATTTTCAAAACTTAGAAGTGAATTTGGAATCTCTATGAGATATTACCACTTTCCTTCATGAATATCTCTGCAATCTGTGTTGTTCCAAATGCATAGTGAACAAGTATGAAATGTGTTTCTTTTCTTAGTTTATCTACCACATCCATGATAGAGTCATGTTTTCTTCCATTTCTCAGAAGGCCAATAATGATGTCTAAATAAATAACCTCCCACTTTTATTCTGGAATGCGTAATGAATTTAGTAGTCTAGTTGGATGTTGGTGTTCTATCTTCAATTATTGGCACTCTTAACACTTAGTTAAATATTCTACCACTTGTTTCATCATACCAAGAAAATAAATTTATTTCATTAAGATGAAATCATTTTTTGATATCCTAGGTGTCTTGCAAAAGGTATTTGGTGATGTTCAACCAAGATAAGCTACTTTACTGCATTTTCATTAAGATCATAAATCGTACTCCTATATGTTAATAAATTTCCTGAATTTTTTGCATATCCAGGTGTTATCACTAGAAAATAGTATAGGAAAAAGACATCATGAAATGTCATGTAGAATGATTTACAGGGAAGAAAGACATTACAAAATCCAAAAAACTTAACTTTTCCTAAGGTCAAGCAGGAAAATTTATCAAATAGTGCACATAAAAAACTGATCTTAAGTGATCTGCATGGCCTTTTCTTCGATAGTAGCAATGCTCTTCATGGCTATCACTCAAATAGATGTGAAATCTTAGGTATGGTGAAAGGTCACCATTTGAAACCACTTGGCACACTTAAGGAAGAATATTAACCACTCAAGAAATCCAAGTAGAGCCACCTTGGATCCACCTTAAGGCCTCAAGTGTATCACACAATGGAATCAACCTCCCACTCTTGTGTCAACATCCACAATTTTACCAAGAGAGGAAGGGAAATTTGAATTTTTCCTATAAAATACCACCACCGTAAGAATAATATATAACATGTTGTTATGCCGGCCAAATTTATTGAGTGAAAACCAACATTGTGTTGTCCAAGAAGAAAGGAGTTGAAGGATTCAACTGCTGGCCATCCAACACCTAAATCCGAGAGAAGAAGTTCACCAGTTGTCTATTTTTCTTCCATCCATCAAAGAGGGAGAGAGGCTTGCAATAAGCTTAAAGGGAAGAGTCATCCTTGCCTTGAATATTAGAGTTCAATAGCTTTAAGGATTCATTGCAATTTTTTTAGCATCCTAGCTCTGATACCATCAACAACTAATAAAATGGGAAGAGTTCTTCATTGGTATTATTATTGTGTTTGACTCAATTGAGCTTGTATTGTATTTGTATTTTTTGTTTCTTGTTTCTCCTCTATTATAGCATGCTATGTTTTGTACTTATTTTACTACAGGTTATGATGTTCCATTAACAATCTAACAAATCATTTGACCTTTTAATTTCTTGTAGGAAAGAAACCTCCCCTACCAAGCACAATGCATTTCGTCCACCCATGTGCCAAATTCACTACAATAGGAATGTCGACTCCACTTCTTTCTTCTTTCTAAGCTAGTGGTTATTGTTTGCAGGAACTCTCTCCTGCCCACACTTGTTGTAGAACCATTTCTTTTTTTCCCTCAAAATTTCTCATTCACCCTCGGTGAAGAGATTCAGCTTAGAGAAGCTGGAATTTTTTTGGCACTGAAAATCCACGCACGTTCAGCCTAGATAGATGCACAAATCACATGCATGTGTGAAAATAAGCCATGCGGAAACTAGTGAGCACTTTTTTCACTATTTTTCCTCATTTTTAGAAATTGTAAAGTGATTAGAAACTCATAATAAATTTTTCATCACTGTGTTCTAGTGTTTCTTGACTAGTTAGGAAATATTTTGCTGAACTTTAGCTTAGAAATTACATTTTTTAATTTTGGTTTATTATCATCACAAATCTCACATAGTTTATGTAGAAATTTGAATAACTGATATTTTATCCACCGAGATTCTCCTGATCACACACTATTTTAGCTTCATGCACAATACAGAATCTCTTCTACCATTGATCATCACATGCGGAAATAAAATCAATTGCATGCACACATTAAAGCCATAAAAATTCACACATATGAACACAGTATTTCATGGGAAAGCTTAAAGCTGAAAACCCCCAACTGTCTGTATATTATACATGTCATGGAGATCATGTAACAATCATAGTACAAAGCTCTTTGCAAGCTCTCATGCACTACCTCCCTTGCTACACACTATCAAGCTAGATCCAACAAAACTCATGCTCCAACCTTTAGCCACTTGATAGCCAACCTGAATTGCTTGTTTAAATGCTATAGGATGGCCTCTTTATATAGATAAACCACCTGGATTTAACTGCACAATCCTCATTGATTACTCCACCTATCTGTGTGTTGCAAATAGCAACAGTATAGTCACAACCGATAGTTAACCTGCTCTTTCACCTATTTCTGCACTGGTCTCCACTGAAACTGTCCATGCACTGAAGTTAACTGATGTATTCTTTAGTTGATTTATGAGTTTATAATTAGTGAATTAATTAAAAATTAATTCACACCACTCTCACTAATTGTATCTATTAGTTAACTTGGATACAAAAAGCTCAACTATGTTTAGATTAGTTAAACTGAATACAACTCCACTAACTTCCTCAATCAACTCCACCAAACTCTGTCACATGAGTTCTAACTGAAGTCTTCATGCAATAACGTCACTTAAACCCTAGGAAAAGTGTATTTCCTTCTGTCAGTTGCATGTGCCACATCCAGGCATCAAACTAAAGTGCTTCAAGAGAATAAGATAATTTTTATAGTCCAAATATTATTAAGAGCTAATAATATTCGACTTCCCTATTTTTAGGACAGGCAGTCTAAAAATAGACTTCGACCTATAGGTCCAAAAAATAGATGTCCATCTATTTTTACCAACATGACCAATACTCCAAGAATAACATACTACAATCCCTGGACCATGCTCCATATGTCTAAAAATAGACATAGTCTAAAAATAGATTTTTTGACAAAAATCACATGTGTGGTCCCCACCTAGTTTAGGTGATCACTTTCCAACTAGGATCAGGAAAGATGTTTCAGGAGGCCTCCTTCACCGTTTCTTGTTTCCATTTTCAACACTCCCTCTCAACAAGAAAGGACTATCTTTGCATGTGACATGCAACTCCATGCATTCACCCTGCCACCTTCACAAGCGCCATGCAACTCCATGCACCTGCTCTGCAACTCCTCTGAAACTGAATAGGTTCCAAACAACTCAATCAGTCTTGATGCATCTAGCATCTATCATCAAAATCTTCGACTTCTGCTTGGCCAACTACACATGTCATCAGGAACCACTGCGTTGTTGAACTCTTGCACCCATGCACTCTTGCACTTGCTGTCAACTCTGATCCGCGCTCCAGTATCCGACACTGTCACTTTGATCTGCCTGCATCACTCCAACTGATCTTACTACTGCTGCGCTGTGGGCACCTCGTAGCTAGGTTCAATTCATGAGATCCACACCATCTCATGAATCCTGCCCAGAAATCTCCTCTTGGGATTACTCATGCATGTCGCCCCACCTCTCACCTGGTGGTATAGTTGCATGCACTCTCTCTACCCATCTGGCATGAAATTTCTCTGCATGAGTGGTTTCTTCCACTCCATGATCCTCATCTTGTGGCTGCTCCACATCCCGAGGTTCACTCTTACCTGCATGCAAATGCAAATCCCGATCCCTCTCAAGCTTCAATTGCATGTATTTCTTACACTTCCCAACAGTAGGAAGCTCTGTAGAAATCCCATCTACATCAAATCTATAAAGATTCTTCTGCATCTCCAGTTGTGGCTGCTCCACAACCTTTTGAGACTGCTTCTCACGCTGCATGTTGAGAGGCTCCCTCTCAACCACCAAGTCACTAACCTCTGCTTTACTCCTCAAAGCTTTGCATGCATCTTGTACCTCAGTGCATGTAGATTCTTGGCTCGCGCACATTGCAATTTTCCCGCCGTCGCAAAATTTTCCAACAAAAAAGCTGATTTTAAATCGATGATATCTCCCTCATCCGAGCTCCGATTCGACCGATTTATTTTTTCAATTTGGGTGGTTTTTCACAAGGAATCCAAATATGCTATTTTTTTCTGAAAATATTTCACCAAAATTTTTCAGATATTCCCTACAAACTCGCGCACCAAAAAAATTCTCGCTCTCATTCCATGTAGAAAATTATATACAATATGCATGTATATTTCCGGCTTTCTCCATCTTTATGTTTCTTGAGTTTATCCTCAAACTCAACCGCTTCAATGCTTTGCAATTTCTCCAATGATCAATATCGCTCTGATACCATGTAGAAATTTTTTGAATAATGATTAATTATCCACCGAGATTCTCCTGATCACACACTATTTTAGCTTCATGCATAATACAGAATCTCTTCTACTATTGATCATCACATGCGGAAATAAAATCAATTGCATGCACACATTAAAGCCATAAAAATTCACACATATGAACATAGTATTTCATGGGAAAGCTTAAAGCTGAAAACCCCCAACTATCTGTATATTATACATGTCATGGAGATCATGTAACAATCATAGTACAAAGCTCTTTGCAAGCTCTCATGCACTACCTCCCTTGCTACACACTATCAAGCTAGATCTAGCAAAACTCATGCTCCAACCTTTAGCCACTTGATAGCCAACCTCAATTGTGTTTTCAAGCTATGGGATGGCCTCTTTATATAGATAAACCACCCAGCCTGAACTGCGCAATCCTCATGGGTTACTCCACCCATCTGTGTGTTGCAAATAGCAATAGTATAGTCACAACCGATAATTAACCTGCTCTTTCACCTATTTCTGCACTGGTCTCCACTGAAACTGTCCATGCACTGAAGTTAACTGATGTATTATTTAGTTGATTTATGAGTTTATAATTAGTGAATTAATTAATAATTAATTCACACCACTCTCACTAATTGTATCTATTAGTTAACTTGGATACAAAAAACTCAACTATGTTTAGATTAGTTAAACTGAATACAACTCCACTAACTTCCTCAATCAACTCCACCAAACTCTGTCACATGAGTTCTAACTGAAGTCTTCATGCAATAGCGTCACTTAAACCCTAGGAAAAGCGTATTTCCTTCTGTCAGTTGCATGTGCCACATCTAGGCATCAAACTAAAGTGCTTCAAGAGAATAAGATAATGTTTATAGTCCAAATATTATTAAGAGCTAATAATATTCGACTTCCCTATTTTTAGGACAGGCAGTCTAAAAATAGACTTCGACCTATAGGTCCAAAAAATAGATGTCCATCTATTTTTACCAACATGACCAATACTCCAAGAATAACATACTGCAACCCCTGGACCATGCTCCATATGTCTAAAAATAGACATAGTCTAAAAATAGATTTTTTGACAAAAATCACATGTGTGGTCCCCACCTAGTTTAGGTGATCACTTTCCAACTAGGATCAGGAAAGATGTTTCAGGAGGCCTCCTTCACTGTTTCTTGTTGCCATTTTCAACAGTTTAAGTAGGGGAAAATAAGTGGCTTTTAAATCCACACATGCTATCTGAAAAAAATAGTTGTTAATAATAAAAACCAAACACATAAGATTAATTAGCGGAAAATAAGTGGCCCATACATCCACACAACTTTAGCTAGTTTTAGTTTTTTTAAATTTTTGCATTAGTTTAGTTTAAATTTTTGCATTAGGATTCAAGATTAGAACCAAAGTATCGAAAAGAGGACAAGTACTCTCTGCCACCCTTCAACCTCTCAGTGATACTGGGTATGCATATGAAATATTTCTTAAGATTGTTTGCCATCTCCATATATTGCAAAACTTAGTCTAACTTGACAAAAGTGTAAGTGGCCCATTATCCGCACATCTGAAAGGAACAATCACATATAGTGTAATTAGAGAAGGAGCATAAAGGATCACCACATATCCATATCTTATAAAATTGTGACTGTACACTTCAAAGAACACACGAAGCATCAGTAAATTAGGACCTTAGTCCTATTTTTACGGTTGCTTCACCAAGGCACACCATAAGAAAATTAAGACTCTCTAAAACTAACCACTATTTGAACTCACTAAATTGTCCCCACAGGGGCCACAAAAGAAATTATAGTTCAGGTTAGAACCATTGGGGGTAGGCATTCAATAATATTCCATGGTCATTCTACATGTTGAAACATAGGTTTTGACTATTTAGGGAGCTTAAAATTCATCTATCTGCCCACAGAATAGAATTTCCAAGCACTACAGACCCCTGATTCAGAGGGAGTTAAGCTTAGGCCCAGTGCATGCGGTACTATTTGGGGCTGCCTAACCCATCTAGTTCTCGGTACTATTATTTGAAAAATAAGAAGTTCAAGACTCGAACGCTCACGTGGGATGATGATACTTTAGTGGCCAAATCTAGGGCATCCTTCCCTATAGGTGACGGTATAGGCAACACTTGATCCTTATACCTTTAAATTGGTCAATTATTCGACTGTTGGAAGGTGCCGCCAATTCTTTTGGGATGTTAGCCCAGTACCCATCAGAATATATCTTAGCGAGGCCCAGTTACATTTGGGAGTGTGAGGATGTTTAGGTCTTTCTAGGATTTTTGAGTATGATACGCAAAACAACCAAAACCATATTTTTTTCTTGCTTTATCAAATAGCATTAATATAAAGGAGGAAATCACCTTTTATTTTTCTCTTTTCTTTATGAATGTGATCACATTTGTTTTGTTAATAATCCCTCTCCTCTCAGAAAACTAAAAATATTTCCAAAATTAAACCAAGTGGATACCATAGTAGACCCAATGGGACCTTGTCGATCTAGACATTTTTCGGACCTCCCCCCATTATTGGGAGGTGTGCCAGGTCTTTCTCCATTTAGGCATGAAAGACGACACACAACCACCCTTATTGGTTCATCCTTTATCAGGGCATCTTTAGTTGGAAACCTCCAAGGGTCACCCAACGCCTCACCTGTGGAAACCCACATAGGGTCACCACACACAACTCCTCCCACAAACCCCAGAGGGCAGAGGATCGCTACTCCTACGGGGAGTGAGAATAACACACAATATGGTACGTCATAGGGTAATATCCCCTAGGAACCCTTATATTCCCGTGTTTTCAAAGTACACAATGACACTCAATACTTAATTACCTTTTCTAGCATCATTAAACCTCCTAGATTTATCAAAGCTAACAAATGACGCCATTGTGCACAACCCCAATTGGCCCCCCATGCCCACGAAGCTCCCTTCAGACATTCCAAAATTTGAAGGGAATCAAGCGAAAGACCCTGGAAATTGCATGCAATGACTTTCCACCTATGGTGTTTGTCCAATAGTATTATTGATGATACTATTCGAATGAGACTATTTCAACGCACCCTAATCGGACTTGCCGCAAAATGGTATATAGAGCAGCCTTCTACTTTTCATGGAACCTTTAGCACCCTTGATATTGTGTTCCTCGCATATTTTCAATTACCCATCCACCATGATTCGGGGATTGAGTTACTGACTCATTTTAGGTAAACACTAGCTTTCCATATCACGAACCATCCCCACAAATGACAATAACGTCATATTTTGTGCAAATCCAAACTCAGTGATAGAGTCCTGCTGGACCTGTTTCTGAAAACTCTCACAACAGAGATCTCAAAAGATGTGGTGACTCAAGCAACTAATTTTGAGGAGCACTCCATTTGTAAAGCCCAACAACTAAAACTTATATACACCTAGTCAGAAAAAATTACAATGTCCTGACTAACTGATCTAAAAATGGTCTAGATAACTTGTATGTATTTCAAGAACCTACCACTCACTTTAAATTAAAATGATCTAGCTTGTACTTGAAATTTTTTTGGAATTATTTACTTGAAAGTGGTGTATGAATTTTTAATGTTTATGTGTCTTAAGTTCATTTTTTTTTTCTGAAATTAACATGGATAATACCAATATAAAACAGAAAATAAACATTCAAACACAATAGCAATTTTAATCTAGGAGTTCACTTGAAATCTCGTGGGCTACGTCTCCTTTGAGCTTTGTCATCTTGACTCGGCTCTTTGGGATTATGGTAAGTTATTTTTTTTACAAGTAAATACTTAACTCGAATGAATACAAAAATGGTCAAAAGGACTAAAAATACCATATAAATCCCTCTAATGGTTGTCCAAACTTTGTAAACAGCTTTAGGCTCTTGTTGACATGATTCCTTCTGTCGATGCACTAAGCTAATCTAAGCTTCTAAATGGAAAAAACTCCCTCAGACTTATGTTTTTGTCACTAAAACCACTCCTGTTGTATCCAATACACATCAAACACGAAATATCAATTGATAAATCGCTCAAATCGAGCACTGTATCCCCAAAATAGGCTATCCTCCACGGTTTGCCTAGGGATGACAAAAATTCACATCAGCTTCTTGAGCTCTAGAAGTTCTCAAAATTTTATGAAACCACTTCCATTAGTTCCAAAATTTCTGAAATAGTCAATATATACTTTTAATTCATCAAAAAAGGCCTCTTACTACTTTGGTTTCACCTCAATCACCTATCGGCACCCCTTAGAACTAGGGTCAATGAAAAATTCTCTGCGGAGTTTTAGACCACTACAAGTATTCAAAGCTTGCTGAAACCTATTTCATTAGATTTTGAATGATTTTTTTAGTCAATAATGACCACTGGTTCACTACATATGGTCTCAATCAGCTCTGGCTAAGCCCTACACTACTACTGGCAAAAGTTGGCACTAATGGGCCCTGGAACTTTACTGAACCTTTTCGGCCTTCCAAATTTCTCTATAGGCTCTAAAAACCATCTCATAAGATTTATAACATCTTAATTATCCAATTTATACTATTGGAAATCTAGAAAAGTACTCTAGCTCCCCTGGCTAGGCCTCAAACTAATTTGGCCTCATGGTGGCCCTAAAGGCCCCTTCATCTTCCTCGAAGCAACAACTGCTGAAGATGACCTTTTTTGACTTGAAACCTATTCCAAAATATTTAGAAGGTTGAAGAGACCTGAAATTGGCTAGAATTGCATCCAATTCCATTCAATATTGAGGGATTTATGGAAAAAACCAATTTTTCCCAATATCCCTTAAAAATACTCCACCAAATGTGGAGCAACTGAAGACATCTGGAGTTAAAAATGGTAGAATCTCTCAAATTTGGGCACACCCTCCAAATCTGGTGGAGCCACTAACTGTGGCAATAAATGTTACTTGAGGTGCATGTGACCGGTCTTTGGGAACCGCCGGCTTAATCGTGTGGCTAAGGCCCCACCTCCATCACATGTCCGTCACATTTAATTTTTCAATCAACGTGGTCACATTCCACGCTTTTTTAGGACTATTAAGTTACCAGCTGGAGTCTTAAGGCCATGGTCACAACACTATGTTGTATGGAGCATCATGAGGTGGGGGCTAGCCTTAAGGGGCGAGCCCCCTTTACCGCCAATGCAATGATTCATATAAATTAAAATACAATTGGTTGTCGATAGCAGACAAGGAACACTGTTGGCTCAGATGGTTGGGCGTATGGATGTGTGTGGGCAGGTCCGTTGTTCAAACCATAGAAGTTACAAAAAAAATTGTTAATCCATTACTCCTCGGCCTGGGGCCCGTGATAGGGCTAAATTCAAATAAGTCAAACCATTAACCAATCCTCCAATGCCACTTATTGACCATTGATATGCTTGAATGGAAAATTTTGGGGAATATTCTAGGGAAATTTTTTTGGAATATTCTTTTCTTAATTTTTCCAAAGTAAAAAATTCAAACTTGGTCAACTGAATTTTGGAGTTTACTGGAGACTTCCAACCTCAATAAATTTTTCATACGACCTCTGTTTTGAGAACCGTTCATAGCACCAGAATCGAAGTGACGAGACCTTTCTGGTCATTTAAATTGCGACCAATTTTTAACACTTTCATTTTTGAGCAATTTTCATAACTTGGATATGATCTCCTGATCACACCTCCCAAATGAGAAGATTTTGGACCCCAAAATCTCTCTGGACTACTGAAACTAATCTATACAAAAAATAAGAGTATTTCACCCTCTTCTCTTCAACCTCCAAACACTTGCCTTGCATGGATAGTGACTTTGAACCACAACTAGAAAGCAATTCACACTTCCCTTCCTTGATGTGCTTGTCCTCCTGTTATGAGCTGTCTTTCTTGCACTCACTCAGAAAATTTCTGGCGAGAAATTTTCAAAAGGAAACTAAACATCACTTCCTTGATCAATGATCCAAAGTGGCTCAAACAAATGAGAGATTACAGCATAAAATACATGCATACAACCGAAATTTTCATATGTACAAAATGAGTACGTCTTACTGTACTAAGAAGTCCATCCACTTCTTACGAAGCCACTTCCATGGAAACTTTTGTTGCGGAAACTCTTCCTCATGTGAATCTTCCATTTTCACCTCAATAATGGAATCCTTCATTCCACCTTCGCCAATATTTTTGTCCTCTTGCTACATTTTCTTGGGACAACTAGTTGGATGCAAAGTCCAACAATGGGAGACAACATGTCCCCTCTTTTGGCAATATGTGCAAATATTAGGCACCTTCTTTAAAATTTACCTTTGCATCATCTAATTCTTGTATTCTTTCTTCCTCATCCAACATCTTGAAACATTATGGTTAAATCGACCACAATATGTACAACAAATCTTTCTTCCATTTAAGCATGAAAAATTATCATGCTTTGCAGAAACACAATAAAATTGATCATGAGAAGATTTATACCTCTTGTGTTGCTTTGTATGTTCATCCTTTTTGTCTTCATGAGAAGATGAACTAGTAGAGGCTACAGCTTTCATTTGCAAAGTAACATCATCGTTCTTGTCTTGAAAACTATATGAACTTGCATGCTCACCATAAGATGCATGTCTACCATCTTCTTACTACAACAAAGGCTTAAAGCAATGGAAATCATCTTTGAAACAAATTTTACATGTTTGCATCTTAGAACTTGGAAAAAAGGTTGTCTTTAAAGTATACTCACATGCTTTCATGGTTTTGGAGTCTTCGCCATTAAATTTCACATAACCAAGACCAAGCTTCTTGAGTCGTTCCTAAATCGAAATGGGATCAACCATGCCTTTTTCATGCTTGCCTAATCCCTTGCCTTCATAGCCCATTTTAATCATTAATTTGGACCCTATACCTCTCGTATGTTTTTCTAAAGAACCAACACATCTTTCTAAAGAGGAAACTAAAGACAAGTTAGAATGGATTACCTCTTCCTCGCGCATTTTCTTGGTCAAATCTTCTTGAGCTTGATGGAGCTGTATCTCGATATCATGCAATTTTTGAATAATATCTTCCTTATCTTCCATCATGTCAAACAATTTTTCATGAAGTTCAGTGTTTTCTCTTTTATCCTCAAATATAATCTACACCATGTCCTTCAGTATAATAAAGTCACGCTTCATATCGTTATCGAAGAATATTGTGAAGGAGGAAACTTCACTTGTAAAAGTTGTCATTATGATGTCAATGAAAAAATTAACTTCAACAAAGTCCTCAAAGATTTTAAAAAAAATGACAAAGCATTTTTAACCAAATGGCTGTAAATACCAACTCTTATTCAAGCAGCCAAACGACAAACAAACTCCAAAAGCTTCTTTAACAAACAATTGTCAAGAGGGTTTGTTCCAAGGGTGACTTTGAGGTCCTTTCGGGTAAGGAAGATGGCTTAAACTCTTTCTTCTTCTTTTTTCTCTCCAAGACTTAGCTAATAAGTAGCTATCCCCAAATCTCAAGAAAACTTAAACAAAAATCATTTGCAAACAGTAAAACAGTTAATCTTTTACATTGTTTAAACACCTTTCAAGCTATACAATCAAGAAACCAAGTGCTCTGTCAAGAAAGAAACTATGCTATAATACCAACCTGATCTGAAAATGGTCTAAATAAATTGTATGGATTTCAATAACCTACGACTTGGTTTAAATTAAAATGATCTAGCTTGTACTTGACAATTTTGCAGAATTATTTACTTGAAAGTGGTGTATGAATTTTTAATGTTTATGTGTCTTAAGTTCATTTGTTCTTGCTGAAATTTAACAAGGATAATAGCAATATAAAGCAGCAAATAAAAATTCAAACACAATAGAAATTTTAATCTAGGACTTCACCCGAAATCTCGTGGGCTACGTCTCCTTTCAGCTTTGTCATCTTGACTCGGCTCTTTGGGATTATGGTAAGTTTTTTTTTTACAAGTAAATACTTAAATCCAATGAATAAAAAAATGATCCAAATGACTGAAAATACCATTTAAATCCCTCTAATCACTGTTCAGATTTTGTAAACAGCTTTAGGCTCTTGTTGACACGATCCTTCTATCGGTGCACTAAGCTACTCTGAGCTTATAAATGGCACAAACTCCCTCAAAGTTCTATTTCCTTCATTGAAACCACTCTTGCTGTATCCAATACACATCAGACACCAAATATCTAAAGATAAATCACTCAAATCAAGCACTGCATCCCCAAAATAGGTTATCCTCCACGGTTTGCCCAAGGCTGCCCAAAACTTCACATCAGCTTCTCGAGCTCTAGAAGTTCTCAAAATGTTCTGAAAAACACTTCAATTGGTTCCAAGATGTCTTAAATAGTCAATATATACTTTTCATCCATCAAAAATGGCCTCCGGCTGCTCTGTTTTTGCCTCAATCACGTATTGGCACCCCCTGGCACTAGGGTCAATGAAAACTTCTCTGGTGAGTTTTTGAACTATAGAAGTCTTCAACACTTGCTGAAAAATCTGTCATTAGATTCATAATAATGATTTCATCTAATAATGACCACTGTTTCACTACATATGGTATCAAGTAGCTCTGGCTAAGCCCTACACTGCTGCTGGCAAAAGCTGGCAATAATGGCCACTGGAACTTAGTGAAGATTTTCAGACTTCAAACATTATATATAGGCTCTTGAAACAATATCATAAGATTAAAAAAATATGAATTATCCAACTTAGACTATTGGAACTCTGGAAAAGGACTCTATCTCCACTGGTTAGGCCTCAAACTGATTTGGCCTCATGGTGGCCCTTATGGCCCCTTCATCTTCCTCGAAGAAAAAACTACTAAATATGACTCTGTTCAACCTAAAACGTATGCAAAACTCTTTGGAAGGTCAAAGAGACCCAAAATTTATTAAAATTTCATCCAATTTCGTTCAATATTGAGGGAGTTATGGAAAAAACTAATTATGCCCAATATCCCGAAACAAACTCCACCAAATGTGGAGCAACTGAAGATATCTGGAGTTAAAAATGGTGGAATCTCCCAAATTTTGGTGCACCCTTCAAATTCGGAGGAATCGCCAACTGTGGCAATAAATTTTACTTGAGGTGCATGTGACCGGTCCTTGGGAACTACTGGCTTAACCGCGCGGTTAAGGCCCCACCTCCATCACATGACTGTCGCATTTAATTTTTCAATCTACGTGGTCACTTTCCATGTTTTTTTTATGACGGTTAAGTTGCTAGCGGGAGGCTTAAGGCCATGGTCATGACGTTAATTCATATGGAGTGTCATGAGGTGGGGGCTAGCCCCCTTTACCGCCATTGCAATCATTCAAATAAATTGAAATACAATTGGTTGTTGATAGCAGACAAGGAACACTGTGTGGCTCAGACAGTTGGGATATGGATGTGTGTGGGCAGGTCTATTGTTAAAACCTAGGAATTTACAACAAAAATTTGTCAATCCATTACTCCTCGACCTGGGGCCATGTGGCGGCCTTCGAGCTTGCCACGTGGTAGCACGTGATAGGCCTAAATCCAAATAAGTCAAACCATTAACCAATCTTCCAATACCACTTGTCAACCATTGATAGGCCCGAATGGAATATTCTAGGGAATATTCCAAGGAATATTCTCGAAATATTATTTTTAAAATTTTTCCAATGTTAAAATGTCAAACTTTGTCAACTGAATTTTGGAGTTTACTAGAGACTTCAAACCTCAATAAATTTTGTGTACGACCTCGATTTTGGGAACCGTTCATGGCACCAAAATCACAGTGATAAGACCTTTCTAGTTGTTCAGATTGAAACTAGTTTTGAAAACTTTCAGTTTTGAAAAAAATTCATAATTTGAGGATGAATCCGTTTGTAAAGCCCAACAACTAAAACTTATATACACCCAGTGAGAATACATTTACAATGTCTTGACTAATGCCACGCGCTTGAAAAATTACAGAGAATTTCTAGGCGCGTCAAATACTACATATGACTTGATCAGCATCATTAAACCAAGGTCACCTAGGTAGCAATATCCAATTCCCAGGTTACTTTTATTGTTATAACTAGAACATCACATAGCATGGATATCACCAAAGACACTCTATACCTCTGCAGAATATGACAAATAGGGTGTCATCATACTGCCAATAGCAGGGAGGATCATACCCTCCCTCGTAGGGGACCCAGTACTCAGCTAGGAATGTTGATGGAAGATATTACCCCTAACAACCATACACCAACCAGGGACAGGGGAACCTAGTTGCCTCACTAAATTGAGTTGTTAAAATTTCCACTCATGGAGTTACCAGGTGTGTCGAAACTATAAACAGTTTGATCAGGCCTTTGGCCCAAGATCACCTAGGTAGTAGTAATCAGTACCCACGGTACTCATGGAGTTACCAAGCACATCAAATATTGTAGATGGTTTGATCAGGTATTTGGCCCAAGATCACCTAGGAAGCAATAATTAGTACCTAGGAGACACAGAGAATTACCATGTGCATCGATATTACAGACGGATTGATCAGGTATTTGTCTCAAGTTCACCTAGGCAGCATTAATTAGTACCTGGGAAACTCATGTAGTTACCAAGTACTTCAAATACTACAGATGGTTTGATTTATTATTTTGGCCAAGGTCACCTAGGAAGTAGTAATTAGTACCCAGGATACTTATATGATTCTACTCAAAACATATCACAACCTGGCTATCGTGAGAGTCACCCCAACACTCATATACCATCCAAGGACAATGGGACCAATATCCCCCATTCCCCACACAGAATGGACCACCACCATAGCATAATTCGCTGGTCAATCTAGTGCAACCTTCCTAGTCTCATTAGCAACCATACAACTAGGAGAATTATGACAGTCCTCCTAACGTTGCAAGAAAGAAACCTAAGAATAAGAAAAAGGGAGATTTTGGATAGGGGGAAATAACCAAGAATTCCCCCCATGATCTCATTTTGGGGGAACCCCAACCAAAATTAAAACAAGGAGCCAAGTAAAAAATCCTAAGGGAAAACTGGAGCTCAAAGTATCTGATCACGGAATTGCAAGAAGCATAGTGATCAACAACTCATCATGTCCAAAGTAGGCTTCAGAAATCCACGCTTAAGAAAAAATCATTTTTTCAGTTACAACAGGTATGCCCTCTCTTATCGCTTTCCATTCAACGTTATTTCCGATACGTTTGAATAGAAAATATGCTTTCACTTGGGATATTGGTTGCAAGTATTACAAGCACGAAAAATCACTTGTTGCCCCAACCACTAAAGGCACAAGAGCAGGTATCATTATATCCATCACATGATAGGCTCCCCAAAGAAGCTTTGCATATCTTGATGTCATTTCTTCACAGAAATCAATATAGGTTCTAGTCACCCGACCTTGTTTATCATCACCTCACCTCGCATGTGAAAAAAATGGCATCCATCACTCAAGCAGACCATACACCAAAGGTCTAGAGCCATGGCCATAAAATCCAAGTCCAGGAATCACTTCATGTTCATTTATCCATCATACATCAAGCCAATTTTTACCCATATCATGATAAAATTCCTTTCTTGGACTGCCATTCTCGTAAGAAGATTGAATACACACCACTGTGTCTCGCACTTGGCCTACTGCACCCCATCAGCATAGCCCATCTACGACACCATTTCACCTGCTTCACCACCCTTGCATCGAGACTAACAAATGGGGCCCCCAACCTCAACAAAAAAAATTTCCTCACATCATATGTGAGTGATCATTATCATGTTTTTTTGGCACTCGTCTCTATGTTTGTACATCCAAACCCATTTTATATTCTTTTGGCAAGTGTACAAACTTTTTTTAGGAGAACCACCCCACCCATCCATCCAATTTTCTCCCCTGGTAGCAGTCCCTAATCACCTTGGTTGGAGCTTCACATTATTTACCCAACACCACCATGACATTGATAACAACCATATGCCCACCCTGGACATCCTACCGACCCCATGATTTTCCTCACCAGAAATTGTTATGACTTCTACCACTTGAATTTAAAAACTCGGACATTGTGCCATTAAACTCCTATCATCAGTTACAACCATTTTTCACCATCATGCCTATGTTAACCTATCACTCCCCACCTGTTATATCAGAGACCCTGGTCCCTTGCATCAGTAATCCTCTCGGTCAGTTGAGGCTTCCTTCTTGTTGACTTCAAAAACCATTTTCCAAGAAGGAAGGAGTACCTTGGATGGATCCTCACCTTAATAGGGTCATTCTCGGATGGTACTATGGGATTCAGCATTGCCCATTGATGTCATCGATCCTCTTGACATTCGATTACAACACAAGCTTTCATTTTAACATGGTATTGTGCTTCACAACCATTTCACTTTGTCAGAATTCATTGAACACCCATGCCACCACAAGCATATCTTTCAACAATGGTTACAAGGGAAGGTCCCATTCAGAAACCCATGCATACTATGAGAATTTATTCTAAAAACATGTCGTGCCAATATTATGCATGTGGGCACTACATTTAACCTATTTTCAAAGAAAAAAGACCCTTGATGGCGTCAACAATCATCATCATCAACCAAAACAGTAGGTCACTATCACACAATTGACACAGACATAACCTGTATCTGTCAAATAGGCTTTAACTAGCCAAAGCATCATGAGCATGAGACTTTCTGACTCATAGAAATATTGTATTTATTTTATCTCTTGCAAGCTTCCAACATAACATGGTCCCCCTTTTACTCACGGCAAGGGGTCTCCAACCTCGGGTTTCAAGCAAGTCACTCTTTATCTCTATCAAAATGGATTATACAGAAAAGAAACTATAATGTATTGCAGCTATATAGTTCTTCCTAGACCTCATACATTAGGGGGAAAATATTATCACTGGAAAGTCATACAGGAAAAATGCATAAGGAAATGTCAAGTAGAAGGATTTACATGGAAGAAAGACATTACAGAATCTGAAAATTTTAACTTTTCCTAAGGTCAAGCAGGAAAATTTATCAAATAGCGCATAGGAAACACTAACTGTAAGTGATATGTGAAACCTTTTCTTCGATAGTAGCAAATATATTTGTAGTTATCCCTCAAATAGCCGCGTGATCCTGGGTATGACAAAATGTCACCATATAGAAACACTTGGCACACATAAGGAAGAAGATTCCCCACTCAAGGCAACCAAATACAACCTCCGTAGAGCCAACTTGAGGCCTCAAGTGTAGCACACAATGGAATCAACACCCCATTCTTGTGTCAACATCCACAATTGTACCAAGAGAGGGATGAAAATTTGAATTTTGTCTACAAAAGACCATCATGGGAAGAATAATATAGAGCACATTGTTATGCTAGCCAAATTTCTTGAGGTCAAACCAACATTGTGTTGTCCAAGCAACAAGGAGTGGAAGGATTCAGCTGTTATCCATTCAACACCTCAATCCAATAGAAGAAGTTTTTCAAGTGTTCATTATTCTACCATCCATCGAGGAGAGAGAGAGAGGCTTGCAAGAAGCTTTAAGGGAAGATCCCTCCTTGACTTTAATATTAGAGCCCATAGCTCTAAGGATTCATTGCAAGTGTTTTAGTGTCCTACCTTTTATACCATCAACAAATAATAAAAGGGGAACAGTTCTCCGTTGGTATTATTAGTGTGTTTGACTCGATTGAGTTTGTATTGTATTTGTATCTTTTGCTTATTTCTTCTCCTCTATTGTATCATGCTATGTTTTGTACTTAGTTTACTACATGTTATAATGTTCCATTAACAATCTAACAAATAATTTTACCTATTACTTACTTGTAGGAAAGAACCTCCCCTACCAAGTAGAATGCATTTCCTCCACTCATGCACCAAATGCACTACAACACCACCTCCCCTACCAAGCACAGTGCATTTCATCCTCCCATGTGCCAAATGCCAAAATCTTTAGCTTTGAGATGGAATAAAGGATTACATGTAAAATTTCGTCTTAACCATGAAACAGAAAAGACATGAACATAAGAAGAGAGAAGCACATAAAATCATGCAAAGAAGACAATAACTTGATAACAGAGTTCATCTAGGAGGGACTACATCTCTAGGCCCTACTCAATCAGTGGGGAGGCCCTCTTTCATTAAGTGGAAAATAAAATTAAAGTACAAGAATTAATGTAAAATTACACCCTTATACCTCCAAGCTAAAGAGTGGTCGATAAATAGAGGCCTCTATTGCAGAAATGGATAGCACCATCAGAATCCTGTCACTGAGAGGTGTAGTATCCGTATAAAATTTGTCCAATTTGGACACTGTGAAAATTTGGCCCCTCTGAAAGTTGAGCTCAAATCATGGTTCCACCTGCCCCTGAGAAGGATTAGGGTTTCATTTCCCTATCTCAATATACGTGTTGCGCCTAGTCTACCTGGGTGCACTTTTGAAATGAAGGTTCTTATAGTCTGGGTTGGGCGGACTCCCCAAGGGAGTTGCTAGGTGAGTTAGTTAAGATCTTGGTTTGTGGGGAGGGGTCCGATGGTCAAATACCGACCCCTCCAAAAATGGCGACATTTTTCTTTTTTTACCCGTCACATATTTAATATAGGGTTTGCGAGGGCTAGACTCACATTGACTAGTTCTCCCCGCAACTCCCGCCGACATGTTATGCTATATATGGTGAACAAGTTTGGGTCGACGAGGTCACAACCATCAGCCCCACCCGTATTCAATGTATTTGGTGGTTGGGTGGTAGGATCATGACCGCTGCCCACCCCATATTTAATTCTTGTTTGTTAATCTGTTGGGGTAGGGGCAGGGGTCATGGCCCACCCCTACCATTTTTTTTACATTTTTTAAATTTTTTTAACCATAATATGCCTTTTTCAAATTTCTAAAAATTGACCAAAGGAGTCAATTTAATGGTCCCACAATTTTTCCTAGAATCCGATGGCCAGATTTCTGAAAATCTGTTGCCTTCTCAAGATGCCACATCACCAAGTCAACCAATAAACTTTGAATTCCTCTAACTTTCGCATATGAGCTCAGTTGACGAATTGTTCACACCATTGCGATCAGGATGACGAGATCTTCAACTTCACACTGAGTTTGGAAAACTTCTGACACTTTGATTTTTTAGCCTTTGTACTTAAGCCAATTGTACGTGGACCTGTATGGTCCTCTTGGATCATTCCTCCCCACTGAGGAGCTTTTGGACCACCAAAAGAATTGAAAAACTCAACACACTACTTGTCCATTGAAAACCACACTTTCAATCTCCTGCACGCAAATCCAGTAAATAATTTGAAACAATTCACACACCACAGATGACTCAACAACCCCTCACTTGCCAATATTTTATAAGACACACTCATTGGCCAAAAATTACATAAAAAAAACCAATACCTCAACTACTCATAAGAAAATGCCAAAACATCATCATTGTGTTTTGAAGTGATGGAAAAAACGCCATCATGTTTACATTTACTTGCAACGTATGATTTACAATTGTGGCCATAACAAGTTAATACTTCTAGAAAACCCAACTGAATAAAGGATACAACCATGAATGTGGTGGATTTATTTTTTGAGCATTTTCTCCTTTATGATCCTCTATCGATGCTTCTGGGGCATGGATCATTGGACATGTGGCTTGTTGGTGTCACACTTCATTGCAGCGACTACAATGATTCTTCTTCCTCCAAAATTTCCCGGTTTCCTTGGAGTGATTCCCCTTGGTGTTCTTTTCATAATTGTTCATGGAATCCTCACTATCGCTGGAGTGTGAGGAAATGATTTCATCATCTGGTGATGGTTGGTTGCTAGTTGTGTTGGAGCTTTCTCCAACTTCCTTCCTAGTGTATCTGAGTCCTACATGACGTGTAAATTTCTCAACTTCGATGGGGTTTACGATTACTTGGCCATTGATGCCAAGTCCCTTTCCCTGATACCCCATTTTCTTCAGCAGTTTGGATTTGATCCCTATAGTATGTTTTTCAAAAGCTGTGAAATCATCATCATGAAAAATACATGAAATTGAAGGGTTTCTTTTTACCCCGGGTTGGCTATGTCGTAACTTTTCCAATGCCTCATCCTTAGCTTGTAAATGGAGGAGTAACCTTTTTTTTCTTCCTTTGCTTCCTATAGGAGCCTCCTTAGCTCAGTATTCTCTGCTTGGATGCTTTGGTTGATATCCTCAAGTTGTTGGAGCCATATTGCAAAGAGTGTCCTTTTCATCCTGGGTACCATGTCTGTTGAAATTTTTGTTTCATCGCCAGAATCAGAACCCAAGTATATGGGTCCTCCTATTGCGATCCCAAAGCTTGCAAGCTTCATTTCGTTGCCAGAATCAAACCCCAGGTTTATGGTATACCTCGTGTAAATCTCGCATTTGTGACCTTCTCATCTTCCTCTGATTCAAAATCTTGGTTTTGCTACATGGTGGAAGCGGTCTTCTACTTCCCATTTTTGTCATTCCTCTTAGGTCTCAACTCAGGGTGCAGCTTTGAACAACTTTCGTCATCATGTCCCACTTTCTCACAATGTATACAAGAGGGATCTTCTCCGCTTCTCTTGGCTCTGCAGTTCCTTTTGGGTGGTCATTTTGTTCATGTGTTCCCTTGCTTTCTATATGCATGGCCTTCACACTAACCTCATCGATGGTAGGAGGCTCAAACAATAATAATGAATGTATTATGTAATTATGCAAAGAAAAATAGAGGTAAAAATGTACAATACTTCACTGAATAATTTAGAAAACAAGAATTTAATTTAGGTGTTCCATTAGATTCACCAGCGATTGTAACCAAGTATATTGGTGCTCTGCATAATTACATAAGAAATTCATTATTATTATTTTAGCCTCCTACCATCGATGAGGCCATTGTGAAGGACATGGATCTAGAAATCAGGGGAACACATGAACAAAGTGACCACCCAAAAAGGACTGCAGCAACCAAGAGAAGGGGATAAAATCCCTCTTGCACACATTGTGAGAAATATGGACATGATGAAGAAATTTTTTGGAAATGAAACCTAAGTTGAGGCCTAAGAGGAATGAAAAAAAGGGGAAGTAGAAGGCTGCTACCACCGTGCAGCAAAACCAAGATTCTAAATCAGAGGAAGATTAGAGGGTCACAATTGTAGGATTTTCATAAAGTAGGCCAATTGACCTCAGGTCCAATTCTGGCGATCAAATGAAGCTTGCAGCCTTTAGGATAGCAGCAGGAATACCTATAGACTTGTCTTATGATTTGGGTGATGAAAAAAAAAATTTAACAGACATGGTACCAAAGATAAAAAGGGCACTCCCTACGGCAGGGCCCCAAGAACTTGAGGATATCAACCAAAGAATCCAAGAAGAGAATGTTGAGCTAAGGAGGCTTCTACAAAAATAAAAGGAGGAAAAACTAAGCTTACTACACTAGTTGAAAGCTAGAGATGAGGCCTTGGAAAATTTGTGACATAACCAACCTAAGGTAAAAATCAACCCATCAATTTCATGTACTTTTCATGATGATGAATTCGCTACTTTTGAAAAACATACTACAGGGATCAAATCCTAACTGTTGAAGAAGATGGGGTATCAGGGAAAGGGCTTCAGCATCAATGGATAAGGCATTGTAAACCCCATTGAAGTCGAGGAATTTCCGCGTCATGCATGACTCTCATACACCAGGAAGGAAGTGGGCGAAAGATCCAACACAGCTAGTGACCAACCAACGACAGATGATGAAATCAATTCCTCACAGTACAATGATAGTGAGGGTTCCATGAAAAATTATCGAAGGAACACCAGGGGAAAGCATTCCAAGATGATATGGAAAGTATGGAGGAAGATGAATCACCACAACCAAGATGAACCCCACAAACCTGCATGTCAAACACGTGAGGACCAAAAAGCATCCATGAATAATCCAACCCTCGAAGCTATTCCATAGTAAAATACACCACAGGGAGATCGTCCATTTACTTTATTAAGTAAAATATGGTTTCTTAGAGGTATTAGTGTTATGCCCACATTTTTAAATCATGTGTTGCAAATAAATGTAAAAGTGATGATTTGTTTCCATCACTTTGAAATGCAATGATGATGTTTTTGGCATATGAATAGTTGAGGAATTGTTTTTTTATGTAATCCTGGACCAATGAGTGTACATTATAAAATTTTGGAAAGTGAGGGGTTTTTTAGTCATGTGTGACTTGTACATGGTTGCAAATGATGTACCAGATTTGCGTGCAGGTGATTGAAAGTGTCGTTTGGAAAGGACACAAGTAGTGTGTTGGGTGTGTTAATTATTTTGGGGTCCAAAATCTCCTTAGTGGGGAGGAATGATCCAGAAGGATCGTACATGTCCAAGTAAAAGTGGCTTAAGTACAAAGGCTCAAAAATTAAATTATCAAAAAAGTGGAAAACTCAGTTTCAAGTTGAAGATCTCGTCTTTCTGATTCCAACGGGGCATACAGCACTCAATTCTGAGTCCGTATGGAGAAGTTAGAAGAATTCAAAGTTCTAGGTTGACTTGACGAGGTGGCAGCCTTAAGGAAGAAAATTTTTGGCTAAATTCCAACCATCTCCAGCCATAATCCTGGAAAAAATTTGGGACACTTGGTTTTTCTCCTTCGGGTCTGAATCGAGAATTTTTTAAAATGGCTCATTCTTGTTATGAAAAACAAAAAAATATATATAAATAGGGGTGAGCCATGACACCCAACCCTATTTGTACGATATAAAAATATTATATTAAAAAAAAAATGGGGTCGACAACCATGACCACACAGCCCCAATTCTGCAGTAATGAATATGTTTAGAAACAGGAGGGGCGCGACTTGTCAACCCTGCCACCCCTACCCACTATACTATATAAACTGAAAGGAGTTACGGGGCGGGCCACCCGATACGGGTTATGCCCCCCCATATTAAATATGTTGCGAGGTATATAAAATAATATGTCACCATTTTTGGAGGGGGTGGTATTTGACCACCCGACCCCACAAACCATGGATCAAGTGGTATCAGAGCAGGTATTTGTAGACGTGAATTGCATGTTTGTAGGTTAACCAGAAACAGGCTATGAAGAGTCGAAGGGAAAATAAATTCTTTTGATCTCAGAGCGGGATGCGCGCATCGAAGAAGAAACATAATTAATGATGCTAGAAATGAGGAGGAGCTTCTGTAAAACATTCTACACAATGGCAGATCGAGTCGAAAAGTTGTTCTCAAGGCTTGAGAAACTAGAAAGTGCAGAAGAAAATTCTCTAGAAGGACAAGGTTTAGTGCATGAAGATGATGGAGGGAATCAAATAAAATGCTTAGGTAGTTTGATTAGTTTGTCCTTAATATTGACTGTTATCTAAAGAAATATTTAATTGAAATACGACATAAACTAGCAGCAAATAAATGATCAAATCAGAGCATAAAACAAAGAGAAGAAGAAGAAAATAGTTGATTATGGAGTTCATCCCTGGTGGACTACATCTTCGGGTCCACTTTCAAGTGGACATCCATTTTATTAGGATTTATTGTGAGGAATTTATTTACACAGAAACATAAATTATTCTCTCTCTCCTTTCTGACACCTATCTCTACGCTCAATTCCGACACCTAACGGCTTAGCAATGCTGCAAACAAAACTGCCTATGTCCTGCTGAAACTGAACTCCAAAAATACACCATTTTCTCAACAAGCAATTTGTCATGGCTTTATAAGTCTACATCGAACCACAGATAGCCAAAAATAGCTTTTGGTTGAGAAAAATTGGTGATGAGGTCTCGAACCCTATCATTCACATAAAGTTAGGAGATAAGAATGATATTCCTTAGCGCCGAATTCAATTCAAAAACCCAAAAATAAACTATATGATAAATTCCTTAACTAGGCGGCTTGCTAACTGTGTGGAAGAAGATATATGCGGCATGTGATCAACGTGGTGGAAAGGATTAGCACCGACAGTTACGGTTTCCCGACGGTCACGGCTTGACTTATCCGCCACCACGTTCATATGTTTTTTTAAACCCGACGATTTCTACACATTTTACAACTGTCATCTTTGACTCCGCCATGGTCTAGACCTGTCACATAACTTCTGATGTGGTCGACTTAGTGGTTAATGCCTGCGGTTTAGACTTAACACTGTGGGTTTATTTATATAGTTTTATAATGTATATTAACCCAACATTTTCTTTAAAGCCCGAACCTTAGAATAAGGTTTATATCATAGTTTTTTAACATGGTTTAAACCATACTATGACCCGAACCTTACAATAAGGTTTATAACATAGTTTTGCGCCCAAAACTAGGTTTAATATATGATTTTATTTTTCGCTTAAGGTTTATGTTTATGTTTTAGGCTTTAGATTTTGCATAGGATTTAGATGCATAATGCTAGGGTTAGACTTCAACACTAGGTTTACAACTTGTACATATCTTACATCCCAAATTTGAATCACACGACGACCATAACACATCAATACATGACATGCACCTAACACTGAACCATGGACGATACTAACGAAACTAGCGGATTTGAGACTAAACTAGACTTCAAACTGTTGGATCTAACGAAACTTTTCTACTGAACTGTAATGAACAAGATCCTTGTGGATCAATCCTGTCCACTAGAAAGCTTTTGGACCAGAAAAGCTTGATTTTAAGCAGAAAATAAGTGAGAATACAACTCCCTCACTTTCATCTTGACTTTGATGATATACAACCATACCTGATCTCCAACCTGAAACTGATGATCAACTTGATGCTTATCATGGTGCAATTTGATCAGGAGATCATGTCCAAGTTTTGAAAAATAACCAAAAATTAAAGTTCTCAGAAATGTTTGTAACCTAAACAACTTGAAAGGTCTCATCACTGTGATTCTGGTGCTATGAACGGTTATCAAAACCGAGGTCGTATGCGAACGTTATTAAGGTTTGAAAATTCCTAGTAAACTCCAAAAATGAGTTGACCAAGTTTGACTTTGTTAAATTTGGGAAAAATTAAAAAAAAAATTCACTGGAATATTCTAGGAGGGCACATCATATTCCGATATGTGGCACATTTTCATTTGATTTTGGTTGAATTTGGATTTTCTAGGCCTACCACGGGTTGCCACGTGGCAGACCCAGAGGCTGCCACGTGGCCCTAGGCTAGATGCGAATGGCACAATAAAATTTTCTTACAGTGGATAAGGTTTCGAACAGGGGTCACCCTGCTGGCAGTAATGCGACCTGACTGGCCTATCTAACCATAGTTCTTTATCCCATTGCAAGCGCAAACATATTTGTTGTTTTAAATTAGCCACGAGAAAAAAGGATTAGGGATAGCCCTTGACCATGCCGCCTAAACCCTGGCCTTAAAGGTTATAAACCACGGTGGTAACAGTTGGTAAAACTGTGGTATGTTACCACATCTCAAACAATAAATGCGGGAGTTAACAAATGGTTAAGGTTATGGTCTATTCAGCGGCTAGGGAAGCGTTCCATGTGACCTACCACCCCAGAATTTAATTTAACCACTAACAGTCACCAATATATTTGGAGTGGGTCCGAATATTTTGGGGTTTTGGCCAAAATTGGTGCTCTTAACTAGAGTTCCTCCATTTTTGGAGGAGGTTTTCAAGGGATATTGGGAAAATTTTGGTTTTTCCATAACTCCTTCATTTTTGAACCAAATTGAGTGCAAAAATAGTCAATTTCGACTATCTCAGACCTTCTGGATTCAATGTAGTATGTTTTAGAGCCATCAGAGAGATTCTAAGAAATTTTTTCTTCAATGAAGTTCAAGGGGCCATGAAGTCCACCAAGAGGCAGAATCAGTTTGAGGCCTAGCCAGGGGAGCTAGAGGCCTTATCCAGAGATCCAATAGTAAAAATTGGATATTTTAGATGTTATGAACCTGATGATAAGGTTTTCAGAGCCTTTATAGAACTTTTTTAGGGTGAAAAGCTTCAGTCAATTTCTGGGGGCCATAAGTGCCATCTTTTGCCAGCAGTAGTGCAGGGCCTAGCCAGAGAAGCTAGAGATCATATGCAGCGAACGAGTAGTCATTATTGACTGTAAGAAGAATTATAAATCTAATGGTAAATGTTTTAGAAAGTGTTGAGAAATTCTAGAGGTTGAAAACCCAACATAGAAGTTTTCAGTGACCTCAGTGCCAGGGGGTGCTGACAGGTGTTGGAGGTGAAATCGGAGTAGCCGAAGGCCATTTTTGATGAATGAATAGTCTATATTGACCAATTCAGACATTTTTGAACCAATGAAAGTGTTCTTAGAACATTTTGAGAACATCTAAAGCTCTATAATCTGATGTGAAGTTTTGGGCAGCCCTGGGTGAACCGTGGAGGATAGCCTAGTTGGGGGATGAAATGCTCGTTTTGAGAAATTTATCAGTTTATATTTGGTGTAAAATTTTTGATAGATATAGAAATAATTGTTTTAGTGACAGAAACAAAATTCTAAAGGAATTTGTGCCATTTAGAAGCTCAAAGTAGCTCAGAGCACTGACATAAGGAATCATGTCAAAGGGAGCCTAAAGTTGTTTGCAGAGTTTGGATAGCCATGAGAGGGATATAGATGGTATTCTCAGCCCTTTGGATCATTTTATTATCCATTTGAGTTAAGTGTGGAACTTTTAAAATAAACCTTACCATAATCCCAAAGAGCTGAGTCAAGATGACAAAGCTCAAAGGAGACGTAGCCCACAAGATTCGAGTGAACTCCTAGATTATTTTTTCTGTTGTGCTTGAATGTTAATTTGTTGCATTATGTTGCTGTCATACATGTCAAATTTTAGCAGGAAAAAATGAACTTAAGACACATAAATAGTTAAAAATCATACACCACTTTCAAGCATAAATTCTGCAAATTGTCAAGTACAAGCTAGATCATTTAATTGTTAAACTGAGTGGGAGGTTATTGAAATACATAACAAGTTATCTAGACCATTTTCAGATCACAATTTGTACCTACCTTGACTCAATGCTTATCTTGGCTCAGAATAAAGTAAGGATTGATTGTAAACTCGATGCACATAAGTTAAAAATTCATCCCACAACTTAGGATGTTTACTGCAATTACCTCGAAGAATATGTATCCCAGTCATGTTCACCATTCCTGTCTGTCTTTGAACCAAATCCATGTTGCCCCATGATTGCAAAGGAACTAGAAGTGGCATGTGCAAACCAATCTTTCGATTGCTTGGCTTGCTTGTCAAACACATTACACATCCCTTTATGTACTTCACAATTGTTTCGTACATGTGAGGCCAGTAACAATACCTTTGACTTTGTGCCATAGTCTTGCTTATGCCAAACTGTCCTACAATCTAAGAAAGATGAACTTCTTGAATAACCTACACTTTTTCTATCTGCGGTACACATAACTTACCCAAACGATATAAAAACCTGTCATAAATATGATAATTGATTTCTTCTATCTGAGCATCATGAGTTAATGATTCATAATTATCTTCGAAATCATCGTCAGTACTATATTGTTCTACATAAATTTCATGAACTAATGAACTATTATGTAGTACTACTAAAGCATTCAAAGACATTATACACATCATATCAACTACTTTACTTTTTACACCTTCCTTGTCATTAATTACTAACTGAATTTGTTGAAGAAATCACATCCAAATATAGTGATATTGTTGCAACATAGTATATGACTGAAGGAATTGAAGCTATTGATGATCTATGTGAACCATTGTTTCCATTGCATAACCACTAGCATCTATTTTAACTTCAAATGGTTGTTGATGATCTAACAATGCTGTGAAATTTTTCTGCTTAAATGAATCAAAAACTTTAAAATCAACACGCATTACCCATGTCCTGCTTTTCTTATGAGCCAAAATTATGGGTGAAATCTATGGAGATGAACTGGGTTGCATGGATTCCATCCTTGGAGTTTGTTGCTTTATTTCTTTACACTCTATAACTAACTTGTGATACATTCCATTATTAGTGGCATCAGACATCAACTACATCTCATGTGATATTTGCTTTTTATGAAGTAGATGTTTTGGTTCTTTAACTAGATATTGAAATGAATATACCTTATTAACCAAGTTACCTTCATAGTAAAATTCAGAACCTAAACAAGTATCATTAAGATCCTTATGTTTCTCTTTTATCAACATGAGTATGTATCTCTTACTTGAACTTATTAAGCGCTTCATCTGATTAGAATTAATTAAGTCCAAGTGATTTTTAGTTTTATGTTCCCTTACAATATATTCAATCCCATATTTCTTGAGATGATACTTATGTTCCTTCCCATAAAATACTGCATCACGATCATAAAGATAAGGGCTTCCTAAGACAATTCCACATATGTCTAATGATATCACATCTAGATCCACTTCGTCGATATAGTTAGATGTGATTGCAAATTTTAACCGACACTGTTTGGTAACATGAATTTGACTTTGTTCCTTTAACCATCCTAAAAGATATGGTTTTGGATGGTTATGTGTTTTCAAACCCAATTGTTTAACCAATAACTCAGAAATAAAATTTTCTTATGATCCCATATCAAACAATGTATCTATCTTAGTATGCTTTGAAGTTACCCTTATATGAAATAAATCGATTCTTTTATCTTGATTCAATTCTTTGATGTTTGAAGAAGCAGAAGTACGAGCTTCATAATTTTTACCTGTTGTAACCGTAGCACTGATTGTGCCTTCATCACCTGAATCGAATCCCAAGTCCAAGCCTTGTTGGATTGTTGTTTCAGCGTTCTTTTCACCCTTCTTCGTTTGGAACTTCTTTGGCTTGAGTTCCGGATAAAGTTTCCAACATGTAGCTTCATCATGGCCGATCCTTTGGAAATGTGTACAGGTATGTCTTTCATCTTCCCTCTGAGTTGTGGCAGTCTTCTTTCCCTTTGACTTGCCCTTATTTTTGTTGTCTTCGGTTTCGATCTGCTTAGATGTCTTTGGTGTAAAATTGAATGGTCTACCACCTGATTCAACATGAATAGCTTGAACACGAACTTCATCAAAATCATTAGGACTGAAAATTAATAATGTATGTTGGAAATATGAATGCAAACTTCCAATATACTTCAACATATTTTCTTTTGTGTCCAAAGGAATACCAAGTGCTAATGCTTTCTTTCTAAATTCTTGTGTGAAGTCTTGAAAATTTTGTCCCTTACGTTGTCGCAAGCACTGCCAATCAATAACATCTTGTTGTATGTCACCCAATAGATATAATGTTTTATTTATATATTTTATAAACTTAGTCGATGAGGTGATACCTTTTCCTTTACACTTTAAATCTATCCGTGTCTTACTTTCCCACCAAATCAAAGCAGTACCCCCCATTCTAATAGTAGCTAATAGAATATTTGTCTTATCATCAGTACTATCTTGAATATGATAATAGACTTCTGTTTTACCAAATTATCTAGTTTCTCAGGGTTTATTCCACCACCATACATGTAATTCGAACTTAACATCAAGTTTCAAAAGTGGACTCTTAGGTTTCTTTTCTTTTTTTGATCCAGAACTAGAAGTAGAAGAGGAAGAAGAAGATGATGGAGATGATGGAGGAGAAGGAGATTTATCTACCTTACCTTTACCCTTGTCTTTCTTTTATGCCTTTGACGATGAGGCTGCATCTCTCATCTTCTTATCTTCATATAATTCTGCCAACATCTTCTGTATGTTTAGAAACATCTGCTAGATTTGATTCTCATCCATGGGTTTTGTTTCAGTAGCTTCAGGAGTCTCAACTATCTCAGTACCTGTCATTGTTGATTGATGAATGCCTTTCTGCTTTCCGATCTATGGATTAAATTCATCAATCTCACCTTTTCCACGTTTCAATCCCAACCTAGCTAACATCCACTGAAAAACAAATTAGAAAGCACAACCTGCTCTGATACCAAATATGATTTGAATGTGATCGAATAAAATGCTTAGGTAGTTTTATTAGTTTGTCCTTAATATTGACTGCTAAATGAAGAAATATTTAAGTGAAAGACAACATAAAACAACAAAAAATAAATGATTAAATCACAACATAAAATAGAGAGAAGAAGAAGGAAACAATTTATTATGGAGTTCGTCCCTCGTGGACTACATCTCTGGGTCCGCTTTCAAGTGGGCGTCTGTTTTATTAGGATTAAGCGTGAGGAATTTATTTACACAAAAATGAATCATAATGAAACTTGCAGGCACTTCTACACTCTGTAAAAATAAATTACTCTCTCTCTCCTTTCCAACACCTATCTCTGTTCTCAATTCCGACACCCGACAGTTGAGCAACGATGCAAACAAAACTACCTATGTCCTACTGAAACTAAACTCCAAAAATAAACCATTTTCTCAACAAGAGATTTTTCAGGGCTTTATAAGTCTACATCGAACCACTGATAGCCAAAAATAGCTTTTGGTTGAGAAAAATTGGTGATGAGGTCTCGAACCCTATCATTCACATAAACCTAGGAGACAAGAATGATATTCCCTAGCACTGAATTCAATTAAAAAAAATAAACTACATGATAAATTCCTTAACCGGGTGGCTTGCTAACCAAGCAGAAGAATATATATGCAGCATCTGATCAGTGTGGTGGATAGGATTAGCACTGGAAGTTATGGTTTCCTAGCAGTCACGGCTTGACTTATCCGCCACCGTGTTCACATGTTTTTTAAACCCGATGGTTTTTGCGCGTTTTACAACTTTCATCTTTGACTCCACCGCGGTCTAGACCTGTCACAATATAACTTCCGACGCGGTCTACTTGGGATTTAATGCTTGTTTCTTAGACTTAGAATTGTGGGTTTATTTATATAGTTTTATAATTTATATTAACCCAACATTTGCTTTAAAGCCCGAACCTTACAATAAGGTTTATATCATATTTTTTTAATATGGTTTAAACCATACTATGACCCGAACCTTATAATAACGTTTATAACATAATTTTGGGCCCGGAAGTAAGTTTAATATATGATTTTATTTTGTGCTTAAGGTTTATTTTTAGGTTTTAGGTTTTAGATTTTACATAGGATTTAGATGCATAGTGATAGGATTAGACTTTAGCATTAGGTTTACAACTTGTACACCTTTTACATCCCAAATTTGAATCACATGACGACCATAACACATCAATACATGCCATGAACCTAACACTAAACCATGGATGATATTGATGTAAATGGAGGATTTGAGACTAAACTGGACTTCGAACTACTGGAGTTGAAGAAAATTTTCTGTTGAACTGTAATGAACAAGGTCCTCCTGGATTAGGAAGTTACCGATCTTATTCTTCCACCATCATCATAAGAATTCAGGAAATGCATATAAGAAAATTTAAATTAGATGTGAAATTTGATCTTCCCATGTATCATGGCGAAAGTAATGCATAAAATCTTACCAACTGCATTAGGCAGATTGAAGTCTATTACAAGACTCGGCAGATTGAGGAGGAAGAGGCAAATATTTAGTTGGCTTCTCTTTGGCTGAACGACACCGCTTTTGTTTGGTGGGAGAGAAAATTGCAAGGCAGACTAGGAGTGGCACGAAGAATGAGGCAGAGGCGTAACCCTGAGCGCCTTTTAGGAGGGGGAAGAAGCCATGAACTGAGCTCATTTCTAGAGGGCCCAAAATTATCTGGAGTTAGAATGAGGAAAATTTTATATGGATTCTACAACTATCAGTGACAGGAATCCAACGGTGTTGTCCGTTTCCTCATCAAAGGTCTCCATTTTTCGGCAACTTTTAGCTATGGAGGTATAAAGGTGTAATTTTTCATTAATACTTGTATTTTCATTTTATTTTTCACTTAATAAAGGAGGGCCTCCCCACTGATTGAGCAGGGCCCGAAGATGTAATCCCTCCTGGAAAAACTTTGATATCAAGTTCTCATCTTCTTTGCATGATTTTCTGTGCTTCTCTCTTCTTGTTTCATGCCTTTTAAGTTACATGGCTGAGATGCAATTTTACATGTAATTACTTATTCCATCTCGAAGATAAAGATCTAGGATCATGCTTGTTGGAAAGAAACCTCCCCTACCAAGCACAATGCATTTCGTTCGCCCATATGCTAAACTGAATACAACAGCAGGTGTTATTGGTTTTCTTTGTTTCTGTTGTAATTTCAAACAAACCTCATCTTTTTGTTCTTAAAGTTTGATTTATTCTACAAATATATTTTAGCACTACTAATAGATATTTCCTCGAGAATTTACATCTCTACTTAAATCATCTGCTACTTAGTTCTTTTTTCCTTTAATATGCTTTATATCAAACTCAAACTTAATTAAAAATTCCATCCACCTTGATTGTCTAAAATTTAAATTGAATTTACTAAAAAGAAATTTTACATTGATATGGTCAGTGACAAGTATGAACTTTTTTTCCCAATAAGTAGTTCCTCCATATTTTTAAAGCATGTATGGAAACAACTAATTCTTGGTCATATACATCATAGTTTCTTTCATGAGGTTCTAATTTACATGACTCAGATGCAACCACATATTTTATTTCATCAAAGCAACTCCTATCCCTTCAAAACATGCATCAATACATACTACAAACTCTATTTTTGGATCTACAATCTTTAGAATAGGTGCTACTATTAGCAAGTGTTTTAATTTCTCAAAACTCTCTTGGCACTTAGCTTTTGACTCAAATTTCACTCCCTTCTTTTGTAAGGAAGTAATGGGATATACTATTTTGGAAAAACCTTCAATGAATCTTCTATAATACCTGACTATTCCCATGAAGGATCTAATATATGACACATCCTTAGGTATTAGCAAATTTAAAATTTCCTTAACATTTTCAAGATGAACAAATAATCTTTATTTTTAAATGAAATGACCCAAATACTGAATTTTATCTTTTTATAATCCACATTAGCTAAATTTTTCATAGAGTTGTTGTTTTCTCAACGTTTGTAGTACTTTCCTTAAATTATCTTCATGTTCTTCTTGAATTTTTTAGTACAACAATTTTTTCTCCTATAAATACCAATTCAAGCTTGTCTAGGTACCTAGTAAGTACACTATTCCTTAAACAATAAAATTTGTTGGTTCATTGGTAAGACTGAAAGGTAATACTACAAATCCATAGTGTCCATGCTTTATTCAGGATCTTTTTTTGTGTATGTAATCATCTTTTATCCTGAGTTGGTGTTATCTTGATCTCAAATCAATATTTCAGAACATTGTTTCCCCTCTAACTTGATCAAATAGATCATGAATACAAGGCAACACATACTTGTTACTAATAGTTAAATTTTTCTAATGTTGGTATTCCATGCACATTCTAAATGTGCCATCCTTCTTTGTTGCAAATAATGCATGAATTTCCATAGGGAAACACTTGGTTTGATATAACCCGTATCTATCAATTCCTATAATTGCATCTTTAATTCCAGTAATTGAGGAATTATCATCCTATAAGATGCTTGAGATACTAGAGTAGCTCTTGGTACCAAATCAATTGAAAAATCAATATCTCTTTTGTGTGGTAATCCTATAATTTCTTCCAGGAATACATCTTTAAATTCTCTAATTACAAGCAACTCATATAATTTTGAATCTTCTATTTTTTTGTCCTTTTTCCTAAATTTGAATTGAAAAAAGTTTGTAGCCTTTTCGGGTAGTTATTTCTAGTTATAAGTATGAAATTTGTATAACAAAGTTAGGCCTAGGTATGCCTTTTATTTCCTTCATCATTTATCCAAGTTACAATTTTCTCTAAACAATTTATTACAACTCTATTTTTCTCTAACTAGTCCATCCCTATCAATAGGTCATATGAGCCTAGAGGAAGTATATTCAAACTTAACCCCATTTTACAAAAAATTATTGCACATGACACTATTTTTCCGAGATGGTTACTTTTCTTTTTGTACCTATTTTACGTTGTACTAATCATGCACTTTTAAATTTTAAGTTTTTAACTTACATTTTTCCACCACTTTTGGACTAATATAGCTAAGGCTAGCTCCTATATCTACTAGTACAAATACATGTTGGGTTAATATGTTACCTTCAATTTCAATCATAGTGGACTATCACTCTGCTTGTCTATCTTCTAGGGTAACATTGGTCATTGGAATATTTCTTCCAATATCATTTACTATAGTTTCTTCATCATGAACTAATTATACATTCTGAACATATGTTATGTTGTGTGGATAATTTATTATCAAATTGGGTTCCCCACATCCCCAACATTTTAATGGTTTTGTATATTTTCCACTATCTTATATTACCTTGTTATTAAGATCCATTTTATTTGAACTAGTTTGTGACTGTGTAGAATGGGGTTGATTATTATGAATGAACTTATCTACTGGCAATCTCGCCCAAAATTCTGGATGAGAGATGTTTTTTTTTCTTTAAACCACATTCAAATTTATATTTATATTTTTTTGACCAAGATTTTGAATTTTCACTCTAATTTTTAAAATGCTAATAGCACAATATTGCCTTTCTTATTGCTTCATTCACAGTCTTAAGCTTTTCAAATTCAATCCTTTCTTTTTACGAAAGTGGTAAGAAATTCAAAATCATTGTATCTTTTCTTTCTCTTCCATGATATAGGAAATATATTATAAAAATCTGCAACAAATTCATCCTTACTTAGTTGTCCCAACCTTAAGTCATGGAATTACTTAGCATGATCATCATAGTGCCTTTCATTCAAGTACTCAGATTTGAGTTGTTTCAAAATTTCCACCCATGAAAATATTTTATCATCAAAAGTATGAACAATATTTCCACCTTCCCACCATAAGGCAACTTTTTCTTATAGTTGGTAAATTTCTAATCTAGATTTTAAATTACTATCATATTTGTAGACTTGAAAATACTTGGTAATGTTTAATATTCATGCTTTTCTATCTTATTTCTTCTCCCCATAAAAAATCTTCGGTCTTATATTTTTAAGCTCTCCCTATAATTCAAATTTCTTTTTCTTTTTGGATCTACATGATTTTGGAGAGGTTTTATTAGATTCATTTCCACTTTCTGATTTATCAGTTATAGGGACAACACTTTTTGTTTTCAAGGGATCTTCTTTATCCTCATATTTATTTGTATCGAGAGGCTTATGACTTGATATTCCATGAAAATCCTTGATCAATGTTTCCTCTTCCTCACTTTCCTATAGCAAACGTTCATGAACAGATCTAATATTGGCCGATTCTTGTCATAGATCTCTCACTATATCCAAGAACTGAGTTATTGGAGGCGTATATTCCCCTCCCAACTCCACATATACCCCTCCTCCTTCAACAAGAGGCTTATTTGAGGCTTCTACCATTTTATATATTTGTTCTGCTTACACTTGTACGATATTATCAACAACATAAATTACATTTCATACATAAAATACTTCTCATTTTCTTATTGTGGTTTGCCCTTAAGCCTAGCTTTGAAACTTATAAGTCTAATAACATAGGTAACGTACCTAATTCTCACACCAAAAAGGAATCATTTTACTATTTTTAATTGCATTTAATATTGTGATTATTAATTTTGGTTGTTTTGTATGTGCACCAATTTCCAATAATGGCTATAATGGTCTCCCGCCATAGGTTAGTCAAATTACTCTCATATATTAAAATGTATTCCATCCTCCATTTTATAACATTTCTCATTACTATTGTCCCTTTTGATGTGTCAATATTATTACCCATTCATATGTTATTAATTAAAATATCCACGCTAGGATAATAATACATATCAACCATATGACTAGCACTATGTCAAAGTCTCTAAGCATGTTCCATATACCAATTATGGTTCAATAAAATTGTTATTCGCACTCGTTATTTGTTCATTCCATAGTTTTTTTTAAAACATTTCATGTTATGATTTGTATATTTTATGTGGGATAAACTTGGGACCCCTTCTACCTGGAGCTGGCATGCGACGTACACTTGGCTTATGTAACCCACAGTGGCTTCACTTAGTGAACCTATGGCATAACATATGTGTTCATGGTATACTAAAAAATACCCTTAATTTGACTACAGATTGGAAAATAACTTTAAAAATAACTTTATTCAACCTGCTACCAATACGAACCCAATACAACTCTCCAATTTAAAAAACCCATACTTTCACTAGATATTGTAGGTATCCATTTTTTCATTAAAAAAAATTTATACCCCTTTATATTTATGTCCCTAGTATATTGACATGATGCCTCTCTTATGAACCCACATTGATGCTACAATCCACCTTTATTCTTTTGAAAAAAATTATAGATGCATATTATTTCTCGCACAATATAATTACTCAACCCACACACAAGCACACATCACTATGACTTGTGGCATTTCATGTTCTAAGGTAGACAATGATTAACCATGTTTTAGGAATATTGATTGTGTGGATGTATATAAAATGCCATATAAAGTGATCTATATGATGACGAAAAATCAATTGATGAATCTTTATGAATAATTTTCCACCAAATAAGGTGTTTGTGCACAAGTCTAGACCCTCTAGATGCAAGACCATTATATCTACAACAAAGGTTGGGGCCCCAAATCTCAAATCCATATAAAGCGATGGGTTATACCCGCACCAATCAATTAATCATTAACTCACTATCTCTCAAACAAGGGAACTTATTACAACCTATTTGGGTCTTTGGAGACGAATAAAGAGAAAAACCTCCTTGTGTGTTAATGCAATGCATATCTAAGAATCATGTTATACTCATGAATTCATGATTAATTATGATGGACATGAGAAAACACCCTTATTTATAAGTAACAACCTTTATTTTCATATTATATACAGATTACAAGCAATAAACAAGAGAAATTTTCTATTTTTTTCGAAAATGTTGTAAATTCACAATAAGAAAAATATTATCTTTTATTTACCAAAAAAAAATTTTAATGGGGTCCAAGTTTCTGTGTCAAATAATTGTGTCATATTAATAAGCATGTTTTCTTGATTAAGTATTGTATTTTATGTTGTGATTTTACGAGTTCACTTATAAACTAATGAAAAATATCTAACATGTATTGAATGTGCAGTCACACTCCAAAAACATATAAAAAAAAACTCTAGAAAATTCTAATGAAAAATGGAATTTACATAAATAAAACCCTATTGGAAGTTACACTCAACCTTCAATTATTATCCTCCCTTCTTCAATAATCTAGCATGGATTATTCCTTCTTCAATGTGAAATCTTGCTCTATTGTTTATTTGTAGATGATGTGACTATGGCTTATCCATCTCATAAACATGGACAATTTCATGGAATCCATTAAAAATTTGTTTTCTCTCTCAAGCTATGTTCAAGGATTTTTTTTCTGACAAGGCCGAATGAGTGGATTTATGATCCAATGAATTAGTTTAATGCTAAAATTCAAAGTTGTTAGAATGTATCGAAACCATCTTGAAAGCTTATATCTTGTCATCTTGAATCCGACGCAACCTGTTTCAATCAAATCCGATATCGTATGCTCACAATGTCATGTTCTGTCAGTTTGGGGAAACAAAAAAAAAACAAATTTTGGATGCAGGGATGCCTAGTCAATAGTCTATACTATTAACTGAACCATGACTTGGTAGGGTGACTTGTACTCCCTGGCCAATGTGTGGTCAACACTTGATAAAATATTATTGGTTTTATTTTGGTTTAATTTCATTGGTTAACATGTTTTTTGAGGTGGTCAAATGAGAGAGTGCCACATGGGATAACCAGTGGTTTCCACGTGGCCTCCTCATGGCTGACCAAAAATTGTTATAGGATAAAGTGGGCCTCCATGGGGTTCGAGTGCGAGACCTCCCACCCAACAAAAAATACCTCCACTGATTGCATTACAGTAGTTTTTAACCCCTATAGGTTACATGTGTTATTTAAAGTTTATTTGATGTGCATTTTGGGGGTGGGGTCCAAGGTTAATCCCTGACCCTGGTCCACGAACCAGGCTCAAGGGCTAACCCCAACCTTAGACCATACATTATATCATATTCCAAATTTTGTGAAAATGTATTGTTTGGTAAGGGAATATACAACATGACACCCAAAAAACATATATTAAACCCAAAAACCTAAATTATTATGTGGAGTTGGTTCAACGGTCAGACTCGATAGTCTATGTGCATGTCACATGCAACAATTAGTGAATGAGCGGATAACAGATGTTGGTTCCGATGTTTGTAAGGATGTTAACACTGGAAGTTAATGTTTTGACATGTGAACGAGGTACGTCAAATTTTA
Organism: Pinus albicaulis; assembly: GCA_034641835.2. Classification (NCBI taxonomy): domain Eukaryota; kingdom Viridiplantae; phylum Streptophyta; class Pinopsida; order Pinales; family Pinaceae; genus Pinus; species Pinus albicaulis. The sequence goes on along the minus strand of CM076577.1, from coordinate 400,110,382 downwards.
TGCCGATGGTTCAAACATAACCCGCCATAGTTAGTAACCACCAGCTAACTGACGTTACCAGAATCCTGAAACATGTAATAGTGGATGCCACAATTGAGCTGAGAGAAAATAATGTTAATGTCAGCAGTCAAGGCTTCAATGGTTCACATGTCACAGTATCCAACCCTTTGTTGTCGCGGTCAGGCCAAACAATGAGTAGCGGAACCTGCCTTGGGCATGGTTTTTCTAACCCTAACACCATTTGAACCACCATTCAGACCTACATTTAAACTAGATTTTTCCCCAACGAGAAAATGTCCAACGAACTGAAATCGACAGCACTAGATCAGTGACATCGTGCATTTTTAACGGTTTCATGGTTGAAATAATAAAATTAAGGAGGCGGCAATCTACACCAGGTGTGGTGAGAATCTCGCTGGTTGGGGGCCAAATTGTGAGTCCACGTGGCCACAAGAGGTGGAATTTGTAGAACAATTTGCAGAAAAGTGTGAATTGTAGGACAGTTAGCAGAAAAATTCATTAGATCATAACTCGTTGAGTTTTTGACCTTTTTTTATCGATACGTATGCAGGAACACAATCAAATATAAAATAAAAATAGGTGCAAAGATGGATCAGGAATAACACTTCATTTAATTAACATCAAATACTAAAAAATTCTTACATACAGAATGGAAACTAAACTAGCTTAGGCGTTGGTAGCTTATCTCTGAGAAGAGATGTGGTGGCTACACACCTATGAACTGTGTAAAATGAGGCTAAAAGACATTTTTATTATTTAAAAACATGGGGAAACCCTAAACAATGAAAACCCTAACCCTAAGAGATGGAATACGAAGAGTTTGTGGGCTCTGTCAGGGTTAGTCGGTCAGTCAAATTCCCGAGGTTGTAACTTGGTCATATTATCTCTATTTGGAGCATATGTTAAATCATCATAAATATCTCTTTGAGTACTATAGGTTTCACCACAGACACCTTCCTACAGCTATGGGCCTAATGCATACCTCAAAAAAATGTCGTTTAGGGGTCAAAACTACTCTGGAACTTTAAGACCCGAAAAATGGATAAAAATAGTAAATGCTGGTATAAATAAGGAAAATAATGAAATTGACTAAGATTCTAGGTGGAATAGGTGGGTGGACAAAAATATCCACTTGGATCATTCCTCCCCCCTTAGGAAGCAATGGTCCCCATTGCATGCAAAGCCTCCATGAGGTGAGAAAATTTATGTTGAATCTGGTCCCTCATGACCCACTTGCCCTAGTGAAGGAGTTGGCCTGATTTAATGACTCGATATAGTTGAATACTTTGTTGTTGGGTGTTATTGATATGTGTGACCATGATCCAATCAGTTGTGGCTTGTTCCATGCTGTCTCGGTTTAACTCTGTTGGTGTTGGTTGTTCTAGAATGTCACATGTGTCCAACAATGGTGGAAAGTGGGGCCAAAGGAGGTCCACATTGAACACTTGGTGCAGACCAAGGAATGGTGGAATACTGAGTTAGAAGTAATTGTCCCCTACTGCCTAGATAATGGTGTATGGCCCATATCATAGCAGGCGAAGCTTATTGTGGGGTCGAACTGGGCGATCCTTCTGCAAATGTAGCCAAACTTTGCCGCCCACCTGGCACTTGTGTGGCACCAGATGTTGGTCATTCCATTTATTCTACTTAGCATTACCTCTATGAAATACGTCATGGACCTATTGGTAGATGTGATGAATGTGCTTGATGAAGTTTTTTTCCTTTTCGACTTCGGACTGGACATGAGCTAAATCTACCTGAGTAGCTACAGATTGTATGGCTAGATCAATGGGAAATAATGACTGGAATCCCAAGCCCACTTGAAAGGGGTTGTGGCCAGTCGAGTTGTAGAGAACCTGGTTATAGCTATGTTGATCATAGGGAGGCTATCATCCCATCTACGTGGATGCCTGGAGTTTTAAATGCACATAATGTGTATGATCATCATGTTTACGACCTTTGTCTAGCCATTAGTTTTGAGGTGGAAAGTTGTGGACTTAGTGAGCATGGTGTCCAACATCGACCAGAGACTTGACCAAAATGTACTGAGGAACCTACTATCCCGATTTGAGATAATGGAATGTGGGATCCCAAAGTGAACCCACACTCATTTAAAGAAGATTTTAGTAGTGGATGTTGTTGTGATATTCTTCATGCAAGCTGACATAATGGTAATTTTAGAGAATTTATCAACAACCACAAAAACATGATCGTTGTCATTCTTGTTAGAAGGAGGGCCCAACATGTAATCCATGGAGATGAATTCCCAATGTCGACTAAGGGTAGGTAGTGGAGTATATATGCCTTGATTCTTGATGGTCGATTTTGAAATGTCACAGGGAGTGCAGGATCTGATGTACTTCCCAACATTATGTCGAAGGTTTGGCCAATTGAAATACTTCTACAGTAATGCCACTATTTTCTGAATCCTGAAATGTCCAGTGAATTGACTACAGTGTGCTTCTGAAATCATCTTGGCATGCTTGCTTGAAGGAACACAGAGGTGCCCAAGTGGCATCACAATGCATCCTAAAGGTGAAAATTTGGATCTTGCTTACCCTCTAGGATTTTTTGGTATGTGTTACTGAATTCTGGATCACTTTTGTAGAGATGCGGCCAACCATCAGTCTCGTGCCCACTAGAGCCGATCACCTTGGTTAGTGGCATGATCGATGGTCAGATGAGGCAACATACAACATTATTGGTGTTTCCCTTCTTGTACTTGATTTTCAAATGGAATTTTAGCAGGTATGTTGACCATTTCTGATGGCAATAGTTCTAAAAATTCCCTTGTGTATGTATGAATTATAGGGGTTGGTGGTCTATGTGGATGATCGTTTCCTTCCCCAAAATGTAATGCTTCCATTGTCATCAGGCCTGCACAATGGAATACATTTATTTTTCATAGGTGGGACACTTTCAGACTATGTTTGAAACTGTCTCACGGTGATATTACATTGGATTCCCATGTTTATTAAGCATCACCCCAATAGCATATTCAGATGCCTCTTTCTCGATCTCAAATGGTTGTTGCATGTCGTTTAATGTGAGCATTGGTGCAGAGCAGAGGCAATGCTTCAACTATGCGAATGACTTATGTTGAGACTTAAACCAAAATTATGCTTCTTTCCCTCCTCCCTTGGTGACTTTACTCAAAGGTCAAGTGATATGAGAGAACCCAAACACGAACTCGCGGTAGAAAATGGAAAGACACAGAAATTTGCGGAGCTTTATTAGGTTGGTTGGGGTTGGCCACTCCCAAATGAACTAGATCTTGGCTGGGTCTAAATGCAAGCCTCGTTCATCAATAATGTATCCTAGATATTGAAATTGGGTCATTGTTGGGCCTCAAATATGCCCATGTTTTCATCATGCAATATCACCGTTAATACCCTAAAACCCTAGGTTTTTATCGCAATTTGTACGCTAATTCCATAACTTATTGTAAAATACACTCAATGGTTGGTTATCATTAGTTTTCTTATATTTTCTATGAATAAAAATTATTATGCCATGATTTTCTAATGATGGTTTCATTAAGTTTAACTGTCACAGGGTTCCATCGACGAAATTCTTCAAAAGTCAGTAGAGTACGGAAATGTCTAATTTGTGGCTTTGACACTTTTGACATGCTTCCGGAGAAACCGATGGAGGTTATTCTCAAAAATAATTTTCTAATACCTTTCGATGACTTGTATTTCACCCATATTTCACATATGGGTCTCTAAAAGGAAATCAACAAATTTTCCCGAATCTACAACAAATTTCAAACTACCAACTTCCTCCTCAATTTTCGTGTACTTTAAGGCATATGAAGAAATTATGGGACATGGGTTTTGGTCCCAGTACAACAGGTTGATTAAGCCTCAAAAAATTTTCCAAAATTAATTACTTTTTTGGAGATACGTAGAGGTCTTTGAGGCCGATTTGTATAAATATCAGGAAAATTCATATTTGTAAAGTATCCCAAAAAACCTTATTTTCTCATTTCTGCACTGAACAACTAAGTTTTTGAACTACACTCAAGATCATAAAATCTTAATAGACCTTCTCCATGTCTTTGTAACTCCTAGAAAGTCACACATGCATAGTCCAAGCTCGATGTTTTCCAAGGGAGAGAGCCTCTAGTTCAGCGTGAAGTAGGGATATGCCAATATTATAAGTATTAAGTTAGGAATGGTTATGCCAAAAAGAGAAAGATTGTTCTGACAATCAAATTGTGAATCTTGGATTAGTCACAGTTTTCTGAGTTTGCTATTTAAAATATCCATTAGTATTCTATGTATATGATTGTTGCCTATAAAGGCCAGTTCTGTAATGAGTTAAAGGGGAGTGATCAGTAACAAGTTATCATTTTTTGAAATGTGAGCTTCGAGCTACTGTAAGACATTTAATTTCTTAATTGAAGACTTTTGTTCCAGTGATACAACATGGACCTTTTATGATTGAGATCGTTTCCAGTATGGTTGTAGTAAGTTCTTGATTTGAATGGATTAGATTTAATTTCCTGTGCAAGTTTTTTTTAGCTCACCCAGGTGTGACAGGGCCCACCAAAATCTAGGATCGAGCTCCTTGTTAATTTATAGAATGCTATTTATGTGATTGCATTTTATTTTTCATTCCAGAAAAATGTGAATTTGCTAAGTTTACGATGTGATTGCATAGATTTTCGATTTGGTTTCACTATTTTTATAATATTTTATAAATTTTTTAAATTTTTCTTGGATTAAAATATATTTGTTACAACATGTTCCAAAATCATTTTCACAAAGTAGTGCTCTGTATCTTATGAGAGATGCTGAGTTGATTGGAATATAAGAAAAATACCCATCACACAAAACCTTACTTCAGCTACATAAAAATATCGTCCATACATTAGTTCATGAGTTATTTCATGCTTGGATTAGTTAAATCAGATTTGATTGAATGCATGTAGTATTGATTTTATATTGATCACAGCTACATTTGGTATCTACATGCGAGTGAAAGAAGTGTGGGTTACATTCACGAATTACAAAATATTTCTTAGCATTAAAACTTATTTGAAATTGTGTTCAAGATTTATTAGTCACTGTAGTGTATGTGTTTTCTAAGTGCTTGTAGTTTAGAAGGGCGTGACAGAGTGATGTTGAGTCATCCTTCAAGTTAAAATTTTGAGTTTGGTTACTGTGCATCAATTTAATTTCCGTCAATTTCCTAGTAGTAGTATACAAGATTAAAATAGAGCTACATAGGTTGTGTCAGTTTTATTTATTTAAGTAGTCTTAATTTTATTCCTTTTAAAAAGTGTGATTTCTTTAAAGGCAATGTGATTGAATTCTGTAGAGTATTTCACTTAAAGAGCTTTGGTGTCATTCTAGTTCTTATTCCTAGTTTCTAAAGTTCGAATTAACAAGTGAGAGCCCTTTTGTGCACAGTAAGGTTTCATTTGAGTGATTTGGATTAGAGTGTTTAAATTCCTGAAGAACATTTTGAATTGACCTAAGATTAAAATTTGGTGCTATTTAATTTGAGGACAATGATAGTAAAGGTTTATTTTGTTTGAAATTTGGCATGAGTTAATTGAATCAAGTTAAGTACAGTATTAGGAATCGTGTGATTTCCTTTGGTATAGGATTAATTCGTTTTTGTAATTAAAGGTAAATTAGCTCAACCAATAGCATTAGATTTTATTTTACAAGTAGTGTATTTTAATTTGAATTTCTATTTGATGTATAGAAGTTGATTTTATAGCAGTAATTTTATTTTGTTTATAATCGCACAGAGTGTTCATACCTAGGTTTTAATTTTATTTTAAACTCTAATGTATAATAGTTTGAAATGTGAATTTAATTCCATAGCTGAGGTATTAATTTAATTTCATTTGGTTTCACTTTCTTCCATTTAAGATTATGAATTTCATGTTTCGCTTTCCTTTCATTATGAATTTCATGTTTCATCTAGATTATGAGCCTTTAAATTAAAAGCTTTTTGAGATTCTTTTAATTCCTTAGATGAGTTTTCTTTCTAGAAAATGAGTGGTAGATTATATTTTAATTCTGGTAAATTAATGGTGTGTTATTTTACAGCGAGTCACGAGTGTGTTCTTTCATAGAAACAATGATTTTGTAGTCAGGAATTAAATTGATTTTATGCCCTAGTTTAGGTTAGATTCTCTGATCCTACATTACCTGCTTTTGTTCTTATGCATTGAAGCTTACGAGTCCTACATTGATAATTTAATGTTGGAAACTATAAGCATTTAATTTAATCAACATTTTTGGTGTCGTTGCCGAGGATGTGCTTAAGGGATTAGAGCCTAGTTTCTTTCACAAGTTTTTTTGTCTGATCTTAGTTGCAGGAAAACCAAAGGGCGAAGAGTGTATGTTAAGACGTGCTTGAAGAGCCACACATCCACTATGGTGGTGTTGCTCCAAAGTTTGGTTGTCCAACTAAGCAACTTTGTGAGTTTTATTGCAATTAAAATTTTTAATTCATTTAGATTAAAATTTCAAACTCTTTAAAGATAATTTTTTTTTGGGAGTTGTAAGAACCCTTGTGTACTAATCCATATGATGACAAAATATACCATTTGTCTTGTTGAGAAAAATAAAATGGTATTTTGAGGAATCATTTAATGACAAATTTTTATGCTGCTACAGAGACATATAAGTCATCCAATGAAGAATTCACTAGTGCAGAATTTAAAATTTTTCTTGAACATAAATTTAATATTATTAATTCCTTGATTTTGAAATTGGATGATTTACAAGATCAAAATAAGGATGAAGAACCACTGCTTATATTTTGTGACAACTGTAGAAAGAAGCACTTCCTTGGAAAGTGCCCACTTAGCAGTATGAAAGTTTGAAAAATTTGCGTGGATGGTCATGCTACCGAACATTTTCCATCATTGCCACGATTATGAAAGGTCCTCGAGAAATCAAGTAAGGAATCAACTCAACTGCCAGGTATAACTCAAAACCCATCACCATTTTATACTTGGAATAATTTTTATTCGCTTGAGAAGGTTTCTCAATAGATTTATAATCTTGCAGTTCCATGGGAAACTTTTAATCCACCTCCAATTGACTACCCTACTTGGCCACAGTGGCCCTCTTCTTCGAGTCATATATCCCCATATTTTGGAACCTTTTCCCTAGGGAATTATTTCATGAAAAATCAACAATGATCACAATTTCCATTCAATGTGCCATCAATTGATCATCCTTCATGGTCTTAAGTACTTGTGCAACCTTTCTTTAACCCTAATCCTAATCCATACCCTAAACCTAATATAAACCCTAAAACTTACCCTCATTCAAACCCTAACCTTAACTTAAACCCTAGACCTAACTCTAATCCAAATCCAAAGCCTAGTCAAAACCTTAACCCAAACCGTAATCCAAACAAGGAGGTTGCACAACAATTTAAAACACTTGTTCTTCCTGTTGATTCTCCCATTGAAAAAATGATATATCTTCAAGGTTGGGGGATAGGATGACTTTGAAAACATCTCCTATCACTACAAAAAATATACCCTAGGAAGGTCTAACTCAGACACCATTAAAGGAGAAATCTATAATTGGAACATATTCTAAAACTATTGTTAAAACTAAAAACCTAGAATTTCTCTTAATCATCCTTGTCAATCTAAAAAGAAAATATTTGAGCCTGAACTTGAGGGATTTATCTTTTGTATTTCACCAGATCTCGTATGCCTCCAAGAGAGTGATTATCAAACTATGGAATGCTTGCATAATTTGGAAAGTCATTAATATGTGGATCTCATTGAATCCTGGTTTCAAGTAGTCCTCAACACACCCTATTCCCTCATCATTCAACAAATCTAGGTACCATATCAATTAAAGCAACTAGTTTCTCATACTCTAGTATGTGTTGAATTTTATTCTTTAAAATTGAATGTGAGTATATTTAGCATTCTACACACATGCTTACTTTGGAAGTACTCATACACTTGAAGGATATCTTCCTCTCTCTAAAGTAAGGTAGGGTTGTATTGTCATTTGAAATAAATTTGTTACAAAAAAATTCTTAAAATTGTAATTCCTAAGGCACAACCACTGAAATTTCTTTCATTATACACTCTTGTGGTAAGACTTGTCAGAAGAAATTTACTCTTAATGCCTCATATTTTAAAATGCAACTTTGATTATTGGCTGAGATTATTTAATGGGATAATTAGGGAATTTTTTATTTTAATACTTTCCATTCATAATCTTGATAGATTTTCATCCAAGAAACCTTTTTAAGTTTCTCTTTTAAATTATTGACGAAAAGTATCCTATGGTGAACCACTCCTACATAACCATAATGAGCTCTCATAAGAACCCTAGCATGACCAACTCGAGGAATCTTTCAATCATTATCTAAGACTATTTTTAAAAAAATGAGACTTTAGGGTAGAAATACCAACTAGTAAATATTAGTAATTAAAAAATTTTCACGACATCTTGTGCTCTTAAGGAGTAGATTTTCCTCCCCACCTATTAGGTAACCTATATGATGTTAATCATAATCAGATTTTTTAAACATAAATAGATTAATTGAGGGGTAGGAGGTCTCATTACGAGCCAACCTACAATGTCCATGGGTCCTAACAGGAATGAAATTACCGCTACTGGTCACCAAGCTAGGGTAATGGATTTCAAGTTTAAAAACTAGAATACAAGAGGTCTCATCATGTGCCGACTTGTTCATTCTTGTTATCTCTTGTGAATGGAATTTTCATTCATTGGTTACCAAGCTAGGAAAATGACCTTCAGTTAATTACCAAATTAAAGTAAATGCTTTTAAATGACTTTGAATCTATACCTAATAGGTGGGACACATGCATTTAATTGGGTTAGGAGGCATCCCTGTCGAGGCTGTAGACACTTGCTGGTAGCAGGTCCATGCCTATGGTATTAAAGCTAATTTTACACTATGGTTTACTTGGTCGTTTTTGTCTTTCCATGAACTCATTACCATATCTCTCTGAGAATGGATTTAAGATCATTTTTGTAATGTGATTTGGAGTTCTATATTTTAGAAATAATTTGGATTTCATGGATGTGAGACCCTTAGTGTAGGTGATTCAATTTTCTTGAATAAGAGGAGCTTCAACTATATTCTTGGGTAACGGTATGACAATCATCCTTCGACGGTATCATTTTGTCATATTTATTTTTCCCTATTTCTATCGATTTTAATGCCTTTGTTTTTAAAATAAAGTCACTCCTATATATAATATGAGGCTATTGAAAGTGAATACCTACCGGTTTGGACTACTCTTGAGATGCTTTGTGGAAATTTTTATGTTTAACCATTTTAGGATGACACTATCCCTGAAGTAACAACATTGTTAGAATTCCTTTAGTAGCCCTAACATTAGTTACTCTTTCGAAATAATAAAGGTAATTATTGAGATCATTGAATACCTGGTCAAAATTTTTTCTTATCTTATTGATGCAAAGGAATTTTACATCACAGGAAACTTATTGACATGCTCTCACTTAATTAGCCCCATAGTTTAAAGCATGATTCCAATATAGAAACCCTATTCCTTCAGTGTTTATTAATATTTGGTCTCTGTCAGAGGTTTTACTTTCATGTGGACATGTAAAATAATTGACATGGGGGGATAGAGAGATATTAGGAGAGAAATTATTGGAATTTGTATGTTTAATTCACATTTCCACCTTATGCTTACTCATGGTTTTCATTATCACAATTGTTGGGCTACTATCTTAAAATTGGAGCATGATCAGGTAATTGTTCTTTATTTAACCTATTTCCTTTATTTCAATAAATAGGATTATTGATGATGGTTCTTGTGTTGTATCAGGAAGCCACGATAAAAAAATACACATGCATCAACATGTTTGGGATAATGTGGATGTTGAGACCTTTTAACATCTTCAACATGTCGTACCAGCATTCACATAAAATCCAGCCATTCCATCATTCACTTCATCTTGTAGCATTGAGGACATAAACAAAAAAGTTAAAACTTGAGGTAAAGTTGGCTTAAGATTCTTTAATTTGTTAGAAATTTAAGAAGCTTTCATGATTAGCCACCACATATTCCATACATTTGGTTTTCCATATACCCTCCATTTGCATGCTACTCTACTAAGGTCATAATCATATTGGTTCATGTCAACAAAAGAACTAACTATAGTTACTTCCCCTCCTAAATTCACACACGTATTATGAGAGGGTGAATTCATTGTTTCCTTTCATAAAGGAACCATCCATAAGCATTGGCCTCGCAAAAATAGAGCATGCTAGCACATATCTTACTATCTCAATCACCACCTCATCTCATCCACCATTTCCATTATCACCTATCATCCTATTCATAAATTTGTATTTATCTCAAAATAAAATCTATGGCATTCAAATAAGAATGGTGTTGCTCCACAAGAACCAACACCCTCAAATCTTCATGTAGTGATTGTTCCACAAGAACTAGCCCTGCCCAAAATCCATGATGCCATAAAACCTATATATGAGAAAATTATTTATTTGCATGAGTACATGCAATACCTCAGTCATGGGGGGATGTTGGGCCTCAGATATTCCCATTCTTTCATCATTCAATATCATCGTTCATACCTTACAACCATAGGTTTTTAACCCATTCCATACACTAATTCCATAAATTTCCATCAAATACACTCCATGGTTGGTTATAATTAGTTTTATTAGATTTTATATGATTAGATATGATTATGCCATGATTCACTAATGATTTTTTCATTAATTTCAATTTTCACAGGGTTCCATCGATGAAATTCTTTACAAGTTAGTAGAGTATGAAAATATATAATTTGGAATTTTGACACTTTCGACACACTTCCGAAGAAACCGAGGGAGTTTATTGTTAAAAATAATGTTATAATACCTTCCGATGACTTGTATTGTACCCATCTCGCATAGATGGGTCTCTAGAAGGAAATCAACAAATTTTCCCGAATCTACAACAAATTTCAGGCTGCCAACTTCCTCCTCAATTTATATGTAGGTAAAGGAAAATGATGAAATTTTGGCACATGGGTTTTGGTCCCAGTATAGAAAATTTATTAAAACTAAAACAATTTTCTAAAATTCATTACGGTTTTGGAGATACACAGAGGTATTTGAGGATGAATTGTATAAAAATAAGGAAAATTCATATTTGTAAAGTATCCCAAACAACAATGTTTTGTCATTTCTGCACTCAACAACTAAGTTTTAGAACTACACTCAAGACCATAAAAGCTTAATAGACCCTCTCCATGTCTTTGTAACTTCTATAAAGTCACATATGCAAAGACTGGGCTCGATGTTTTCCAAGGGAGAGAGCCTCTAGTTTAGTGTGAAGCAAGGATATGCCAATATTAGTATTCAGTTAGGAATGGCTATTCCATGGAGAGAAATATTTTTCTCACAATTAGATTGTGAATCTTGGATTAGTCACGATTTTCTGAGTTTTTTATGTAAAAGATCCATTACTATTTTATGTATATGATTGCTACCTATAAAGGCCAATGCTATAACGAGTTAAAGTAGGGTGATCAGTAGCAAGTTATCAATTGTCATAATGTGAGCTTTGAGCTATTTTAAGACATTTTATCTCATAATTGAATACTCCTTTTTGAGTGAGACATCATGAGCATGTTTTGATTCATATCGTTGCTAGTATGGTTGCAGTAAGTTCTTGATTAGAATGCCTTAGATTTCCTTTCCTCTATGAATTTATTTTAGCTCACCCAGGTGTGGCAAGGCCCACCAAAATCTGGGATCGAGCTCCGTGTTAATTTGTAGATAGCTATTTATGTGATTGCATTTGATTTTTCATTCCAGCAATGTGTGAATTTAGTAAGTTTACGATGTGATTGCATATATTTTCGATTTGGTTCCAGAGTGTTTATAATATTTTCTGTTTTTTGTTAATTTTTCTGGGATTAAAATCTATTTGTTACAACATGTTCCAAAATAATTTTCCCAAATTAGTGCTTTATATCTTATGAGAGATGCTAAGTTGATTTGAATATAAACGAAATAGCCATCCACAGAACCTCACTTCAGCTACATAACAATTTTGTGCATACATTCGTTCATGAATCCTTTCATTATTGCATTAGTTAAATTGGATTTGATCAAATGCATGTAGTTTTGAGTTTATATTGACCACAATTACATTTGATATCCATGTGTGAATGAAAGAAGTGTGGGTTAAATTCATGAATTACATACATATTACTTAACATTAAAACTTCTTTTCAATAATTTTCAAGATCAATTAGTCATTGTAGTGTATGCCGCTTTCTGAGCTTTTGTAGTTTAAAAGGGCATGGAAGAGTGATTTAGAGTCGTCTTTCTAATTGAAAGTGTGATTTTGGTTATTGCACAACAATTTCATTTCCATCTATTTACTAGTAGCAGTATGCAATATTAAAACAAAGCTACATAGGTTGTGTGATTTTTATTTATTTAAGTAGTGTGAATTCTATTCCTTTAAAAAGTGTGAGTTCTTTGAAGGAAATGTGATTGAATTATGAAGAGTATTTCATTTAAATAGCTTTGGTGTGATTCTAGTTCTTATTCCTAGTTTCTAAAGTTCAAATTAAACAATGAGATCCCCTTTGTACACAATAAGGTTTGATTTCAGTGATTTGGTTTAGATTGTTTAAATTCCTGAAGAACATTTTGAATTGATTTAAGATTAAATGTGGTGCTATTTAATTTGAGGATAGTGAGAGTAAAGATTTATTTTGTTTTAAATTTGGTCTGAGTTAATTGAATCAAGTTAGGTACACTATTAAGAAAAGTGTGATTTCCTTTGGTTTATTTTCCTCCAAGATAGGATTAATTCTATTTGGTAGCATAAGGTAAATTATCTCAAACAATAGCATTAGATTTGATTTTACAAGTAGCGTGTTTTAATTTGAATTTCTGTTTTAAGTACAGAAGTTGATTTCATAACAGTAATTTGATTTTCTTTATAATTGAAGAGAGTGTTCATACCCGGTGTTTAATTTTATTTCAAATTCTAATGAAAAATAGTTTGAAATGTGCATTTAATTCCATAGCTGAGGTATTAATTAAATTTAATTTGGTTTCTCTTTCTTCCATTCAAAACTAGGAATTTTATTTTTCGCTTTCCTTTCATTATGAGCTTCATGTTTCATCTAGATTAGGAGCCTTTAAATTAAAATATTTTTGAGATTATTTTAATTCCTTAGATGAGTGTTCTTTCCAACAAATTAGTGGTAGATTACAGTTTCCTTCCGACAAATGCATGGTGTGTTCTTTTACAGAGAGTCACTAGTTTGCTCTTTCATAGAAAAAATGATTCTGTACTCAGGAATTAAATTGATTTTATGCCCTAGTTTAGGTTAGATGCTCTGATCCTGCATTACCTGCACTTGTGCCTCGAAGCTTACGGGACTCAAATTGACAATTTATTGTTGGAAACCAATAAACGTATAATTTAACCAATAGTCATGTCAAAAGTGCATTTCTCCAAATTATCACACAACTTGTGTTTCCACAATGTTTGGAGGCCCACTTGTCAAATGTGGTGGAGGTGCTCTTCTCGACTGTTTAGACTGTCATCGAAATAAACCACCATGTATGAGTTGGTGAATTTTCTCAAGATGTCTCCCATCAACCTAATGAACGTTTCAGGAGTATTAATGAACCCAAAATGCATGACCATCCATTCAAAAATGCCCTCCTTGGCTTTGAAGGCAATCTTCCACACATCGAAATGTTCGATTGGTAGCTAGTGATACCATACTTCAGGTCAATCTTGCTAAAATATTTCACCCCCTTTCGTTGGTCTAGAAGGTCATAAATCTGCAGGATTGGATACCTATTCTGGATTGTGATCTTTTTCAACACCTGATAGTCAATAAAAAGTCTCCAAGTCCCATCCTTATTTTTCACCGACACAATCGAGCTCCCACAAGGTGGTGAACTTGGCCAGATGTGACCTTTCTGCAACAACTCTTGAATCTGCCTCTTGATTTCATCGTTCTCCATAACAGAGCGTTGATATATCAGCCCATTGGGTATCAACACACGTAGGGTCATATCAATGGATTTATTGACTTGAAAATGCAGAGGTAGCCCTACGGGTGAGGTGAATATGTCCCCATACTCCTCCATGACATTGTCCATCTGTTGTTTTCATGCAAATGAGCCTTGGCTGGAGGTCATGGCCACATTCTTCTTCTAGCCTTGAGGGTGGATCATTAGGAAAACAAATTCCTGGTTTTGGAAATGATATTACTGAATTGTTTTCCAGTGATCAAAGTAATGGTGGTAGGCGGTGCTACTTCTGGTATCATGTACAATGTATTTCCTAAAGTAACAATAACATCGCAAGGCCTAGAATCATACACAAAAATGTCTCTTCCACAAGTATGGTTAGCATAATGATCCATCACAAACATTAAGAGGAGAAATATCACATAATTCCTCATTCATGAAGGGCTTAATGTCATAGGGAAGGTTACACTAGTAGCTGATGCAGAGATCTCGTTGTTGGTGAAGCCACTGAATGGTGTAAGACTATATGTGTGTTGTGTTCAAAAAGCCTAACTACTTCATGAACTCTACTAAAATGAGGTTCTTTTGGCTCCCTCTATCGACAATGAATTTAAGCGGGGAACCCTTCACCCACATATGGGAATGGAAGAGGCACTGCCCCTACTCTCTATATTTAGGTTCCTCCTTTTGGATCTTGGTGATGAAAATAGTGACATTGGGCTCCGCATCGATAATCTGATTCCCTTTGTCATTCCCCCTGTTAGGTTCTAACTAAGAGTCAAAACATGCATCTGGTTTAGAAGCCTTTAGCTCGGCCATCAGTGACTACTTGGCCCGATACTCACTTGTGTTGTGAGTGGAGCTCTTAAGGAACTCACACCACTTTCTCGTTTCCTTCTTCAGCCTTATAGTGTTGTTCTTCACTTGTAGATTTGGCAGGTTCTCCTGGATCATCCTGCCTTGGCTTTGTCATTTGTTCTATGATTTGGGGGTGAGTGTCCCTTGCTTATGATTCACAGATCCAAAGTCTCTCTTCTTCTGTTTGAATTTCTGCTCAATCTTGGTAGCATACCAGTATGTTGTACTAAGAGAGGAGATATCAAGGAAATCCATTTCCTCCTGAATATATATGTGCAGAAAACTACGGTACTTCAACACCAAATGTTTCTATGAATATTTGATACCCAATTTTTTGTGCAGGTTATGGAATAAATTCGTTACCTAATGCACATATTGATCCCTTTGTTGTCATAGCATAGTCCATTGTATGTATTTTCCCTCATATCTCCCCACAAGATATTATTTTTCCTTCATGGCATCTCAGAAACAATTCCAAGTGGGTGCGGCTGAGAATAGGGAGGATTCCCTCTTGTCCTTTTCTCAGAGTAGGTTTCCCACTATTCCTTGACATGGGGGGTGGCTTTGAGGAGTGAAAAATTAATGGTAGCTTATCTCTGAGAAGAGATGTTGTGGCTACATGCCTCTAAACTATTTTACAATGAGGCTAAAGGGCCTTTTTAATATTGAACAACATGGAAAGCCCTAAATAACAAAAACCCTAACCAAGGAGATGGAACATCAGGATTTTGTGGGCCTCGTTGGGTTTAGTTTGGAAACCAAATTCCCGAGGTTGTAACTTGGTCATATTATCTCCATTTTATCTCATACAATATATGTTCCAAAATATATCTCTGATTACTACATATTTTATTGCACACCCCTATCTATTGCTATAGGCCTGCTGCGGAACTCAAAAAAATGTCATCTAGGGGGTCAAAATTGCTCCGGAATTTTAGGACCCGAAAACTACTAAAAATAGTAAATGTTTCTATAAATAAGGAAATGGATGAAACCAATTGGTGGTCTAGGTGGAGTACGTGGGTGGCCAACAATAACCACCTGAATCCTTTTTTGGGGCAGAAAGAACTCAAATAGGGGTTTTTGAATGTTCTAGATCCATTAGAGACATTTTTAAGAATTCTAAGCACATTAAATTGATGTAAACAAAATTTTTTGAGCATAATGAAAGAGGCTCAACCATTGGAAGCTACAATAGAAGATGTAGACCAAGAGGGGTGAACTCCTTCATTATTTGTTGCTTTGTGTATACTTTTATGGTATTGATGTCTTCTTTATTTTCTCCAAAAATTAGTTTTAAAGCATGTTAGTGTGTTAATGAAATTGACATAATGGTTTAAAAACCCTAACATTCTCACATGCAAATTTTACTGTAAATTATCAAGCTTTGATATACATATAATTTTGGTATCATAGCTTTGGTTATTTTTTTCTTTGAGGGTTTAATTTCTTTGCAAGTGTTCCTAATTCTTACAAGGTTGAATCTCAAGAGAGGACAAGTAAATATTATGGTTGCGAGTCCTAAATTTTGGTCAAGTACAAGGAGAGAACAATTTCCACAATCTCCACCACAAATTTCACCTCAAGTTTCACCTAAAGCTTCAAAAACCATGGAAAATGAAGGAGATCCTGAAAATATTTCAGAGGATGAAAAGGATTTCATAAAGTCATACTCTTACATGACACAAATGGTGAAAATTCTCTATGAATATAGAAATACAAGGTTGCAAGGTGAGAGCTCCAATCCTCAAAAGGGAGGTAAGTCTTAAAGAGGATATGGGGAGAATACTCTAAAAGGTAATGGAGGGAATGGTGACAAACCACCTTTGACACCACAATTCTCTTCACCTCCATCCTCACCACCATCTTCACCGTCATCATCTTCCATATCAACCCCTTCAAAAACACCTTCAATTTCTCCAAAGGGACAAAGTTAAACACCATTTTAGAAATTTGACATAAATTTTAATTTTCCTATGTATGATGGAGAGGTAAATACAAAGAAATTAGATAATTGGGTTCGTCAGCTTGAAGTGTATTGTAGGATACAATGGATCAAGGATGATGATACCAAGATTCATCTTTCTTCATTAATATTGGATATTGCAACACTTATTTGGTGGGAAGTCAAAACTCAAGAGGACATGAAGAAACATGGTAAGGTCTTAACCTCTTGGAATGATTTTGTTGCTACAGTGAAAAGACAATTTTATCCATTATCATACATGCAGAAAACTATAATGGATTGGAAAACTTTAGGAAAGGAAAGGGAAAAAGGGTGCAAAGATATACTCAAGATTTTAGAAGAAGGGCATTGATATTTGGTGTAGATTTTCCATCTCAAGATACTTTTCTGAAATACATTAATTGAGGTTTTCATAGTTATTTAGGAAATAAAATTCTCATGTTTAACCCTACAAGTTTAGATGAAGTTTGTGTACATGCCACACATCTAGAGATAAGAGGGAAACATGTTTGAGATGATACAAGTGAGAATAACTTTGAGTATGGAGAAAAAGGAAAGGGTAAGTTTAAGGGGAAAGGAAAGAAGAGTGCTTCCATCAAGATGGAGAAAGAAAAACTCACATGCAAACACTATTCCAAATATGGCCATGATGAAGATCATTGTTGGAAACGTCAGCTAGAGATGATACCTAAGGAGTTTAAGAATAAGGAGAAGGAGAAGACAACTACAACTATACAATATGATTTAGGTTTTTATTTTGGAGATGAAACAAAAATCACATTGATGGGTTGGAAAGGTAAGGAAATAGAAAGTACTAGTTATTCAATTTGTCTCAATATTAATAAAAATGAAAAAAAAAATGAGATTTTCCATGCTCCAGTTATTTCAAAGCATACCAAGATAGACACATTGTTTGATAGTGGTTCACAAGAAAATATTATCTCTAAATACATTGTTATCTCCCTATAATTAGCAAGATAGGCAAAGTCCAATTGTAGGGAGAAACACTATTTCAACCACTTTGGGATTCTAGGATCTAGCCCTCCTGAATCCAGAGAGGGATCTCTCCAGTAAAGTGCAAAGATGGATTTATCTTTAAAGTTTTGGGTATTGATATTAGGCTAGTTATGAAGTCCGAGGGTTTTTTTTTGTTTTGGATGGTTGAGCATGATTATTATTTGAGTGGAAAGTCCCAAATGGAAAGAGTTTCAAACATGTGAAGTTGCAAGAAATCAAAACAAGATTTGGCTAAAAAGATAGATATAATGCTGGTTTTTAGTCCATTGAGCTATGGAGTCATAATAGCATTTTAATTGAAACAAAAAAGTTCAAGAGTGGTCCATGGGGAAAGTCCTCTATGTCTAAGGATCTCTTTAAATTTATTTTATGGAATGAAATGATACAACAAGAAGGGGAATTAAAAAAATGAAGAACAAAGAGCAGCCTAAGTTCATGTAAGTACTTTGAAACTATCCTGCTTTTGAAAAACACTTAAGAAAGACATAAAAGTAATCTAAGATCTGGTAAGTACTTCGAAACTAGCCATCTTTTGATACACTTTAGATAGAAAACATTTAAAAATACAAAGGGAAACTTTAAAAGAAATTGTTGGAGAAGAAAATAGAGGGCAGGGCTCACCATAAACCTATCCTAGCTCTGCTTTACATGGTAAACTTTCAAGACAAACACATAAGATAAAAAATAAAAGTCTAAGATCAAGTAAGGACTTTGAGCCTAGCCTGCTTTCAACACATTCTTAGGGAAACTTTCAGATAGTCTTTGGGGATAAAATTAGGACAAGGCTTACCATAACTTCCTTAGTTCCTCTCTACTTAACATAAACTGAAAATAACATTCAAGAATAAAAATTAGCCTAGACAGTAGGATGAGGGAACGCCAACATTCCTAATTGCTTAAACTGAATTAAAGCATTCCTAAACAACAAAATTTGGAAGAAAACATTTATATAAAGCTTATCAGTCAGAGAAGGGTACTGATATACAGTAAATCCTAACTCTATGCTTGATGTCCTTTATGAGAGAAGATGGACAAAGAAAAAACATAAATAAAATAACAATTTACCATAAGAATAACATCACCATTGACATAGACCAGGATCCCATAAATCAACTTGTATTGATGCTTCAAACCAGTTACAATATTCAAGTCTAATGTTTCATTTCAGCAATCATCTTCACTTCTCAGCCTAACTTATTTAATCACAAGCAGAGCTTCAAGAGCCTCTGAATACTATTTACAAGTAGAAGTTTCAAGCTCAAGTATATTTCAAAGTTCTGCAACCAACATTTTCTCATCTTCTACGGGAGTATTTATAGAAGGAATGAGGAGGTGGGATCTGATAAAATATCTCCTGGGTCAATTAATACAGACTTAATTCTTCTCAGTGTTTGAGCGTCTCGATGGAGAAATTTACAGATGTTCTCTTTGTATTAATTGTTTTACATTTAAGAACTAAGCTCGGTGGGAGCTTTTTTTGACTTTAAGGCTTTGTTTCATGTTGTAATAACTCTGCTGATATTTTTTGCATTAAGTTTCTTTAGCAGAATTAATTATTCACCTGCACTGAGGAAAATATCTTTTTTTCTGATCATAACTCGGCCTCTGTTGAATGCTTTGAGGCTATAGATGGCATTGGGTAGCTAAGAGGAATCAATTGGCCTCTGATGTGGAATTGGAGGCATCCTTTGACTGATAAATCTTTTGATTTGTCTTTAATTCTGTTTTAATTCAAAGGATTAGGCTTTTGTTTTTCGATCTTAGTCATAATCCTCTAAAACTTGTGAAAGTCTTCGATCCTCTGTTCTGCTATGTTTTGTTCTTCAACTCTGATACTCTTTTGTTTTCATTTAATTCATTGTGTCTTGTTGATGTGAAAGTGCCGCAGAGGGCTCATATGGCATCAATTCCCATGAAGCATTGATGAAACGTGGAGGTGAACCCTGTGAATGGCTTCCCTTTTATGAATCAAAGGCATGGCAATCATCATCCCCGGCCTTTGGATATTCTTCAATATAATGGAAAATCCATTAAATTCTGCATAAAACAATAAAAATTAATAAATCCTGCATTTTTAAGGTTTAACTGCTTCAGAGGTTGCATATTAGGTTGCAGTCGTTGGATGAAAGAACCCAAGGGTGGGGATGCGCTTGCGGGGGTCAGATAGAAGGTGGTTGGAAGAAAGGAGCATAGGATTAAATCCGGGCCATAGATATGATTTTATCGAGAGTCAAGATAAATCGGGGCCATAATAATGTGAAGGGGTCACATATAATATGTTATGGCAGAAAATGTGAAAAATACAAGGGAAAAGGGAAAAAATCCCTTAGGCAGAGGTAATGTATTGAGAATAGAATTCGGGGTTTCAGATATAACCTGGGCTGTCTGATGAGATTAGCCCAGGTGATAAACAGTGGAGATCACTCATTGAAATCCTTTGGCGAGGGTGGAGGGTGATAGTGTAAGGCTAGATTAGATCTAGACCATTGATCTATAGAGATCAATGGTGGGAAGCCCACGCGACAAATCATAATAGAAATGTGGGAAGGGGGTTTTGGAGGGAAAAACAACTATTTTTGTGTGAGAAAAAGGCAGGTAGGTGGTATTTCCTTTTTGAACGCGATATGCATTCCTACGCAACACGTGGCATTAGAAAACAACTCATGTAGTGTGAATTTTGGAAACTAACCTCCGTGATGAAAGTTGCGCGAAACTCCACATGTGTCGTCAGATCTAGGAATTTAGATCAAACGGTGGAGTGTGAGTGAAAAACCGACCAGATGTGCAGGGGATAAGAGGCAGGGCAGTTTTAATCCATGCCGTAGCATCAAATATCGGACGGCTAAGATTAAATCTGGAGGGAGGTAGGACCCACAAGGGTCAGGCCTGTCAGGGTTAATATGAGTCGTTAGATCGAATAGATCAACAGTCAGGATTGAAACTGGGGGTTGAACGAAATAATACAAAGGCAGAGAAAGATTTATTGAGGGCCGTTGATCTGCAGAGATCAATGGCTATGATTGGCTGAAACAACATTATGAATCGGGTGTATTTTTTTAACCAAAGTCGGGAGATGCGATCTGGACTATGCGATCTGGACACGTGGATGGTCCAGATTCAATCGGAGGCATGTGATCGGAAGAGGGAAGAAATTATATAGTTCCGATGTGACTGAGTGCTGGCTGTCGATCTGAGGATCAGATCGACGGTGGGGAGTGAATCGGAGGGGTTCAAAAGGTGGAGGAAATGTTTATGATCGGAGCAAATGAGGGCCGTCGGATTTGAAATATGGTGGATAGATATGACGGTGGAGGATCAATTGAGGGTAGTCATTTGGGGGGGGATGGGGATAAAATGCACCCGAGAAAAAACTTGTGATGCGATATTGCACGGACCGTTTGATCGACTCAAGATCAACAACGAAGATTATCTGAAATATGAAACCGGCGGAAACCCTTTAAAACATATGAAAACCAAAAATGAATGAAATACAAAGGTTCTGGTGGCTCGGGGTAGATTATATATATATGTGTATTTGCGCCCGGTTGCAGGGCCATTGGTTTATATGAAATGCGATAGGCCCCAGGCTTATACATAGAAAGGGCCAATCGAGATCGGGCCTTCGGGCTTTTCAATCTACCCATTTTGATTTTCTCTGATGTGATTAGCGCTTTGGGATGTTAACTCTTGGTCATAGGAGTAGGTTTATATGTACAGAAATGGAGGGCAGTATTTTATACAAATGGGGCTTAATCACATCGGAACTTTGATGCGGGGCTTTTCAATCTACCCATTTATATTAAAAAGCACTGCTCCGGCGAGTTTAGACCAAAACTTAGGAAAAGCGGGTTTATTGAATTTAAAAAGGGAAATATGCATCGGAGATGAGTTATTACAATGTTAAATTGCTCGATTGCGGGTCTATTTGGTTATATGAACAACAAAGGACCGGGGTTTATAAAACAAAAGGGCTCATTGCATCAGAGGCTTCATCATAAGAAATAAACTTCCGCACTCCAATTTTTCTGATGCGATAAGCCCCAAATGGACTTAGCGCTTGGTTCCAGGATTGAGGCATATGTGGGGAAGTGGTTTATGATTTATCCCAAGGAGCCTTAAGCCTTCAATACAAAAAGTGTATTTTTATGATTTTTTTCAAATTGTTTTGATGGATTTGGGGGTTTCGGCAAAGTTTAAAAGTGAGTTTTAAACTTTGTAAAGAGGATCTTATGAAGGGGAAATGGAGAAAAATGGAAAATAGAGGAATTTCATGAGAATGAAAGGGGTAAAAATTAAGGTTAGTTTTTATGTGGAAGGAAGGGAAAAATGTTGTCTTG
The DNA here is from genome assembly GCA_034641835.2 of Pinus albicaulis. NCBI lineage: Eukaryota > Viridiplantae > Streptophyta > Pinopsida > Pinales > Pinaceae > Pinus > Pinus albicaulis. The sequence goes on along the minus strand of CM076577.1, from coordinate 400,088,161 downwards.
CAGCAGTCTTTTCTCTATAAAATCAACAAAATTTCAAAGTTAAAAATGGAAACAGCAGTGAAGATATGAACAAAGGGTACGATGTCTTCATGAGTCTTCAAGAGATAACATTTTTTTAGAAATAAAACTTGTTTCTTGAAGGCTCCAAAAATTATTTAGCCACCTTTTGGTATAACAAATTTTATAGGTGGCTAACAGTGGCTCCACTCGGGGATCGTGCCTTCTTGAAGGCATCAAGAACTTCAGACTTTCATTTCTCTGGGAGGCTGATCAGTGCCTTATTCATTGGGAAGCAACTTTATTTAATTGGATGTTCTTCTTTTTCTCTGGAAAAGGTTAGCAGCCATGAAAAAGACAATGGATCTTCATCAATACAAACTTTCTACCTACCCAATCCTACTGATCTAACATTTTTTCTTCCTTAGAGTGCACTTGGATTGGAAAACTCTTTTTACAACATTTTATTCTTTCGAAAGCATAAAAATAATCTAGTTCTACTCCTTATTTCTCCATGGACTCCGATTAAATAGTTGAGTCCACATGCTTCTCTACCTAATCTACCAATCTGTAAGGATTAAATAGTCTAACAGATTTTTATTCACTAATTTCTAAAACAGAAATTTAAAAGCATACAAGTGAGGATTTAACAGTCTAACTTGATGCTAATCTATGGCATAGAAAACAAGCTGCACATAGATATTAGTTCGTATAAAAGTTAAATAAAAAATGGAATGCTTAAGATCTAAAAGTTCAAAGAACTTCCTTCATCTTTTTTTAGTTCTTTTTTTACTTTTGCTTGAGTTGTTCTTTCTTTGTCTGACTGGTTCATATTTTGAGCTGATTAGAACCAGACTTACTTCTATTTTTGACTCAAGTAATAAACATATTTGAGTCATCTCTCTTTGGAAACGTAGGTTCAGATTTTGAGCATGTTTGAACCTTTAATTTCTAGCCTAATCTACCTACTGATAAGCCAAGGTTAAACTGTTTGGAAAATCAAATTCACTAACCTATCAACAGTAAATTTAAAACTAGTTAGTCAAGATTAGGCTGTATGACTAATTAGAAATTTGTTTTTCAGGAGTGGCATTTAAGCTTGCACACTTTCAGATTTGTTTCTCTTTTTTTTGGTATGGAGTTGTACCTTTATTTTTCTTACAATCTGCCCTCTTTTCTTTCTTTCACTATTTTTGTATTTTGATTTTTCTAACTTTGAATGCAATGGTGGATGAAGTATTTATAATGGAAAAAATATAAAAAGGCTTTCAGAACATAATAGGATCAAGAGAAGTAATGTTTAAGCATCCTGCCATTGACCGAACCCCCAAACAGTTCTGCTCCATTCAACTCCTGCAAGAAAAAGGCATTATTACCAGCAGCTGAATGAATGAAGCAAGGACCAAGCCATAAGTTGTCAAATTTTATGTGCTTGCCCTTGTCTTCCCTCCTTGAGTCCCACTTTAAAACTTTGTCCCCAATATTTAAATTGCTGGCCTTTGTACTTCTATCAAAAAACTTTTTAATGTTGTCCTGCTTTAGTAATGCTTTGTTATAAACCTCTTCTCTGGTTTGTTGAAGGTGAATAGTCTAATTTATCCTTCTGATCATGTCATTTTCTTTAGACTCAACCTCTTGAATCAACATCATAACTGGTACACCAAGGCTGGTAGGAAAAACTGCATCAGTACCATACACAAGCTGGTAGGGTGACATAAAAATAGATTTCTTCAATGTCAATCTGTCAGCCCAAAATGCATGAACAAGCTTTGTGTGCCAAGACTTCTTGTTGTCCTCCTACAAATTCTTGATTATGTTCACCAAACTTTTGTTTGAGGATTTTGCAAGTCCATTACCTTGAGGGTAATAGGCTGTGGAATGCCCCAATGTTATCTGATACTTGTGACAGAATTCAACCATCTTATTTGATCCAAATGCTGCTACATTATTAGTGATGATCTTGGTAGGAAAACCAAATCTAGAGGGAATATTAGTCTCCATGAATTTTATAATGACAGAATCATTGGCTTTCCTACAAGGGATGGCTTCTATATATTTAGTGAAGTAGTCTGTGGCAATGAGAATCCATATATGTTGGGTAGAAGATGGTGGATGGATTTCTCCTATGAAGTCAAGTCACCACTGTTGAAAAGGAGCTTCAACAGTGATTGGATGCAGAGGTAAGGGTAGCATCTTCATTTTGTCTTCAAAAAGTTGGCATTTATGACAGGAAATGATCATTTTGTGTACATCAAGAAAAAGACTAGGCCAATAGTAACCAGCTCTCAAGATTTTTTTGGCTGTTGTCTTCTAGTATAGGTGGCCTCCACACTCTCCTTCATAGAGCTCGTGCTTAACCTTCTCTGCATCATACTCAAGCAAACATTTAAGCAATATCCCACTTGAATTTTTCCAATAAAGACATTTATCTATAATGCAACAGTTTATAGCCTTTAACTTTAGGAACCTTGCCTTTGTTTTTGTCAAACCAGGAGGTGTATTCAAATTAAGAAAAACATAAATAATATCAACATACCAAGACGAATTCATAAAATGGTCTTCAACAATGGGAGTTGAAATTTCCTCTTGATCATCCAAAGCATTAATCATATTCATATCAAGAACTTCAAAATTTGATTCAGCCATCAATCTATCTAGAGCTTGGCCTTTGATGAGTTTAGTGGGTTTTATCTCTAAATCATATTCAAGAATAACAACAATCCACTTATCTCTCTTACCATCTGGGTCCTGTGTTAGAATGTCTTTCACAACTAAATTTGGGACAAAGGCAATGATGTGTGAGTGCAAGATGTATACTCTGGATTCTTTTAAAGCCTTAACCAAAGCAAAGGATTGCTTTTCCATAATGTTATACTTCAGAGGGGCATCCCTAAAAGCCTTGCTAAAGAATGAAATAGGCTGCTCTTGTCCTTGTGGATTTTTCTGTAAAAGGACAACAACTATTGTATGTTCTGATGCAAATGAAAAAATATAAAAATATTTTGAAAAATCAGAACTTATTAGAACTGGTGTTTTGGTTAATGCTTGTTTCACTAGCTTAAAGGACTTCTTTGCTTCCAAGGTCCATTTTACCCCTTGCTCCTTTTTGAGCATATTTGTAATATTTCTAAGGAGCTCAGCCAAGTTGGGTATGAACCTTCTCAAAAAGTTAATCTTTCCAATGAAAGATTGTAACTCCTCGATGTTTCAAGAATGAGAGATTTGCAATATGGCCTCAATCCTCTTTGGATCTATCTTAATACCCTCTTCTGAAATAACGTGCCCAATAATTTTACCTTCTTGGAGACCGAATAGTGTTTTCTTAGGGTTCAAAGATATCCCAAACTTTCTCCATTTCTCGAAAAATTTTCTCAAATGTTCCAAGTGCTCTTCATCTATTTTTGAAAAAATAGTGACATCATCAAGGTATATAATGATGAAGTAGCCCAATTCTTCCAAGAATGCTATGTCCATGGCTCTTTGGAATGTTGCACCAGCATTCATTAGACCAAAGGGAATTTTCACATACATGAAAGTGCCCCACGATGTAGTAAAAGTTGTCTTTAATTGATCATCAGGGTGAACTAAAATCTGATTATACCCTAAATAGCCATCAAGAAAAGAAATTCTTTTTGAACCAACTACCCTTTGTAAAATATGGTCCATCTTAGGTAAAGGGTAGTTGTCCTTGAGTGAAACTTTTTTTAAGTATCTAAAGTCTATACAAAGCCTGATATCTCCTTTTTTCTTCCTCACCGACACCAGATTAGCCATCCACTTAGAATATCTAATAGGGACAATAATACCAGCTTCATACATTTTCTTGATTTCCTTCTCAACCAAAGGCAGCTGAACAGGGTTTATTCTATGCAGCTTCTGTTTGAATGGTTTTTGGTTTTCTTTGAGAGGAATTTTCTGCTGTATTATTTCAGTGTCATAGGATTTAAGATCTTCGTAACTCCATGCAAAAACATCAGAAAATTCTTTAAACGGCTCTATATATTTGATTTTAATGTGAGCTGGTAAAGTCTTAGACAAATTAATCATCATTGGATTCTGTTCACTGCCTATATTTCACTCCTCAACTTCAGTCTCTACAGGTTCCAGCTTTGGATTCTTAGCCACATCGTTAAAATCAAACAACTCTTCTAAAGGGGCTAGACCCCTGGGAAAACTCTGATCTTTAGACTGCAGGATTTCTAACTCCTCTGTTTCTAATACTGCAATCATTTCTGTTGTGTTTTCAAGTTTTCTAGACAGTAGATTAATATGGGCAACCTCAGGAGACTGTTCTTCTTCACCAAGAAAATTTTCTTCACTATTGCAGTCTGTTTCATAATCTGAATCTGAACTATGAAGTTCAAATTCATTTCTTAATTGCATGAAGTCTTCTATTTATTTGTCTCTGTCAAACACTTGCCAATATTTTTCATTATCAGGAACCGCTGGTTTGAATTTAATATGAGTTGTGCATTCTGTGGTTTCATATGGTGTTAAGCATGTTCTAGCCGTGAAAGCTAGGCTGTGGGCCACATTATTTCTTTTTCTTGGGACACAAATTAATTGGGATTCCTCAAAAGTTTTCAACAGATCCAAGACATCGTTTCGATAGGCCCTAAGTCTTGCGTGATTTGTGTTGTATTCCCCGTTGACTTGCCTAATGATTAATTCTGAATCCCCATGTACTTTTATTCTTTTGGCTCCTAAATTTTTCAACAAATGTAAGCCTAAAAGCAGGGATTCAAATTCTGCTATGTTATTTGAACACTGGAAGTTTTATCTCTAGGAAATGCTTTCTGTGTGGTTGTTTTCAGTTTTGCATATCCAGAGACCTGCACCAACATTCGTTCTAGTGCATGACCCGTCAAAGTTCATACTCCGCAGAGGACTAGTTTCAGTTTCATCTTGGTTATTGTCCTCTTCGACTATAGTGCTTTCTGATTTTTCATGAATATCAGCACTTAGTTGAATTTGTTTTGATTCCTCAGGTTTTCCATTGTGTTGAGGAATGTTTTCTTGACTGTCAAGGTTAAAAAGTGATGGATGCAGGATTTGTAGTTCAAGACCTGTGTGTGGTTTGCTAAATTTTTCAAATGCAGCAAACTGTTTTGACAGTTCTGTAGTGTTTACTTCTTCCTCTCTATCAGCCATTAATTCAGTTAAAGTGACCTGTTCACTGAATGTTTCATCGTTGAATAGGATAAATGAATCGAGGCCTATATTTGTAGAATACAGAGGAGAGTTTTGAGGCCTGTCTTGACTAGTCACCATATACTGCATGTGGGATTCCCTGTATAATTTTCTTGTCTGATTGAAAATAGGGATGGTCGCATAGGTCATGTCCATCTTCATAGTTCCTTGTAACTCAACCCCACAAGACCTAGATAATAGCATTCCATACTTTGTGGGCACATCAGCCACAATAATATCCATGACTAAGAATTTGGCAGGAATCTATGCTAAGTTAACGCAGAGGTATTTGATTAATCCTAAAAATTTTACTCTGCTTGAGTAAAAGAAGTAAAGGTCTTTATAAGGTCTAGTGATTTCTAGACTCGGGCTCTCCATCACTGCTTTGGGAATTAAATTATGAGATGCCCCGGAATCATGCATAATGTTGTGCAAAATATTTTCATGAACGTTTAAACTCACATAAAAGGGAGGAACATGTCCCTCTTGATATTTATCTTCAATATTTGGACCAAAAATAAGCTTTGGCTGGTCATCATTAATATTGACTGTGTCATTATTATCCTCTATGTTTAAAGCCTTCAAAATTTGGGTCTTATATACTTTTTGGGTAGCTAACTAAGTCAAGGGAACAGAGATATTTATTTTGGAAATTTCCTACTCCAAGCTAAAAGGAATTTGGTTCTTCGAAGTACTGGTCTTAGCCTTATTAAATACCACTCTATCAGCAAAATCTATTTTCTGATTTGTTCTATTTACATTTGACAAAATGGTTTTAACATGAGTACTAGCTGAAGTGTTAGTATTTCTAAGGTCTGCACTTTGTTTATCATTGTTTTGAGTGCCTTTCTCTTTACCTTTATCAGAATTTCCAGCTACTGTCTTTTCTTTCTATTTGAAAACTTTCAGCTTGTTTATAGTGCTTCTTTGTGAAGATTTGTCAGATGTTTTGGTGTTGGGAGTTTGTTGACTAGTTTTAATTCTAAGGTCATATTCCCTTTGAGATTCTATGATGACATTTTCCATGTCTTGATAATAACTTTCATCATCATCTCTTTTGTCATCATAGGGTGTGTAAAGACCTTGTTTTCTATCATAATGAACCTCAAAGTCATCATTATCTACTCCCAGCATGTTGATATCATCTTCCTCTACTTGCTCATCTGTTTCTTCAACCTCACTAACATAGTTTTGATGAAAGGGAGGAGTGATCTATTGATCATCTTCCCTAGTTCTGTTTGGAGGTTGGTTCCTTCTAAAATTCTAATTTTGGTTATGGTTTATGTTTTGAGGAGTACTTTGGTTTTGACTTGCCTGTGCTCTCTCAAGGATTCTCATTTTCTTCATCATCTCCTCCATCATTCTTTCCATATTTTAGCTAGAAGTAGAAGGTGTAGATTCCTCTTTGAAGGACACTCTTTTCATTCTTCATTCTTTCTCTTTTCTCCATTAAGTTAACTTCCACAACAAGAGCCCCTTTTTGCATATCTTCAAGAGTTGCAGGATCTCTCTCTCTTAGCTGATAGGCCATCTCAGGGTCAAACCATTCAGGAAACTTGTTTAACGCTGAGCCTTGTGGAGGTTTTAGATCGGGGGGAAGGGCATTATACACACTATTAAATCTAGTGCTGTAAGCTTGTACACTTTCCTCGGTGTTTCCGTGGAGGTTCTTGTAATCAGAAAGTATTTGGAAAGGATTATTCTTCACTTCCCATTTTTTTAAGAAGGTCTGATGGAAGTCTTGGATATCATTTATACTGTGGGGGGCTCAGCCTTTAAACCATTTTCTTACTTCTCCCACCAGACTCTGAGAAAATAGTCTTAGTTTGACAGATTCATCATTAATTTCATTTCTGTCAAAGTAGTCATTCATCTTATCCACATGTTGTGATGTAGTAGTAGCATTACTAGCATCGTATAATGGTATTTTGGACTAATATTCTAGTGGAAGATTGACTAATGGTACAGGATGGACTAAGGGAGCATACCATGTTGCGATGATATGTGGTGGAGGTGGATTTACAAGAGGTGGATTAATAAGAGGAAAAGTGGGTTGGAGTGGAGTGGTTTGAACAGTGGATGTAGGATGAACAGATGTGGATGGACCAGGAATATATTTTTGAGCTAATATTGGATGAGAGACATCTAAATTGTGAAGGAAACGTAAATTAGGTGGTGTTGTTTCTCTACTACCAGGATGTTCACTTTTTTCAAGAGATGAAATTGAAGACTCAAAATATAGCTAATCTAAATCATCAAGAGACCTAGTTCTAAATGGATTTCTTAAGTCTACTTGTGATTGTTATAGAGCTACAAGATTTTCAGGAACTGAATTAGCTCTCAAGGGTGATATGAAAATAGCTGAAAATTTTATCTTAGGAGACTTCATAAGGATACTTTATGGGTTATCAACTATCTCATGTGGGTTTGGGTCAGGGTATGCTCTAGTATGAATCTTTCTCGGAGCCAATATGCTGTGTTTTTCAGACCATACTAAACAGAGACAGTTTAACCAAATATGACAATATTTGAGAGGTTAACTAATCTGTTTTACACAAAATTTAATCCTACAGTCCTCTAACTGAGTTTGAATGATGATACAATGATTATGTCTCTTCCTAGTGGAGGCTTAAGGTCTATTCAGGATTGTGGAGTCGCCAAGTGGAATTTTTTAGCTCTTTTGGAGGTAAAAGGTCTTATCGTCCACCACCATGTTTATTAAATACCAATCTAAAATATTTTTGGGTTTTCAGAGTTATTTTCCAGTCCTATTAGTTTTTAAGAGTGTCCTAGATCTATTTCAAAACATTGCTACGGTTATGAGACAAAGACATTTTACTCTTATGGCTAAGCCATTTGATCCTTCAAGGTTAGATAAACACTTATGAGAATCCTAGGATTTACCTAGTTTGTCACTAATTCAAACAAGTTTCATGATGACTACCGTTACTTGGTAGTGCTTGAAAAGGTTGATTTTTACTCACAAGGTTTTATGAAGTGTTTAAGGGAACCTAAGATGAAAATTCAACTCAGTCCCCAGTGGACTCACCAGAGATGTTAGCTCCCTGTAATTAGCAAGATTGGCAAAGTCCAATTGTAGGGAGAAACACTATTTCAACCACTTTGGGATTCTAGGATCTAGCCCTCCTGAATCCGGAGAGGGATCTCTCTAATAAAGTGAAAAGATGGATTTATCTTTAAAGTTTTGGGTATTGATATTAGGCTAGTTATGAAGTTCGAGGGTTTTTTTTTTTTTGATCATTGAGCATGATTATTATTTGAGTGGAAAGTCCCAAATGGAAAGAGTTTCAAAGGTGTGAAGTTGCAATAAATCAGAACAAGATTTGCCTAAAAATATAGTTATAACACTGGTTTTTATTCCATTGGGCTATGTAGTCATAATAGGGTTTTAATTGAAACAAAAAGGTTCAAGAGTGGTCCATGGGGCAAGTCATCTATGTCTAAGGATCTCTTTAAAGTTGATTTTATGAAATGAAGTGATACAACAAGAAGGGGAATTAAACAAATGAATAACAAAGAGCAGCCTAAGATCAAGTAAGTACTTTGAAACTATCCTGCTTTTGAGAAACACTTATGAAAGACATAAAAGTAATCTAAGGTCTGGTAAGTATTTTGAAACTAGCAAGCTTTTGATACACTTTCAATAGAAAACATTTAAAAATACAGAGGGAAACTTTGAAAGAAACTATTGGAGAAGAAACTAGAGGGCAGGGCTCACCATAAAACTCTCCTAGCTCTGCTTTACATGGTAAACTTTCAAGACAAACAAATAAGATAACAAAGAAAATTATAAGATCAAATAAGGACTTTCAACCTAGCCTGCTTTCAACACATTCTTAGGGAAACTTTCAGATAGTCGCTGGGGATAAAACTAGGACAAGGATCACCATAAATTCCTTAGTTCCTCTCTACTTAACATAAACTGAAAATAACATTCAAGAATAACAATTAGCCTAGAGAGTAGGATGAGGGAACGCCAGCATTCCTAACTGCTTAAATTGAATTAAATCATTCCTAAACAACACAATTTGGAAGAAAACATTTAGATAAAGCTTATGAGTTAGAGAAGGGTACTGATATACAGTAAACCCTAAATCTATGCTTGTTGTTCTTTATCAGAGAAGATGGACAAAGAAAAAACAGAAATAAAATAACAATTTACAATAAGAATAACATCACCATTGACATAGATCGGGATCCCATGAATCAGCTTGTATTGATGCTTCAAACCAGTTACAATCTTCAAGTCCAATGTTTCAGTTCAACAATCATCTTCACTTCTCAGCCTAACTTATTTAATCACAAGCAGAGCTTCAAGAGCCCATGAACACTATTTAAAAGTAGAAGTTTCAAGCTGAAGTATATTTCAAAGTTCTGCAACCAACATTTTCTCATCTTCTACAGGAGTATTTATAGAAGGAATGAGAAGGTGGGATTTGATAAAAGATCTCCTGGGTCAATTAATACATACTTAATGCTTCTCGACCTTTGAGGGGCTCGATGGAGAAGTTTACAGATGTTCTGTTTGTATTAATTCTTTTACATTTAAGAACTAAGCTCGGTGGGAGATTTTGTTGACTTTAAGGCTCTGTTTCATGTTGTAATAACTCTTCTCATATTTTTTGCATTAAGTTTCTTTAGAAGAATTAACTATTTGGTTGCGCTGAGGAAAATATCTATTTTTTTTTCTGATCATAACTCGGCCTTTGTTGAATTCTTTGAGTCTACAAGTGGCATTGGGTAGCTGAGAGGAATCAATTGGCCTCTGATGTGGCAGTGGAGGCATCCTCTGACTGATAAATCTTTTGATTTGTCTTTAATTCTATTTTAATTCAGAGGATTAGGCTTTTGATTTTCGATCTTAGCCATAATCTTCCGAAACTTGTGAAAACAATCTTCAATCCTATGCTCTACTGTGTTTTGTTCTTCAACTCTGATACTCTTTTGTTTTCATTTAATTCATTATGTCTTTTTGATGTGCAGGTGCCGCAAAGGGCTCATATGGCATCAATTCCTGTGAAACATCGATGAAACATGGAGGTGAACCCTGTGAATGGCTTCCCTTTTATGAATCAAAGGCATGGGAACCGTCATCCCCGGCCTTTGGCTTTTCTTCAATATAATGGAAAAACCATTAAATCCTGCATAAAACAAAAAAAATTAATAAATCTTGCGTTTTTAAGGTTTAACTGCTTCAGATGTTGCGTATTAGGTTGCAACCATTGGATGAAAGCATTCAATGGTGGGGATGTGCTCGTGGGGGTCAGATAGAAGGTAGTTGGAAGAAAGGAGCATAGGATTAAATCCAGGCCATAGATTTGATTTGATCTACGTTCAAGATAAATCAGGGCCATAATAATGTGAAGGTGTCACATATAATATGTTATGGCAGAAAATGTGAAAAATACAAAGGAAAAGGGAAAAAATCCCTTGGGCAGAGGTAATGTATTGAAAATAGAATTCGGGGTTTCGGATATAACCTGGGTTGTTAGATGAGATCAGCTCGGGCGATCAACGGTGGAGATCACTCATTAAAATCCTCTGGCGAGGGCAGAGGGTGATATTGTATGGCCAGATTAGATCTGGGTTGTTGATATACAGAGATCAACGGTGGGAAGCCCACACGACAAATCATAATAGAAATGGGGAAAGGTGGTTTCAAAGGGAAAAACAGCTATTTTTGCATGAGATAAAGGCAGGTAGCTGGTATTTCCTTGTCGAACACGATATGCATTCTTGCCCGACACGTGGCATTAAAAAACAACTCATATCGCATGAATTTTGGAAATTAACCTCCATGCTGAAAGTTGCGCGAAACTCCGCATGCGCCGTTAGATCTAGGCCTTTAGATCGAACGGTGGAGTGTGAGCATGAAACCGACCAGATGTGCGGGGGATAAGAGGCAGGGCGGTTTTAATTCAGGCTGTAGGATCAAAGATCGGACAGCTAAGATTAAATTTGGAGGGAGGGAGGACCCATAGGGGTTGGGCCTGTCGGGGTTAATATGAGCCATTGGATGGAACATATCAACAGTCAGGATTAAAACTAGGGGTTGAACGAAATAATACGAAGGCAGAGAAATTTTTATTGAGGGCCATTAATCTACAAAGATCAATGCTTGTGATTGGCCGAAACTACATTATGAAGCGGGGTGTATGTTTTTAACCAAATTCGGGAGATGCGAGCTGGACCATCCGATCTGGACATGTGGATGGTCCAGATGCAATCGGAGGCATGCGATTGGCGGGGGGAAGAAATTGTATGGTGTCGATGCGATTGAGCACTGGCCATTGATATGAGGATCAGATCGACGGTGGGGAGTGAATCGGAGGGGTTCAAAAGGTGGAGGAAAGGTTTATGATCAGAGCAAATGAGGGTCGTTGCATCTTAAATATGGTGGATAGATCCGACGGTAGAGGATCAATTGAGGGTAGTCAATCGGGGGGGGAATAAAATGCGCCCGATAAAAAACTCTTGATGGGATATTGCATGGGTTGTTTTATTGACTCAAGATCAATGACGTAAATTATCTCAAATATGAAACCGACAGAAACCATTTAAAACATATGAAAACCAAAAATGAATGAAATACAAAGGTTTTAGTGGCTCAGGGTGGATTATATATATGCGGATTAGTGCGCGGTTGTGGGGCCATTGGTTTTTATGAAATGTGATAGGCCCCAAGCTTATACATAGAAAGGGTCAATCAGGATCGGGCCTTCAGGCTTTTCAATCTACCCATTTTGATTTTCTCTGATGTGATTAGCGCTTTGGGACTTTAAATCTTGGTCCCGGGCGCAGGTTTATATGTATAGAAACGAAGGGCAGGATTTTATACAAATGTGGCTTAATCGCATCAGAACTTTGATGCGGGGCTTTTCAATCTACCCATTTATATTAAAAAACACTGCTCTGGCGGGTTTAGACCGAAACTTAGGAAAAGTGAGTTTATTGAATTTACAAAGGGAAATGTGTATTGGAGATGAGTTATTACAATGTTAAAGTGCCCGATTGCGGGGCTATTCGGTTATATGAAAAAAAAAGGATCGGGGTTTATAAAACAATAGGGCTCATCGCATCAGAGGCTTCATCATAAGAAGTAAACTTACGCGCTCCAATTTTTCTGATGTGATAAGCGCCAAATGCACTTAGCACTTGGTTCCAGCATCGAGGCATATGTGGGGAAGTAGTTTAGGATTTAGCCCAAGGGGGCTTAAGCCTTCAATACAAAAAGCGTATTTTTATGATTTTTTCAGAGTTTTTTGATGGATTTGGGGGTTTCGGCAAAGTTTAAAAGTGAGTTTTAAACTTTGTAAAGAGGATCTTATGAAGGGGAAATGGAGAAAAATGGAAATAGAGGAATTTCATGGGAATGAAAGGGGTAAAAATGAAGGTTAGTTTTGATGTGGAATGAAGGGAAAATTGGTGTCTTGCAGCAGTACTTTCTCTATAAAATCAGCAGAATTTTAGAGTTAAAAATGGAAACAACAGTGAAGATATGAACAAAGGGCACGATGTCTTCATGATTCTTCAAAAGGTAACATTTTTTAGAAATAAAACTTGTTTCTTGAAGGCTCCAAAAATGATTTAGCCACCTTTTGGTATAACAAATTTTATAGGTGGCTAACAAACATTTTCAAGAAATTGAATTTAGAGACCATTCCACATCTTAGACCATATCCTTTATGTTGGATATGTGAGAATGTAAAATTTTAGGTGACAAGGAAGTGCATCCTTAGATTTGCAATCACTGCAAACTTTCTTGATGAAGTTGAACTTGATGTAGTTCAACTTGATATTTGTGGTATATTTTTGGGGAGACCATATATTTATGATAGGAGATTAATCTTTCATCGCCATGAGAATAATTATCACTTGTTCAAGGATGGGATTGAGTGCATTGTTAGAATGCATAGTAAGAACATGAGTTTTTCTCTTCTGAATGTTGGAAAAATTAAAAGAATCGTAAATGCTAGTCAAAATTTTGCATTGTTAATGTTCAATCATAAAGATGTTTCAAATGAGGTCTTTCAAGGATATGAATCAACTGTAAAATCTGATTTCATTGATGTTACTAATCAATGTGATAATATGTTTCATTATTCTAAAAATTTTCCTCCTAAAAGAGGTAAACAAGGGGACGTAAATTTGTAGCAACATGCATCATTGTTAAATAGTTGGGTGAACAAGATTCCAGTGTTAAAGAATGCAGAGGTCAAAGAGAAAGTGCAAAAGTAATTTGACAAAGAGGAAATTGGGTCTAAAACTTATTCTTGTAGGTTTCATAATGTGTTGGCTTTGAAAAGGGATGGTGCATGATGATGGTGATCTCATTTGGTCAAGAGTAGAGCCAAGCACAAGGCTAGACATGTTAAGCATTGTCATGTCGACAATGTTCAAGGTGAGAAGAATTTGAGAGTGTTCAAGTTTCCATTGATTAAAGACCGAGGAGGGAATGTTTTTATTCCTTCAAGAGAAGTTTGTTGTTCAGCATATTCTAGGAAATTCCAGCAAGATGTCATCTATGACAACAAGACAAGGACTCCAAAATAAGGGAAAATGAGTTATTTTCATGAAAATCTCAAAGTGTCTAATTCAAGAAAAGTTTTATGGATTGTGACTAGAAGGGTGAAGGAGTTGTACCCTCATCTATTTTTCGACTGATAGAGAGCTTCTGGACGTCCAAAATATTCCAGTGGGAATGATATCATGGATTCGTTTAATGCTAAAAATTCAAACTTCTTAGAATTTATCAAAACCAGTGCCAAAGTGTAGATCTCGTCGTCCTAATTTCAAGGCAACTCGTTTCACTCAAATCCAATATGGTATGCTATCTATATCATGTTATTTCTGATTTGGTAAAAAAAAAAATTTCATTTGGGATGCAAGGATGCCTAGTCTGCAGTTCTTAGTACTGACTGGACCATGACATGGCAGGGTGACTTGTACTCCCTCAGAAAATGTGGGGTCGACACTTGGCAGAATATTATTGGTTTGATTTTCATTTACATGTTTTTGAGGTGGTCCAATGAGTGGCACGTGGGACAATCAGTGGCTTCCATGTGGCCGAAAAAAATTTGTTATAGGCTAGAGCGGGCCTCCACTAAGTTCGAGCGTGAGACATCCCACCAAACAGCAAAGACCTCCACCAATCATCTTGCAGTAGTTCTTGACCCCTACATGTTGCATGTGTTATCGAAAGTTTATTAATTTGATGTGAATTTGCGGGGTCGGGACTAGGGTTAACCCTCAAACTTGGTCCACAGACCAGATTCAAGGGCTAACCCCGGCTCGAGACCATACATTATACCATATTCCAAATTTTGTGCAAATTTATTATTCGGCGGGGAACTATACCATATGAAACCACCAAACCATATATTAAACCTCAAAACCTAAAGTCGTGGGTGGTGGTGTTTCAACGGTCAGACCCGATAGTCTATGTGCATTCTCACATGCAACAGATATTTTATGAGTGGATAACGGATGGTGGTATCGGGGTTTGAAATGATGTTAACCTCGGCAGTTAATGTTTTCACATGTGAATAGGGTAAGTTAAATGTTATGGCAGTAGTTCAACATAACCCACCACATTTCTAACCACCAGCTAACCAGCAGTACCAAAATCATGTCATATGTAATGGTGGATGCCATAGTTTATCCAGAAGTGGATAATGTTAATGCTAGCGGTCAAGGGTTAAACAGTTCACATGTTGCGGTCTCCAAACCTTTGTTTCTGTGGTTAGGAAAAATAATGGGTAGCAGAACCTACCTTGGGTAAGGTTCTTCTAACCCTAACACCATCTGAACCACCATTCAAAACCCAAGTTTTAAGTGGAGTTTACCCCAGTGGGAAAATTTCCAACGAACGGAAATCAACGATGTTGGATCAACAACATGGCGCATTTTTAATGGTTTCATGGCTGACATAGTCAAATTAAGGAGGCAAAAATTTTCACCTGGTGCAACAAGGATCTCGCTGATGCAGGGTGAAATTGTCACACCACGTGGCCACAAAAGGCAAAATTTGAAGAAAAAAATTGTAGGAAAGTGCGAATTGTAGGACAATTAGCAGAAAAATTCATTGGAGCATAATTCATTTATTTTTGGACCCTTTTCAGGGTAGAAAGATCCCAGGTAAGGGTTTTTTATTATTATGGAGCCATTCGAGACATTATTTAAGCATTTTGAGCACTATAACTTGATGTAAACACACATTTTTTAGCATAATGAAAGGGTCCCAACCATTGGAAGCCAGACCAAGAGATGTAGCCTAGGAGGGATGAACTCCATCATTTATTGTTTTGTGTATAATGTTATGGTATTTATGTCTTCTATAGTTTCTGCAAAACTAAGTTTTAAAGCATGTTAATGTGTTAATGAAATTCACCTTTAAGTGTTTAAAAACCCTAATCTTTTCAAATGCAAATTTTATTGTAAATCCTTAAGATTTCATATATAATTAAATCTATTTAGTTGAGACTTGTTGTGATAACATATAAAGGAATATACAGAACAATTCAACACCCTTTTTCACAACATGTCAATAAAGGGAATATACTTGTTTTGAACAATGGGTATCCCTTTCCGTTTCCCTCTTCTCTCCCTCTCCCTCTCCCTCTTCGCCCCCATCTCTCTCTCTCTCTCTCTCTCTCTATATATATATATATATATATATATATATATATATATTTGTATCTATATCATTTTTTCTTTGTCCCTTTCTCTCCTCTTACTCTCTCTTTCCCCTCTCCCCCAATCCATCCTTCACAAAAATCCTACCCTCCCACCTCGACCCGTCTTAGGTTCTCTCCTCCCACCCCCTCTCTACCCCCATCACTCTCTCTATACTCTTTTCCTCTCTCTCTCTCTTCCCCCTCTCTATAAACCTCTCTCCCTCTCATTTTATCTCACGTACATTCTCCCTCACTGTCTCTCTCTCTCCCTCTCCCCCACTCTCTCCCCCACTCTCCCCTTCTCATTCATTGTCCTTCTCTTCCCCTTCCCCAATATCCCCCCTACACCAAAATTTTTACCTCTCTTTATTTCTCCCTCTCTCTCTACCCCTCCACCCCCCCCCCCCTCTCTCTCTTTCTCCCCAAATCTCTCTTTCACTCCCCCCACCTCTCTTTGTCTTATCCTCTATACTTTCCTCTCTCTCTCTCTCTCTTTGCCACCCCTTTCTTCTTATCATCCCACTCCCAACTCTTTCACACTCAACCCCCCCACATCCCTCTCTCCTCGTCTATAATCCTCCCACCCCACTCCAACTAAAACCAAAATAAAATTCAATTGTCATTGACATCTCATGTAACAACTAAAAATATGTCATAATTTTCACACACACACACATACATATGAACAAAACAACACATTAAGAACATATACATATCAACACCTTATGCTTTATGCAACTTGTTGATTTATTTAACTTGCAAAAGAAATCATCATTATCATCATAATATCATATAACAAACACAATTCATAATCTAATAAACAAAAATACAATCATATTATCTAATTAAAAGAACATATATTCATGTCCAAGGAAGACAAATCAATTGATAATCAAAATAATGTGAAATCTATGAAAATTGACCCTTATTATTTTTACAATCAAAATTCTCATTTTTAATGTAAAATGTAGAAATAAATACAATGCTTTAAAAAAGCAATTCCATTCATTTCCATAACATTACAACATTATACCTTATAGATTGTGATATTTGCTTTTCAAAATTTTAAATTTATATAATAATAAAATAGTTAAACAAATAAAACTATAAACACATTTTATTATAATATTATTATTAATAATATCTATTTTTATATAACGAAAATGATATATATAAAAGAATAACAAGTATACCAATAATATGGCTAGATATTTTTTATATTATTACTTTTAGAAATGTCTAGGCTTACAACTTTAATTTAGCTTCTAAAATAATATAAAATATAAAAAAATATTTTATAATCATGTATTAACGATTTATATTATAATAATGTATTATTGCATTATTAAAAAAATATCTTTATTTTTATGCAATTTTTTATTATTTTCTAATCAAAATTCTCATTTTACACTTGAAAATATAAAAATAAATGCAATTTTTAAAGAGTTCTCATTCAATTCCTTAAAATTACAACATTATATATATTATACATTGTGATATTTGCATTAATATTATTTTTGAAATTTAAAATTTTATTAATAAAAAAATAATTAATTAATTAAAACTATATTTGTTTCAGATTCCAACTTTACATTTCATACTTTATGATTTCCCCATACATATATATATATATATTAAATTGAATAAAAAATTACGAATTATATCTAATTTATATAAATGAAAACTAATTGTGGTGACAGTTTTGATTTCATTAAATTATATAAAAATAAAATAAAATTAATAATTATAATTTAATTATAATTAAACTAATTTATATCTATTTTAATTTCAAATATATTAAGCATTAAGATAGATCAAATATTAAGTCCAATTTTTTTTACAATAAAAATATATTTGATTTATGTTAAACAAATATAAAATTAAACTGGATCTAGGCTGAATTAAACAT
This sequence comes from Pinus albicaulis, assembly GCA_034641835.2. Taxonomy (NCBI): domain Eukaryota; kingdom Viridiplantae; phylum Streptophyta; class Pinopsida; order Pinales; family Pinaceae; genus Pinus; species Pinus albicaulis. The sequence continues at coordinate 400,070,368 of CM076577.1, read as the reverse complement.
ACCAAAACTTAAACTAAATTGAAAAAAATAGATTCTTCATAGTGAAAAACAAACATCTCAAAAATTGAATGAATGCAGTTCCATACCATTGTTTTACACATTAATAGAATTAAAAAAAGAGATCCGTCGGCCATTTCCCTTTCTGAACATCTTCACATGTGTATTGTTAATGAAATTAGAAAATTTAAAAAGGTTTAGAATTCCATAGGTATTTAAGATTTATTACTTTGATTTTAAACTCTCGCATTCCCTTTCCAATACCCATTTTGAATTTCGGAATTAACATTTGGAGGGGGAGAAGACGATGATCACTGTGGGAATATATGCAAAGGCATTGTCATTTTTGATTTACCAGCCTAGATCCATCTTAACTCCGGATCTATCAAGCGCCGAGAGGGATCAAATTTCTCGAGGTGAAAACCTCTTTTTTGAGTGTAAAAATTGAGGAAAGGTTTTCACCTCGAGAGATTTGATCCCTCTCGGCGCTTGATAGATCCGGAGTTAAGATGAATCTAGGTTGGTTTCAGTCATGTGCAACCAAGTAAAATCTGTCGATAATGTGAGGAACATATGCTTAATTTTATCAATAAAACATAACCATTTTAAATATGTTAAATATGTCTGAGATTTATTGAGTCATTTTAATTTTAAATTTGATTAGTTACCTCAGTTTCTTGAGATGATAAATATTGTAAAATAACTTTAATGATGAAATAAAATTTTGAATGCAAATTGACAATGTAATAATATTGAATGATAGAAACTGTGAATAATAAGAATGTAGTCAATTACAAATAGTCTTCATTGTGATCGATTTCAAACTATTTTCTTCTACTATTATTATTTTCACCCATGTTAGTTTTGTCATATTTTCATATTGATTATTTGAAAAGGACAGTTGGAATCGTAAACCATTTAAATATTTAGCTCAAGTTGTTCTAGTAAAAATCATACCTTGTCTCTCTTTCTTTCCAATATTAATAGGTTGAATTACTATAACACAAAAATCGATGTACATTGTCATTAATTTTTTGTTCTTACATTGAAATCATTGCACACACACTATTAATCCAATGACTTTAAAATTAATGTACCATCATACATCCAATTACATCAAATTAGAAATCAACATATACACTGAAATCAATGCAACTAATGCAAGAAAGCAAATAATAATAGAAAACAACATCTACACTAAAATCAATGCATCTGATGCGAGTAATGAAATATGATTAGAAATCAACATCTATAATCAAATAAATGAGTCTAGTGCAAGTAGGAAAATAGGATTTAAAACCAACATCTACACTGAAATCAATGCATCTAGTGCATGCAATCAGATAGGATTAGAAACCACCATCTACACTGAAATAAATGCATTTAGTGCAAGGAAGCAAATAGGATTATAAATTATCTACATTTAAATCAATGCATTTAGTTAAATCATATACATTTAAATCAATGAATTTAGTGCAAGAAATCAAATATAATTATAAATCAACATCTACATTGAAATTAATGCATCTAGTGCAAGAAATCAAATAAGATTAGAAATCATGATCTACACTGAAATCAAGGCATTTAGCGAAAGCAATCAAATAGGATTAGAAATCACCATCTACATTGAAATCAATCCATTCAGTGCAAGCAATCAAATAGGATTAAAAATAATCTACATTGAAATCAATTCATCTAGTGAAAGAAATCAAATATAACAAAAAATCAAAATCTACATTAAAATTAATGCATCTAGTGAAATCAATCAAATAGGATTAGAAATCATCTACACTGAAATTAATGCTTTTAGTGCAATAAATCAAATAGGATTAGAAATCATCTACATTAAAATTAATCCATCTAGTGTAAGTAATAAAATATCATTATAAATCAACATCTACACCAAAATCAATTCATCTAGTCTAAGAAATCAAATAGGATTAGAAATCTCCATCTACACTGAAATCAATGCATCTACTGCAAGAAATCTTCTTCCCTCTCTCTCCCATATATATCTATATATCCCCCCATCTATCCTTCTTTTTATTTTTATCTCACCCCACAATACACACACTCTCTCTCACTCCATATCTATCAATTTCCTTGTCCCTCTCTCCTTCTCTCTGTCTATCTTTTTTTCTCTTCACCTTACATCTATATGTATATCTCACTCTATCTCTCTATATCAAATCAAAAACATAAACTCTCTTTCTCCAATATATATATCTATCTATCACTCCCCCTTCCTCCTCCTCCTCTCTCTCCCTCTCTCTCTCTCGCTTGCTTCTATCTCTCTTCCTTCCTGCTACCCGTTCTCCCTCTCTCCCCATCTTCTTTATCACTCCCTCTCTCTCTCTCTCCACCTTTCACCCTCTATGTCTTTATTCTTTCCTCCCCCTCTCTCCCTCTCCATATTCATATCTCTTTCCCTACCTCTCTTCACTCTCTCTCTTCCTTTCTCTTCCCCCCCTCTCTCTCTCTAAGTTCACCTTCCAAATTTGTTACCATATGCCTCTCTCCATCCTTCTCTCCATATCTCCTTTTTTGTCTCTTTATCTCACCCCAAAACATACACACTCCCTCTTCATCTCCCCCTTGTCACTCCCCCTCTCTCTCCACTACTTGCTCTCTATGTATTTCTTCTTCCCTCCCTCTCTCCTCATCCAGCTCCATCCCTCAATCCCTCCCTCTCTCACCCTCCAAATCTATATTTCTATCCCTATCTCTCTCTCCTCCCCTCTCTCCTCCTCTCTTTCAAGTCCCTTCTCCTTTCCTTCCTCTCTCTCCCTTTCTCTACTACCTCCCTTTCTCTTCCCCCATCTCTCTCTCTCTCCATCTCTCCCCCTCCAAATCCATATTTCTATCCCTCCCTCTCTCCTCCCCTCTCTCCTGCTCTCTTTCAAGTCCCCTCTATTTTCCTTCCTCTCTCTCCCTTTATCTCCTACCTCCCTTTGTCTTCCCCCATCTCTCTCTCTCTCTCCCATATAATCCTCTCTTCCCCCATAACTGTCTTCCTCTCTCTCATCATTCCTCTCTCGGCTCCTTCTATTTGACCCCCAAACTCTCTTTCTCTCTCTCTCTCTCTGTCCTCCAATCCTCTCTCTTCCACATCACTCTATCTCACTCTCCAACTATCTTACTGTTTCTCTCCCTTTATCCTTCTCTCCCCCTTTGTCTCCATCACCCCCCCTTTCTCCTTCTCTCCCCCCTTGAATCCATCACTCCTATGTATCTTTATCCCACCCATAAGCATACACACTCTCTCTCCATATCTCCCTTGTCACTCCCTCTCTATATATTTCTTCTTCCTTTCCTTGCTCTGCTTCCAACTCCATCACTCTATCCCTCCTTCTCTCCTCCTCCTCTCATCATTTCTCTCTCTCCCTTTCTCTTCTACCTCCCTCTCCCTTCCCCCTTCTTTCTCTCTCTCTCACTCTCTACCCTCCAATCCTCTCTCCTTATCCCTCCCTCTCTCCTTATCTCTCTCCCACCTCCATCTTTATGTCTCCCTCTCCCTCTCTTACCCTTCTCTAACTCTCTCACTCTTCTCACTCTCTCTCTCTTCATTCCTCTTCTCCCTTGTCACTCCCCCTATTTCTCCACCTCTATCATATATCATGATATATTAATATATATTACAATATAATAAATTTAATATTGTATTAATCTAAACATAGTAAATTTAATAATATTAATATTTTAATATTAATGTTAGGGTTAATTATGTTTTTTTTTTGCATGGTATTAATAATAATTTGGTCTATGGTATTTGACCCTTATATTTTATATATAATTAGATCTTGATTTCTAATCATATTTGATATATTTTTATTTATTTACCTTACCTCTTTATACCTCTTTTATGTTTATTTATTTACCATACCTCTTTTATAAATATATTATTTGGCCCATGGTATTTGCCTATGGTATTATTAATCATTTGTTCCATAGGCTTCACCTAAATAAAACCTCTTTTTGAGTTTTTGTAAATATAAAGTGGTTTATTGAGTAAATTTAAAAATTAGTTTTATTTATTTACCATACCTCTAGTTTATTTATATTTTTATCTATTTACCATACCTAAAAAGAGGTTTTATTTATTTACCATATCTATGGTTTATTTATATTTTTACTTATTTACCATACTTTATTTATTTACTATCTTTTTTTTGAGTGTTAGTAAGCCTCTTCATATTTTAAGTTTATATCGTTTAAATTTATTTTTAATAAATTTTTAATTGTTCATTTATATGTTTATGTAAATTATTGTTCAAGCCGACATTTTTTTTTTGGCTTCCGACATACTTACACATCGGGGTCATACTGAGCTGTAGAATGTGCCTCTTGTTGCAATAAATCTCAATTATCTCGGCTTCCCACATGATATTGTGATGGCAATTGTGATTGCATTCCACCCTGAAAACTCCATTAAAGGGTTTTTTTTTTTTTTTTTGAATCTCTTGAATAAGTGGAGATCATTTACCATATTGGGTTAATCTATGTGTAAGTACTTAGATTCATTGTACACTGAAACTTCATTACTTAGGGGTTTTTTGAGATCTCCTGAATATTAGAATAGTAGGAGATCACTCACCAGAATGTATTAGGATAAGTTGAACTAGGATCTGCTATAGAAATTATAATGTTAAATTTATGGAATGGGATGGTAGTAACCAGGTCGCATGCATTAGATCAATAAAAAGATCCTGCGTCTTCTTAGTCTCCCACACACTATTGGGATTTATGAGTGTGTTTATAATCTATTGGGGTTTACAGGTGTGATTTTAATCTTTATTCAATAGTGGTTGGAATTATATTTGATAGAGGTGATGGCAGGGAAACAGAGGAAGAGTAGCATTGGCCAAGAATATAATATTGGTATCATGTGGAAAGTCACAAGAAGGTGATGATCTGTAGCTCATTCCAGAGAAAATTGGCAGATTCAAAGCATTCAGGTTTCATTTTTTTGAAATTAAGCTCTACAAGTTTTGTTTTCAGTTCTTTCTTCCTTTTTAGAAGCTCTAAATTTTGGGGAAATTCAAGGGATTAGTGTGTTCTTATCTTCTGCTACGATTATTTTGTAATTAGCTTTGATAAAAGAATATTTGAAGTGAATCTCCTTCGAATCGAGTTATACAAGACTGGAGAATACGAGTTCCACCATTTTTGACCTAAAACAACGATAATTAGACTTCTACAATCCTATTTTAGCATCAAACTATAGGGTTTTAATCTCTTAGAAGAGATGAACACAGTGTAGTTTGGATACTCTAATAATTGAAAAATCAATATTTACAAGAGGGGGGAATTTTAAAACTATGTCAGTGGAAGTCGTGGTACAAGGCTGAACCATTTGTCCTAGGGTTTTGTTGATATCGCTTCAGGGAAAATATTTTTTTTACTTCTTGATTAACGAATCAAAATGAGGAAATCCACTTCTCCTCCACATATAGGTTTAAGGAACTCACCAAAAAAATATTTCAAGAGTGCAGTAATAACAATGTTGATGCTCATCCTTTCCAAGAATTCAATGCTAAAGACCACCCTTTGTATATACTTTGCGGTGTCCATTATGTTCCATTCCAGAAGCTAACGAAAATTTACTAACCAGTAAAAATCCAAAGCAATATTTGTGTACTCCTAAAACAAGTTCTTGGGAAAATATTTTCGTGTCTGGACAAGGCCAATTTTCAAATCAATTTTCTGAAAATACTTGCAAAGGATATAATTTTGGCAAGTTCGAGAATGATCTACACAAGAGATCAATTGTACTTTCAAATTCCAAAAATAGGTTTGGATGGCATGAGTCAAGAACTCATTTTTCAACTCCCACAAAAGTGGATTTTGGCGAATTTTCTTCTACATGATTGGTGAAATATTATTCGTCCCAAGTAAATATTCAAGAGTCGAGCACTTTGTCCGACCCTCAACTTTCTATAGACAGAAATCTGGAAAATGACTGTGGTTGGACCCAAAATGGTGTAACTAGATCTCTAAAAACCAACTAGTGTGTCAATGCAAGCACTGTGAATCTCTCGAGGGTACCTTTTATAGAAACCCAGAATGTTGCATGTAAAAGGTTTGCAGTGAGAATCAATGAACAATTTTGTGCAAAATAATTTTGAGCTTCAAGGGGATCCATATTTCTGGGATGACCATAATGTTCAAGTTGTTTTTCATATTCGACCTCTTAGTAGCATTGAAGTTGCTTTTCAAAGTCATTCTAGATGTGTGAGACAAGCATTAGGGGAATTTTTAGGTCTAAAATGGGCCTCCTAAGAAAAAGTAAAACCAAACTAAACTTTATAAGAACCAATAACATTCAAGATGATGATGTCAACCATGGGAGATGATTCCCTCTCTTTTAATTAAAAGGGTAAAAATATTAAAAAATAATAAAATAATAAAACTACTTTTTCAACTTATCTCCCAAAGTCTTTACTCAAATTTCAAGGGGGAGTACTCGTTGGATGTAAAATGTAATTCCTCATCCAAATATTACCCATGTTTTATAATTTTTATGGCCCTGATACACGAAAAATGAGAAATACATGAAAAAACGTGATTGCATTAACGTTTTTCATGTATTTCCAATTTTTTATTTAGCAGGATCCATCGAAAGTATGAAACATGGGTATTCCTTAGATGAGGAATTAATTTTTGTATCCAACAAGTACTCCTGCTCGAAATGTTAGTAAATAAATTGGGAGATAAGTTAAAAATAAGAGTTGAAAAGGTATTTTTTCCTTTTTTCCCTCTAAAATTTGATGATGTAATCAAATCTTATTTTATTATTTCCACTATTATTTTTAAAATTTGATGATGTAATAAAATCTTATTTTATTATTTCCACTATTATTTTATAATTTCCTTGGGAGGCCCATTTTAGACCTCAAAAATCCCCTAATGAGATTGAACACATTATTACATGGTTAAGGAATAGAGAGTCTCATTTTACATTTGACCTTGTAGCTGAGGAAAAAATATATGAGGAAAAATATTTTTAAATTAGTTGAATTGCCCATGGTTGATAACTGCATGGGAGGACATAATAAATGTATGTTTTCATAGGTCATACTAGGAGTGGGAAAACACATACCATGCTTGGTGATATTAAGGATGTAGAGGAAAAATTGAGTGAAAATCGTGGAATGATGCCTCGTGTTTTTGAGCATTTTTTTTGCAAGGATCCGTAAGGAAGAAGATGCTCAAAAATAAAATAAAAAATGAAATTTGTTTTAAAGTATTCATTTCTAGAAATATACAATGAGTAGGTTGTAGACCTCTTGGAACCATCATCAAAAAATTTACAAAAGAGGGAAGATGCCAAGAAAGGAGTGCATATTGAAAATATTTTAGAACTTGAGTTAAAAGGTGTCAATGATGTTATTCAGCTACTCTTGCAGGGATAAGCCCATAAGAAATTCGAAACAAATAATATGAAATGTGTTAGTAGTCACTCACATAGTGTATTTACTTTTATACTTGAAATCAAGTGGGAGAGTAAGTCAGTGACTCATAATAGATTTGTACACCTAAATCTAGTTGATTTTGTAGGTTCAGAGAGACAAAAGATTTCAAGTGTTGAGGGTGCACACTTGAAAGAGGCCTCAAACATCAAAAAATCACTCTCAACTCTTAGGCTCGTAATCATGAATCTTGTAAATATTGTCAATGAGAAACCACAACATGTGTCATATCATGACTCCAAACTGACATTTCTTCTCCAGGTTTTTCTTCGTGGAAACTCTAAAATGACTATAATTTCCAATGTCATCCCTTCTAATTGTTTTGCAATGGATACACTTAGCACTTTGAAATTTGTACAAAAAGAAAATTGTATTCATAATAATTCATCTGTAAATGAAGATGCTCTAGGATATGTTATAAATTTTAATATTCAAATTTAACAGTAGAAGGAATAAGTTAGTCGCTTGCATAATTAGCTCAGAGGAGTGTTGCCCACATAAGAAGATGACTATGGAATCATTGCCCTACCATATGCATGGGATATGAAATCTCTAGCAAGCTCACTACCTAGTCATAAGAAGGCTCTTCGTAAAAGATATTTGGAATCTGCACTTGCAGGAGCCCTTAAAAGAGAGGAATATTTAGAAATATTAATGAAGGAAATGGCTACTGAAAATGAAAAAGTAAAAAAATTGGTTAAATAATGCGAGGAAGATTCATAATGTGGAAAGATTATGCTCTACTTTTGAGAAGATAAAATTAAGATACTGGAGGTTGTTTCTTCTGGAAAGATGTCTTACCAGAAGCACACCTTTTAGAAGACAAGAATGTGTTAATGGAGGAGTTTAAAATCGTAGGGAATCATCTCGATGAGAATACTTAGGCGATGAGGTTTTCAATGGAAAATATAAGGTTGATGTAATAGGTGAGAAGGTACCAAGAATCTTATCAGGGTGCAGATCTGGAGCAAATGTCAGAACATATAGTTGTATTATGAGTTTAGTTGCTCAAAGCTTTGGACTTGAAGCTTTTGCATGAGCAAGAAAAGAACCATGTGAACCAGAAGGAATCATCAGAATGAGAGATTTATGCCATCAATGAGGAGAATGAATTTCTTCATAGAAAATTTTATCTATACCGAAGGGAAGAAAAATATCCTTATAATAACTTGTTCTTTTGCCTAGAATCCAAACAAAATTTGGAAAGACACATTAATCATTTCATGATTTATTTTGATAAGATGAAGGTTTCGGAGGTTGATGGAGGAGTACAACTAAATTTTGTAATGCATGCTCCAGATTTGAAAGAGTAAACATCATTTAGATATGGTTTATCATCGAAAAGGGAGCTAAATGATTTAGTTGAAGCAATTAGTGCAGCCAGTCAACGCGAAGCAGAAGATTGGGGAACTATTATTTTTCTAGCTAGGGAAGTTGATGATTTACGCAAAAAAATAGATTTATTTGAAGACAATGAAATAATGATTACCATGTATGATCAATCCATTCAAGAAATGGATGAAATAAGGAACGTTGAGGAATATGCACATGCAATGAATGGAAAATCCCAAGGACTGGTTCATTCTTTCTGGAATCAAGTTGAGGAACTTGAGAAAGGAATTGAATAAAGGAATCATAAATTTATAAGCAAGGGAGACATGTTTGGAAAGGATCATTGCAAAAATATCTATCCATATGGAACAAACACTATGAATGCTAAAGTAGAGAATATAGTTATTCATCTTAGAAAAGAAATTGTAGAATGTGTAGTTAGATTATAGGATATATGAGAATAAAATTAAATTCTCCTTGAGATATATGAAAAATTAGTGCGAGAAAGAGATGATGCGAGAAGAATATGTTTGAATTCTTTAGGTAAGAGAATTTATGGAGAGAATGTGCCAGACATGGAAGATGGAGGATTGGAAAATGTAGGAGGTCATGAAACATTAATTCAAGGGCATGACAAATAACTTAAATATAGTGTTGAAGCTACATTATTGTAGGAACATGCTAGTATCAACGAGGATGGAAAAGAAGAATTGGAGGTGATCCATATGAGAATGCAGGTTGACGAGTGTGAAATGAAACTAAAGGAGATAACTCAAGAGAAAGAAAGATTAATTGAAATGTACGAGAAGGAAATGAAAGAAATGGATGACATTAGGAAACTATGAAAAGACATTGTACAAAATAAGGCTTCCATTGAATTAAATGCAACTATAAGGGGCATTATATAATCTCAATAATTGAGAAATGAGACTGAAAAAATAGAAAAGGGGATTGTTCCTAAAAAGGTTTCCGATGAATTGAGGATAGAGATGGAACATGGTAAAATATATTCAAAATTTGGCATGAAAGATGATGGACATCAAGAGGAATTTAGGGAAACACTAGGAGCATCAAACAATAGAAATATGCCACAAACAGAATTTGTGTTTGCCTCCTCAGATGTTAAATCAGAGCATCTATAGCGAAACTTTGAATTGTGGCAATAATAAATGATTTATGATATTCAAAATCTTCAAACAGAGCTCAGGAAGATGTCTCAAGATAATGGAAAATTAGTTAAGATGCATGAGAAATATATATTTGAGATAAATGAATTACTGAAGTTGTGGCAGAAGGCAACATATGCTCTAAGTCATGCTAAGAATATAGATCTTTTGAAAGGAGATAGATGCCATAACATTACCAGAAGTCTTTGTATTGTATCGAGGAGCCCCCTTTATTCTCCTATTACAAAATAAACTGAATGTATTTATGAAATGAAGCAACAAGGAGAAGAAAAGGAAATTTAGATTTCTAAAAGTCATCATTGTATATTTTTTACCCAAAAGGGAGGTGCAGTGCATTTTCAGAAGAAGTTTGACGTTGGGAAAAAAATGGATAAAAATTTAGAATCTTATACAATCTTCAACCTTTGAAAAAAGACGTTGATGAACTTCAATTGAAAATGAAGGAAATGGTTAACGAATATGAGAAACTACTAGAAATGTATTAGGAAACTTGATCCAGGTGGATATTTGTGGCCACCCGCCTATTCCACTTGGAGCCCCACCATTGTCTCTTTAATTTTTTTCACAACTTACTATTTTTAGAAGATTTTTGGGTCCTCAACTTCCAGAGCCATTTTGAAGCCCCAAACGGAGATAGTATGTCGAAGTTATTTCCCCGGGAAGTTGAAGCACCAATTTATCCAAAAGGGTTTTTGCACTTCATCTCCTAGGGTTAGGTTTTTGGACGTCAAGAGTTCTCCATTATTTCTCCATAATAAATAGGCCCTCGAGCCTCATTGTAAAACAGTTCAGAGGTCTGTAGCCACCACATCTCTTCTCAGAGATTTGCTACCAGCACCCTAGCCATTTTATTTCCATCATGTTTGTAAGCATATTTCTGTGATTTGATATTAATGAAATGAAGCCTTATTTCCATTGTATTTCTATGTCTATGGTTATTTCTGTATTCTTTTGTGTTCCTCCATAAATCCAGATTAGTGGTATCAAAGTGGTCTGCTTTTTCTCGATCCTTCTTTGCATGTCCCCAAAGAGGTCAGAGTGTAAGGAGTTAGGGCTCGATCTGGTGGAACCTTTACAAGATCAGCCTCGCAAACCCCGACGAATGCCCATGGGGGATGAAAAGAAATATGAGGGAGCAGGAGATCTTATCAAAATATTGCTCGAGGAGGCCCTCGAAAAATAAAGGAACGTGATGATGGATAACGTTTCCTAGATCCTTCAACGACTGCCCACCGGCAATGCATCAGCATCCAGTAGCTACTCTGGAGGCACGATTACGTTTAAGGTACAAGTAAACTTTAACATTCCCATATTTGAGGGTCAAATAGATGCAAATGCTGTAGATAGATGTTTGAATCTATTAGAAGGATATTTCTTGGTTCATGACTTTTCCAATCGGGAGAAGATTATGTTTGCACTCCTCAAAGCTACCCCCCATGTCAAGGACTGGTGGGAAACCTACTATGATAAAAAGGATGAGACAAAACCCTCTTTGTTCTTATCCGTACCCACTTGGAATTCTTTTCGAGATGCCATCAAGGAACAATAATATCCCATGGGGAGCTATGAAGACAAGTACATATAATGGACCACGCTGCGGCAAGAAAGGGATCAAGATGTGCATGAGCTAACAAATATGTTCCATATCCTAAGCACAAAACTGGGTATCAAATATTCAGAGAAACATTTGGTGCTAAAGTATCGCGATTTTATGCACAAATACATACATAAGGAAATGGAGTTCCTCGACATATCCTCTCTTGGCACAGCATACAGGTTTGCTACCAATATTGAGCAGAAATTCAAACAGAAGAAGTGAGACTATGGATCTACAAATCAAAAGAAAGGGAAAGGTGCCCCCAAACCACAGAAAAAAGGACAAAGTGAAAGCATGGAGGCCCAAGACAACCTGCCAAAGACACAAGAAAAGAACAACATTGCGAAGCCAAAGAAGGACACAGGAAAGTGGTGTGAGTTTCATAAGAGCTCCACTCACAACACAAGTGAGTGTCGGGCTAAGCAGTCGCTGGTGGCCAAGATGAGGGCTTCTAAATCAGATGCATGCTCTGACTCTGAATCAAAAAATAACAAGGTGAATGACAAAGGGAAGCATATTATGATGCGGAGCCTAGCGCCATTATTTCCACTATGAAGATCCAAAAGGAGGAACCAAAAGATCCATAGGAGGAAGAGAATTTGTTCGACTCCAAGATGTGGGTAAAGGGTTCCTTGCTACGATTCATTGTTGACAATGGGAGCCAAAAGAACCTCATTCCAGCAGATTTCATGAAGCGTTTGGGCTTGCCGACCACAACGCACCCACAACCATACACCATCGAGTGGCTTCACCAAGGACGGGATCTCCGCATCAGCCAGCAGTGTCGCCTTCTCTATAGCATCAAGCCCTTCACGGATGAGGTATTGTGTGACATTGATCCTATTGATGTTTCTGATGTATTATTAGGCGAACCATACTTTTGGAAGTGAAATGCTGTGTATGAGTTTGGGGCCTCTCGCTGTTATTGTTACTTTGGGAAATAAATTGTACAGGATACCAGAGGTACCACCGCCTCCCACTATATCTTTGGTTACTGCAAAACAATGCAGTAAGCTCATTTCCCAAACTTGGAAATTTTTCTTCCTAATGATCCACCCCCAGGGCAAGAAGAAGACAATGGACATGACCTCTAGACATGGCTCCTCTGCACGACAACAACAAATGGACAAGGTTGTGGAGGAGTACAGGGACATCTTCACCTCACCCACAAGGGTGCGTCTACACTGTCATGTCAAGCACCCAATTGACCTGACCCCAGGTGCGCCACTACCCAATGGACCGATCTATAGGCACTCTCTTCTGGAGAATAATGAAATCAAGAGGAAAATTTAGGAGCTTCTGCAGAAAGGTCACATCCAGCCAAGTTCATCACCCTGTGGGAGCCCGATTATGTTGGTATAGAAGAAGGATGGGACTTGGAGACTCTGTATTGATTATCGGGCACTGAACAAGATCACTGTCTGGAATAGATACCCGATCCCACGGATTGATGACCTTCTAGACCAACTGAAAGGGGAAAATTATTTCAGCAAGATCGACTTGAAGTCTAGGTATCATCAGGTACCAATCGAACCCTCCGATGTGTGGAAGACTGCCTTCAAATCCAAGGAAGGCCTTTTCGAATGGCTTTTCATGCCTTTCAGATTGAAAAATGCTCCCGCAACCTTCATGAGGTTGATGGATTACATCTTGCATCCATTCACCACTCATTTGTAGTGGTATACTTGGATGACATTCTGATCTTTAGCTAGACTTGGGAAGAGCACCTCCACCACATCCGAGAAGTCCTCCAAACACTGAGGCAACACAAGTTGTGCGCCAATTTGGAGAAGTTCACTTTTGGCATGACCCAGGTTCAATATTTGGGATACACTATTGATGAAAGGGGGTTGCATGTGGATCCAGCCAAGATTCAAGTCATTCGGGATTGGCCAGCCCCAACCACCCTAACAGAGCTTCGCATCTTTCTGGGTCTTGCTAATTAATACAGAAGGTTCGTGTTGGGATTCTCTCATATCACTTGGCCCTTGAGTCAAGTCACCAAGGGAGGAGTGAAAGAAAAAATTTTTTGGTCAGAATCTCAACATAAGGCATTCATAGAATTAAAACATCGCCTCCATTCTGCCCCAGTGCTCACATTACCAGACTTGCAACAACCATTTGAGATCGAGACAGATGCCTATGACTATGCTATTGGGGCAGTTCTTACTCAACAGGGGCATCCAGTGGCATATCACAGTAAGACATTGTCCGACACAGTCCGAAATTATCCCACTTATGACAAAGAATTTTATTCCATTATGCAGGCTTGTCGACAATGGAAGCATTACATTTTTGGGAAGGAGAAATCATCCACACAGACCAACAACCCCTGCAGTTCATACAGACACAAGGGAAGTTGCAGAACGATCGCCATCAGAAGTGGTCCACATATCTACAACAATTTCATTTGAACATCAAGTATAAGAAGGGTAGAACCAATAATGTTGCAAATTGCCTCAGTCGACCACCGATTGTGGCCATAACCACCATTCTCAAATCTTATGGGCATGAGACTTTTAATTGGCCACTTCTCTATAAGAGCGATGCAAAATCCAGCTACGCATACAAGGCACTCTTGGGGGGTATGCAAGTTCCAAATTTTCACCTCCAAGATGCATTATTATGTCACCTGGGACACCTTTGTGTTCCTTCAAGCGAGCGTGCCAAGATGATATGGGAAGCGCACTACACTCGATTCGCTGGGAATTTTTAGATCAAGAAAATAGTGGCAGTACTAGAGAAGTATTTCTATTGGCCAAACCTTTGATAGGATGTCAGGAAGTACATGAGATCCTGCACTACTTGCGCCATTGCCAAACCAAACATCAAGAAGCAAGGGCTCTATACTCTGCTACCTACCCCTAGTTGACCTTGGAAATCCATCTCCATGGATTACATGTCAAGCCTTCCTTCTACTAAGCATGGAAACAACTGTGTTTTCATGGTCGTCGACAAATTCTCAAAGATGGCCATTATGGCGGCCTATGAGAAGAATATTAGAAGACAAACCACTGCTAAACTCGTCTTTGAACGAGTGTGGGTGCACTTTGGGATCCCACAGTCCATCGTATCAGATCGCGACAGCAGGTTCCTCAGCACATTTTGGTCTAGCCTCTAGTCAATTTTGGACACGAAGCTCGCCAATTCCATAGCTTTCCATCCCCAAACTGATGGCCAGATAGAGGTCGTCAACAGGATGATTGTACACATTCTGTGCATGTACAATTCAAATCATCCATGCACATGGGACGAGAGCCTTCCCTATGTACAACACAGTTATAACCATGCTCTCCACAGCTCAACCGACCACACCCCCTTTCAGGTTGGCTTGGGATTCCAGCCACTATGTCCCATTGACGTAGCCATGCCATTTGTAGCTACTTAGGCTGATTTGGCTCATGTCCAGTCTAAAGCTGACACAGAAAAAAACTTCATCGAGCACATTCAACACATCCACCAATAGGTTCATGAAATATTTGACAGAGCCAATGCTAATTAAAGGAAAGGACATGATCAACATTGGGTGCCACAACTTCCAGGTGGGAAAAAAAGTGTGGCTACATTTGCAGAAGGAGCACCTCAACGGACCCCACCGCAAGATTGGCCCACTCTGATATGGGTCGTACACCATCACCAAGGCTATAGGGAAAAATCCCTTCAAGCTCAATATCCCACCATTCCTTGGTTTGCACCTAGTATTCAATGTAGACCACCTTTGTCCCTACTTCCCACCTCTATTAGACACCTCTAACATTGCAGAATAACTCACACCAAAAGAGTTAAACTTAGATTGCATGGAACTGGCCACCAAAGACTGTATCATGGACATGCAAATCAACAACACTCACCGACAGAAGATCCAATTCTATCGGGTTGTCAAATTTGGCCAACTCCTGCACCAAGGCAAGTGGTTCACCAGGGACCAAGTTCAACATAATTTTCCTCATCTCATGGAGGAACTCAACGCAATGGGGACCATTGCTTCATAAGCGGGGAGGAATGATCCAAGTGGATATTGGTGGCCACCCGCCTATTCCACTTGGGGCCCCACCATTGTCTCTTTCAGTTTTTTCACAACTTACTATTTTTAGCAGTTTCTTGGGTCCTAAACTTCCAGAGCCATTTTGAAGCCCCAAACGGAGATATTATGCTGAATTTACGTCCCCGAGAATTTGAAACACCATTTTACCCAAATGGGGCCCATATGTTTAGCACTTCATCTCCTAGGGTTAGGTTTTTGGATGTTTAGAGTTCTCCATTGTTTCTCCATAATAAATAGGCCCTAGAGCCTCATTGTAACACAGTTCAAAGGTCTGTAGCCACCACATCTCTTCTCAGAGATTTTCTACCAGCACCCTAGCCATTTTATTTCCATCATGTTTGTAAGCATATTTTTGTGATTTGATATTAATGAAATGAAGCCTTATTTTCGTTGTATTTATATGTTTATGGTTATTTCTATATTATATTGTGTTCTTGCATAAACCTGGATCAAAACTAGAAATGATAATAATAATATAAGGAAAATATTGTAGAAAAATAGTCAAGAACTGGAAAATTCCACACAAGAGAGGACACTTTTCTCCAGGGAGATAGAGGATCTCAAGTCCAAGCTAAAGAACCTAATAGCCAGTAATGAATATTTTGTCAAGGGGAATAAGAAATATTTTCATAAATTGGCTGCATTAAACATAAGCAAGGGCTCATCAAATAATGTTGATGCTCATTTTGCAATAAACCAATCTGATGAACTTCAATCATTGACAACTGAAAATGAGTCAGGCACAGATATGGGGAACTCAAGGAAGAAATCACACTGGAATTTTTTGCAACAAATAGGGAATTTTTTTGCACTTGTTCCAAACTTCCATGCATGGATTGGAGAGAATCTTAAAGCCTTGAAATAATATGAACAACAGGTATAATAAATTATTGAAGAGATGGATGTCAAGCTTGGAAAATGTGGATTATAAATGGATAAACTTGACATTCCTAGAAATAAGTTTGAAACAGATATGGATTAAATTCAGGTACATGTTACATAGCTTCTCTTTAGCATTGCAATAAATGAGACAAAGATTCAGGCTATGCAGTTAGAGATTGGTCATCTAGAAATGATACTTCAATAATCTAAACAAGGTAAAGAATATTTAAGTCATCTCTCTAGTGATGAAAGATAAAAATGGGATGAAAACGATTCTAAATTGTTGAGGGACAAAGATCTAATAGTCAATAAAGAGGAAATGCTTCAAGAGGTAATAGCTCTGGCAAGCACCAAGCTAGCTTTGGAACAAGAGAGGATAACAAGATTATTCGATTAGTTGACAACTTGGGCTTGATAGAGATATGTCCAAACGGAATGGATTTTGTTTAGAAATGAATCAAAGTCTTTGAAACAAGAAATTTCTCATAGAAAACAGGAGATTGATGCAATAGAAAAGTGTTCCAATCAAATGTCGAAAAATAAATTCTAGGTCTATAACAAATTCAGTGATATTTAGACATTGTTGTATGATTTTTCCACATCTGAAGAAAACCCAAAATATTGGGAATCAGGGGAAAATTCAAAATTAGAAACGTTTATTTATCTTGTGAGGGAAAATATGGAGGAAATATTTCTTCTGGAAGCTGATAAAAATTCACTAGAAATTGTGTTAAAGTAAACTATGGAGTTTGAGGAAATTACACAAGATATGGTTGTGATTTTATAGAAAAGGTTCAACTTGTTAAGCAACAGAGAATTTGTTTTGAGAAGATAGTGGTAGTTGTTCAGTTAGAAAAGTAGGTTATTTCATCACCAAATTTAAGATCATCATCATAACAAGTTTCTACACATTTTGGCAAGGTTGCATGCTTGTTGAAAGGTGAAGAAGAAAGAAATAATCTTTTTACTCCGTTGAAAAAATCATGGGTTCAAGTAAATTATCACGGAGAAAATATTAAGAAGTTGGAGGCACATTTGAAGCTAACAGAATATTCAATTGAACATTTGGAGTCTCAGGTAGAGGCAGGCTCTGACGATTTAAAGGAAGAAGATCTTTCTTTACAACAGATTCTCAATGAAAAGAAAATTCTAATTGATTATAATGAAGAAGAAAATCGAGAAATGGATGCTTTGATATTGGAGCTTCAATATTTTGAGTTCCAAGTTAAAAGAAAAGAGGAGGAACTTAGTAGTAACATGGAGGATATTCAAGATCTAATTAGTATACACTGCAAGGAAAAGACCTTCTAGTCAATGTGTTTGTGGAAGACCCTATAAAAATAGCCCAAAAATCCGTTTATAATGGAGATCACTAGTGGAGGTGGGTGGACGAATGTTTTAGCGGATGAATTTTAAATGGTGCGTCTAAATTCTACAAATGCACCAGTGATTTACTATCCATACAAGCACTAATGTTTTAAATAACATGGTGCACCATCAATTTATTTTATATATATAAAAAAAAAATAGTGCGGTAAATAACATAAAGTATCAGTGCTAGAATAGTCGATAACATCGGTGCCCTTCACATAGTAAAACGTATTGTTGCATACTAGTAACGAGCACCACTATAGTTTTAAATTTCAGAGAAATGTGAAATGTCTTGGGGCATCTTCTAAAGAGCACCATTAGGCAGTTTTTATGTTCTAAAAAAATAGTCGTGCTATACTAAAAACATAACACTCGTGTGATACCTTTAGAGAAATGCCTTGGGGCGTCTCAAGAAAAGAACCGCAATATTTTTTTATTTAAAAAAAATGCGATTCTTTTGGATATATCTCGCATCCGTGTGTTTGGAGAAACAAACCGAAGGAGCGTTAAATAAAAAAATCCTCCTAGTCATAATTTTCATTTTTACAATCTATAGTGCAGGATATATTTGAAGCATCGGTGCCACTCTTTCCACATGTAAGCACCTTGATGTTGGTGCTTCTCTTGCTCACCATCCTTCCCTACTATTCTTACTATTTTAGTTTTCAAAATTATAAAGTTGTCCTAAAATTTGGTTTTCTCCATTACGTGTTGACAATTCCTCCTCCATGACATGATGTCTAGGTAATGTATTTGTTTCTTTTTAATTGAATTTTTTAGCATATTAGAATTTTAAATTAGGCTAAATTTACCATTGTTTAAAAAAAACTCGCCACACAATGCATTGATATGTTTGACTCACATTGATAGCGGTGAACCCTGTAAATTTATAGGGTGCACCACAATTCAGTATGTGAACATAATACACCATCGTTGTTGCGATGCATTTTATAAACTAAAACACACTAGGAATGATGTGAAAAATTATATGTCGATGTGTCACGCATGTTTCATTTACAATTACTAAATGCACCAAAAACTTAATATTTACAAATATAGCCATAGGCGGTGCATTCAATAACCTGAAAATTCTATACCGGTGCTGAAATATTATTCATGTGTGTCGGTGAACAAGTTTTTTACATCGCTATCAAAAGTTAAAATTGTGAACCAACAATAGTCTGTTATATTTTAAAGCACGTCGATGTCTGTGCATGACTTTTTTTTTAGCACTCCAATGTTTTTTTTTAAAACTAAAAGTAATGTTTCCATATTTATAAATACATGTTTCATTTAATAAAAATATATATATATATTTTATGTATGAGACTGAAGTGTTTTATATGTCAATCATGTAGAAAGGATATTAACATAGGGAGCTCCAACAGGAGGAGCAGCACGCAAACACCTACAATATGTCCGAAAGTGGTAGGACAAAGAGCCAGAGAGGGATTTATATACTTGCCATATTACTATAGTGATCTAAGCACGCTTAAGGAATGTAGGCCTCATAAAGTACTACGATGAGGCTACATCCATGAAGGTGCACTATGTCTTTGTTGGGCGTCTGATCCATCGATTGAGTGTCGAAGAGGAGATTTTTTGTGTCTATCTTAGGACATGGTATAGACCCACTGAGGAGCACATATACTTTATCATTGGCCTATCCAAGAGAGAGGATGATTTTCCCCAGTTCTCTGATGTTCCCCATGGGATTTCAACTAAGGGTCAGTTTGCATACACTCAGAGATATGTTGGGCCTCATGCTATCCATCCATCATATTTCCAGGTCCATGGTGGAAAACTACGAATTTCTTCTTTTCCTGCAGAGGAGGTTAGGTGCACCTCGTTATTATTCACCACCATTGCATACTTCAATAGTGATGGAAAAAAATTGGTTTCCCTCTTTTGTATTATGTTGATTATTTGATTTAGGTGCCACATTGCATCAGATGGTATACCATTTTTTTTGAGGTAGTTTTTCATGGCTTTAGATAGATGTCCTGCATTGAGACATGGTAGGGATACCTTCCCTTTCACTTCTGAGATTTTTTTGCTTATTTTTTGAGAGGTTTCCAGAGATGAGGACTACATTTTTCTGTCACCCTCCTAGGCCAATCATTGATGTCTATATGTGCATGTGGGGAAAGATGATGCTGAAGAGGGGCCTGCTGGCCTGTTGGAGTTTCCATCCAATATTTCTTGTGAGGGACTGTTGCTACTGGCCAGTGAGGATAACCATGTTTTTTTCACGTTGACATTTTTGTACTCGAGGATTGATTAGAGAGGGTGTCCCAAAATATTCTTCATGACAGATGTGCCTCCAAATGATAGAGGTAATATTAGTGTTTTCTTTAAATTAATTAGCTAGTTTCATTTTATTTTTTTAATGAAATAGAATAAAATTTATTCTAGCACATTATTTAACTTGTTTTATTAATTTTTTTAATGAAATTGTCTAATTATTTATCTATACTATATATTTTGTAGATATTGGCACATTCGATGGGGACATGCCTCCTCCACCATTGGATGTTGTAGGAGATGAGGAGATAGGCGAGTCCCAAGAGGGTGAGGCACATCCTCAGGGGGGCATGGGCATCTGGGGCCGTAGGGCTAGTTTGCGAGTTTATCTGGACTACTACGATAGATTGGCAAGAGTTTTGTTTGATGTGGAAGTTTTCCTGTGAGGGCTTGGGATATCACTGCAGATTGTAATCTCATGGGTCTATACAGGGAATTTCCATGCGATATGATGTGTCTTATGCGGCATATCATCGAATCTATTAGGGTACTGAAAACAATGAGGGATGGAGGCCAACGTCATGTAGTGACAGATACATCAGATGATGATGATGATGATCATGATCAAGGTGATGATCATGGTCATGATTATGAGGATGGTGATCATGGTTCTTCTAGTAGTACCACCCCCTCAGATCATGGTTGTCAGGGTGTCGATGATCCTTCTAGTAGTACATATCTTCATCAGTCTCCTGATGATGAAATTCCAAAGTTAGAGGATGTGCCTCATGTTTCTCTTGACATAGCATACCATCCACCTCCTCCTCCACATCAAGGTTCCCCAAACCACATTCAAGGTGTAGACGTAGTTGACCATCCTTCATTTCCTACTGCAAAGTAGCTTGACACTATGCTTGTTTTATCAGATATTTGAATGCACTTATTTGAATTATATATATATGGATGTGGCATTTTGTTTGTTTATTTTTATATATTTAATTTATAAGTTGGTATTGATGTGAAAATTTTTAGGTCATGTCAGATATGTCCATTTAATGTAA
Source organism: Pinus albicaulis (assembly GCA_034641835.2). Taxonomy (NCBI): domain Eukaryota; kingdom Viridiplantae; phylum Streptophyta; class Pinopsida; order Pinales; family Pinaceae; genus Pinus; species Pinus albicaulis. The sequence continues at coordinate 400,049,183 of CM076577.1, read as the reverse complement.
TTGCAGATAGATGTGTATGTGATAGCAGTTATTTGACATGAGATTTATATTAACTTGATCATGTGTACGGTGATGATGTTATATTAGAATATTTTTGTTGTATTATATGTGTTCATGATGATGATGCCTTGTTATATTATTAGATTTGTGTTCTACTATTGATGTTTATGTGCTAAAGGTGTATATAATTAGATGATGGTATGAATTTGAATGTGTATCTTAAAAGATGTTTATGATTGTTAGGCGGTTATCATCATGATGTTTATTTTTGTGAAATGATATTTATTATAGATTATGTATTGGTGAACTAATATCAAACTTTTTTATATGAAATTGCATGCAAAAATACTTACTTTAAAAAAATGCAAACATTTTTTTATTAATCGCAAAGTTTAGTATGGTTGAAACTATGATTGTAAAATTAATATGATACGGAATTAGGATGGTATAATATATATGTAATTTGCATTGAAATATTTAAATTACAATTCAGGTTCTCCACATTAAACGTTAAAATATGCCCCTTGATAATATTTTTTTGTATGTATACATTTAATTATTTTTATTATTAATGTTTTGTAGAATATTACTTATCAAATCCATATTAAATATTGAAAATTTTACAAATATCCTTCATACATTGAATTAGAAAGAAACTATTAATCTTTCAATATTTCTCACTAAAGTCAAAATATAAGAAAATTTCAATTTAAATTACTTTACTTTTCTCTATATAAAGTGTTTACAAAATTATGTTATTTAATATGGATATTGAAATATTTTAATTATAGTTGTGAGTAAAATATTTTTTGGTATAAATATACTTTTGTTTAAATATCACAAGTAAATGGAACATAGAATGAATTACACATAATGTAATATAAATAATAGTATTTCTTGTCACGTGAAAAAATTATATTTTTTGTAGTAAAAAGTAAATTATAATATTTACTCATTACATTTCTTCCTCTTAATAAAAGCTATATTTTTTTTATAATTTCGGTTACTTTATATATCTACATAAATTTATATAAGATTAAGGTGTAAATTGAAGTATTGTATTTATGGCCGACATTAATTTTGTTTGTTATTACTACTTTTAATTTGTTAATTTAAATTATTAATTTACTATTTTTAATATAATTTTACATGACAACATGATGCGGCAGCTAAAAAAAAAATTGTAATTTTTAATATGTTAATTATAATATACACCTATAAAACAGACATAACATGATCACTTGCAAATTAGCAAAAGCGCAGGAATCATTTTCCTAAACACCATATGCACGGGAAACCCAACACAACATAATGTATGCACAATTTATTAAATGCGAAACACTTAACATAAGTATTGAAACATGGTCAATCCAATGACTGTTCTAATTCCTTCCTTCATACAATCACCACCGTTCAATCAAACCTTTGCAAATCCGACGGTCATTGCATTTCAAACAACACATGTTTTAAGACTTTGAAAATTTGTGATATTCGTGGTTTTACTTCACCGAATAGGTGATACGTGTCACCTCTAGACCTTTATCTCACACTTTCAATCAATACCAAAAACTGCCGAAGAATGATGTGATATACCACTCGTGGTTTTTAAAGACTGTTATGCTTCATCGCTTCATTTCACCCGGAACACACAATTCTGGGTGGAAAAAGGTTCTATCACGGATCAATTACATAGTTTTAAATCAATGATTTGATTTAGAACATTCAATACACTGCTATGCAATAAACCTTCAATCTATTCACTATTAGTTTCAAATAACAATTCAGAAATACAAGAAGGGTATGCAAAGAATTGATCTTCAAATAATTTCAACGAAGTTTAGCACGCGAACAATGAATTTTCACACCACATTTCAATCTATTATTCTCAAAGTAGAGATTACAGAATTTTAGCCCTTCGTGGCTTGATTCATTGATTGTTCCAGCTCTCAGTCCCTCTCTTTCACCCTTTCTCTCTATTTATTTTGTTTCACCTATTCACACATTTTTATATTAAAAAAATCCAAAACGTCCTTCCTTTTAAAATAGATTTATGTTTAATTTATTCCTATTTCTCAGTTATTGGCTTAATATCCATGCAGGGAGGAAGCAATTCTAATTTTATTTCCTATTTAACCTAAAAAATCCAACAAACAAATTTCTCTAATTTAAAATTAAGATAGGAAATTAATGGCCAGTTTTTATCCATCTCATATTTAGCCACAACATGTGAACATCCAATCACATTGCTGGCTAAGTCCAAATGCTCCTGCATTAGACTCATGGGGAAGAAAATAATCATTCATCAAACTTTTAGGATTTAATCCTGACTTCTGTAATTCGGCTGTTATCAACCAACTTGCATCCTCCATTGGTTGTCCCTTCCATTTGACTAGATACTGAAAATAAACTTGTCCTCTGGTTCTTTTGGATACTCTTTTCTCTAGAACAACTTCCACCTCTTTCTTGACTGTCTTTGGTGTTTGTTCTTCCCATTTAAATTCTAGTTTTCTTATGCTATAGAGTCTTCCTGTAGCTCTTCCTTTGTTCCTTTGTATGGGTACAAATCTTCAACATTAAAGATGCGTGATATTCCAATTCCTTCTGGAAATTCTATTTCATATGCATTTGAAGAACATTTCCTCAAAATTTTACATGGTCCTATCTTCTTCATATTTAATTTATTGCAAGTCTTAACACAAAATCTTTCTTTTCTCAGATAAACCATGACTAGGTCTCCTACTTGGAATTCCTTTTCTTTCCTTTTTGTATCAACTCTCTGTTTTTATTTTCCATTGATTTCCTGCAATTTGTCTTTAATATCTTCCTGTAGTTTCTGCATCTACTCTACAAAATCTTCAACCTTTGCATTTATTATCTCATGTTTGCCCAAATTCCTGAGCTCATACACACCTCTTGGATTCATCCCAAAAATAATATGGAATGGACTCATCTGAGTACTCCGATTTGGAGTATCATTATAAGCAAACTCGGCCTGAGCAAGTTCTAAATTCCACTGCTTATGATTTTTATACACTAAACTCCTCAATATATTTGCCAGGCTTCTTTTTACTATCTCCATCTGCCAATCTGTTTGAGGGTGATACACTAAACTGAAACTAAGGTTGGTACCTAGTTTATTCCAAAGATTTCTCCAGAAATGCCCAACCAAATTTGTATCCCTGGCAGAAAAAATACTTATAGGTAATCCATGTAACCTTACAACTTCTGAAAAAAACATATTAGAAATATGTGTTGCATCACTAGTTCTCTCGCATGCAATGAAATGAGCCATTTTAGAAAATCTATCCACCACAACATAAATGGACTCATTTCCTCTTTGAGTTTTTGGCAAACCCAAAACAAAATCCATACTAACTGCATCCCATGGCCGGTTTGGTATTGGTAATGGCCGATACAATCCTGTATTTTGGCTTCTTCCCTTAACATACTGACAAATTCTGCATTTCTCAACAAATATCTTAACATCAGTTCACATCTTTGGCCAATAATAAAAAACATTTACCTAAGAAAAAGTCTTTTCTTGTCCAAAGTGTCGAGACAAGCCTCCACTGTGTTTCTCTTTAATTATGTTTCCCTCATAGAACATTTAGGAATACAAAATTTATTGTTTTTAAATAGAAAATCTCCTTGGATAAGATAATCCAACCACTGGCTCCTATTATGAACTGTCAGGTTTTGTACAGCTGCATAGATTTCCTTAAATTTTGCATCTTCTTTATACATGTCAACCATTCCTTCAAATCCTACAACACCAACTTGTAATTCCTGCATGATTAAATTCACTCTACTCAAAGCATCAGCAACTTTGTTCAACTTACCGCTTGTATGCTTTATCCCAAAAGTAAAACTCTGCATAAACCCTACCCATTTGGAATGCTTCTAGTTTAATTATGGCTAGTTTTTTATGAACTGCAATGCATGATTGTCAAAATACAATACAAACTCTTTTGTAGAAAATAACGTCTCCATTTTTTTAAAGCTTGTACAATAGCATAAAATTATTTGTCATACAAGGAGTATTTCTATTTATATTCACTTAGTTTCTCACTAAAGTATTCTATTGGTCTATGTTCCTGACTTAAAACCACTCTAATTGCAACTCCACTAGCATGAGTTTCAACTTGGAAAACTTTTTCAAAATCAGGCAAAGCTAAAACTATTTTTTCTGTAATTTTTCTCTTTAGCAACTTAAAATTTTGGTTTGTTGCTTCTGTCCACTTGAATGGCTTATTAGTTTCTTTGATTCTTTCAATAATCGGTGAAAAAATCTGACTAAATCTCTTGATAAATTTTCTATAAAAACTTGCAAGACCGAGAAAGATTCTTACCACAAATATGTTTCTTGGAGTTTGGCAGTTCCAAATTTCTTGAACCTTTTCTGGGTCCATTTTCAGACCTTCTTTAGAAAATACAATCCCCAAATAGGCTAGATATTCTTGCATAAAATTGTATTTATTTAGATTTATTAGCAATTTCTCTTTCTGTAAATTTCTCAGAACCAGCTTAAGGTTCTCTAGATTCTCTTCTTTACTTCGACTGAAAACTAGAATATCATCAAGATAAACAATGAAAAAATTACCTACATTTTCCTTCAATACTTCATTCATCAATCTCATGAATTTGTTGGGTGCATAAGTGAGTCCACAAGGCATCACTAACCACTCATACAACACATTGTTTGTTTTGAATGAAGTCTTCCACTCATCCCCTTCTTTAATTATTATTTGATGATAACCACTCTTAAAATCTATCTTAGTAAAATATTTTGATCCACTCAAGCAATACATTAAATCATCCATTCATGGTAAAGGAAAATAATACCAGATGGTGATTTTATTTATGGCTATGTAATCTATGCACATGCACCATTCTCCTCCTTTCTTTGGACCAAGTATTGTTAGTACAACACATGGGCTAAGGCTTTCTCTTACTAACCCTTTATCCATCAACTCCTGCACTTGTCTTCCAACTTCTGCATTTTCTTGAGGAGTTAATCTATGTGCTGCTTTATTCGAAAAGCTTTCTCCAGGTATTAGATCAAAGTGATGACTAATAAACTTGATTGGTGGTAATGCATTTGGAAACTCATCCACAATAATATTAGCAAAATCATTCAAAATAATTTTTATTTCTTTAGATAAATCATTTAAGTTTATGGAAGTCAAAATTACCTTAGGTCTCCCTATGACAGCAAAATGCATTTCTTCATCTTTTTCAATTTCTTGCAACAGTTCTTTTCCACTCATTAGCATAACACTATTTCATGTTGTTCCTTTGTCAGCTTCATCCTTCAATGGTAGAAATGTGTGTTTTTTTCCATCCTTATCCAGGGTATAATTGTTTCTTCTGCCATCATGTATGGCTTTCCAATCAAACTTCCAAGTTCTTCCCAACAATATGTGACATACATCCATCAACATTACATCACATAATATAAGATCCTTGTAAGTACCTATCTGGATCTCCACCTTTCATTGTTCTGTCATAATAATATGATGTCCTTTCTATAGCCATGATACCTTATATGGAGTATGGTGTATTATATTTTCTAATCCTAACTTTTCTACATTTTTTGTAGAAACAAGGTTGTCAGTACTACCACTATCAATTACCACTTTGAAAAAATTACCCTTGGAATTGAATATTGTTCTAAATAAATTCTTTCTCTGAGCTAGATATCCTACTTATTTTTCTGCTTTAAGCAATACCATTTTCAATAGCAAAGATTCTCCTGCTTCGTCTGGTTCTTCTTTTCCTGTATCCTGAAGAATTTCCTCCTTAGTTTCAACAACATTCAAATTTCCCTGAGTTGTTTATTTATTGTGAGGATAGTCCCATGACCCATGTCTCCATTCACCATATGTATAGCACTGAATTTCTCTTCCTCTGCCTATACCTCGGGGTACAAACCTTCCTCTACTAGAGTCTCCTCTCTATGGTGATCTGCTACTTGAGCCTCCTGCTTCATTCTGGAAGTGCTAAAATCTGGGTTTAAATGATCCTCTGCCTCTTACTGAATTATTTCCTTGATTCCTCTGGTTTTGCTTCCTCTGTGTTTTCTCTTCTTCCTTTAAGGCTGCCTGATAAGCATCCTCAATTGCCTTCATATTTAATAAACTGATCTCATCCTGGATATCTTTTAGGTCCCTATATTACTAGTATAGTCCCTTATTATCGTTAGTGTAACCCCCTTATTGTTATTATTGTAACCTTGTAACCCCCATATTGTTATTATTGTTCCCTTAAATTATTATTGTTAGGTAGGCTACGATTACATTGTGGCCCATTAGGATTATATTATGGCCCCATGGACTCCTATATATAGAAAGGAGGTTTTGTAAATTGTATCATCCAAGAATTGTTCATTTATGTAATGTATTGGAGGTTGCCCCCTTGAAGTGGCTTATTTATAAGGCATTGATATATCTTTTCTTCTATTTTTGGAGCTAGTTACACAACATTTGGTATCAGAGGGTTGGATTCTAGGGTTTCGCTACTCTAAACAGGTCATTGTGGAATTTTCGCTATAAATTTTTTTCTACGAAGGTTCAGAATCTAAAATTTTTAGGGTTCGAAGAAAAAATTCTGAGGAAACTCATCAAAAAATTGCAGATCTTGGTTCACAATATTTTCAGAGATATGATCTGTGTAAGGTAGTGCTTTTTCAAGCTCTCGAAATTCATCTCAAAGAGGTGATCGTGGGAAAAGTTTTATAACTCTCTCTCTGAGCATCAGATTGGAGTGCCATAAAAAGAGGTCACAAGTACATGGACTGTAGTCTCTTGGCTATCAATTTCAAACATAAAAGACGAAATAGTGACACGTGGAAAGTCGTACAAGTTCACTCTACTGAGCTAGTCCATAATTAGGTCATTGTGGGAGATTGGACATAACTTTGTCTTGGAGAATCCAAATCAGGTTAGAACTGTGGCATTCAAAAGAGAATTCATAGGGATACTTTAGTGATGAATTTCAGATATTGAAGAGCCACAATCACAAATATAATCCAATTTCAATATCGACCTCCTCAAAAGCAAGAAAAAGGTGTGTATTTTTTTTTCGAATTGCATAAGTCTTGTTTAAAGAATCAATTTGAATTGATTCCAAGGGAATATTGTAGAATAGATATCAATATTGGGTTCTAAAAAATTCTCCGTAAAAATAATTCAACACCCATTAAGCCTTCAGAAAGCTCTACTATGACTCACGAAGATGAAGAATTGCAACATGATCTATCAAATTTACAAGAGCAAGTGCACCAAATTTCACTCTTGCAAAGAGCATAAAAAAATGAAATGGAAGTTTTGAAGAAAGGCATGGAAACGAAGATGGATGGTGTGAAGAATAATATGGATGGTTTGTAGAAAGGCATGGAATCTAAGATAGATGGCATGGAAGCTGGCATGGAATCTAAGATGGATGACATGGAAGCTAAAATGGAAAACATGAAGAATGATCTAAAAGTAGACATGGAAGGTTTGACAAATTTGATACAAGAAATGTTTCGTAATGGTGAAAATATAGTAGAGGAAACTCATGATGAGAACAAATTAAATGTTAATCGTGATTTCATAAACTCTAATGTTGGCGGGAAGAATCACCATATTCAAAAAATGGATATGAGGAAGTTTGATGGAAAGGATCCTGTAACATGGATACTACAGATGGAGCAATATTTTGATCTACATAAGGTGCAAAACACACAAAAGGTACGCATTGCAACTTTACATTTAGAAAAAAATACATTTGTAGGGTATCGATGGCTTTTCTCCCGTAAAAAAGTTGTCACTTGGTCAATTTTTACAGAGGAAATGATAGCACATTATGAGGATACAAAGAGCAACACCTTCTTTAGCCAATTGATAAATCTCAAACAAAATGGTTTAGTGGGGGAGCACATTGAGGACTTCCAAAAATTGAATATAAGGGTAACTAATATTCCAGAGGAACACAATATTGATCTCTTCATAGGCACTTTAAAGGATAACATCCAACATGAAGTTCGTGTTTTGGAACCTGATTCATTGGAGAAGGCATTCAGGTTGGAAAGAAAAATTGAATGTAAAATTATGGCGACAAGGAAGCCTACCACTCACTTCTATAAAGAAGGAAGTGTTGCTACGCCTAGTTTCCACAACCTAAAAGGTTGACACCACAAAAATTGGAAGAAAAAAGAGCAAAAGGGCTTTTCTACAGTTGTGATAAAAAATACACTAAAGGTCATAAGTGTGCTGAGAAGAAATTATTTTACATAGATTGTGAAGAGAAATAAGAAAATGAACAAGAAGAGGATATACACCAAGAACCAATCGTAGAAGAGGAAGAAATGAGTCTGACCATATCGTGTAATGCACTAGCAGGAATCACCACTGCTCAAACTCTCAAGATAGAAGGACATATCAGGAAGAAAAAGGTAATAGTGTTGATTGATTGAGGTAGCACCCATAATTTTATTCATTGTAAGGTAGCCAAGGAATTAAATTGTTTCCTATACCCAGCACCACAATGTCAAGTGATGGTTGCAAATGGAGAAACTATAAATTGCTCTGGAAAATGAAATAATATCAAGCTAACCATGGGGGGATATGTATTGAATAGTCCAATGCTTTCCATTCCTATGGGAGGTGTTGATGTTGTACTAGGATTACAATGGTTACAATCTTTGCGGATGCTGGCTTTTAATTTTCAAGAACCTTTCTTGAAATTTTTTTCAGAAGGAAAGGAAGTCGAATTATGGGGTATTGCAGGGAAGCCTGTTGGGAAAAATACTGAGAGGGGGGGTGAATCAGTATTTAGTGCAGACTGAAATTTTTTTACCTTTTCTTTCTCTAAGACCCATACGCTACTTTAATGAACCCAAGTCGCATATATACGCGGATATCCTCAATGAAACTCGCGTATTACCAGAGATCTTATTATGCAAATAATTCTTTACTTAGATCTTTGCATCATTCATTCATTAGATGTTTAGTAAGCAGTAAACATGTGCAGTAAGAAAAGAATAAATCATCACACATAAGCAACACACATGAACACCAGGATTTAAGGTGGAAACCCAATTCGGGAGAAAACCACCGCTGCCTTCGTCTCAGTCTTCACAATTTATTATAAAGAAAACATCTTACAACATTGTGCTGGCACAGACTCATACCAGCACGTAGGCACCCACCTACAGAAGGCTACAACCTTCTCTCGTTTACCAACCTCTCCTGTACGAGAGCTACAACCCCCTGCTCTCGTTTACCAGCCTCTCCTGGAAGGGAGCTACTACCCCCTGCTCTCGTTTACCAGCTACCACTAGAAGGGAGCTACTACCCCCTGCTCTCGTTTACCAGCTACCACTGGAAGGGAGATACAACCCCCTTATTGAGGGCTTCGACCCTCAGCACCATTGCGGACGACGTTTCATCATTTTTCATACTGGATCCAACAGCTTCCATACAACACACCTTGTAGGCCACTTTTCATCAGATTTTCAGACTGGACCCTCTCCACACATTTAAGCTCAACATACATCAAACTGAAACTTATAACCCCATCAATTCATTCATTGAATCATCAACCAATCAACCAACAACTTGATATTCAATTAACATAATCATTAGCATATTCAACATTAAAACAACCCAGATCTATATGAATATATTATTGATAGATAGCAGTAAACCAACAAAACAGATCAGATATTTCATTCCACTTACTTCAGAAAACCCTAGATTCCATACGCGCTTTTACTTCACTGAACCTGCGTATATACGCGCTTTCACAGAAACAAACCTGCGTATACATCTTCACATATTTCAGAACTAATCTCACATTCCATACGCGCATTTGCTGAATCCAACCTGCGTATATATGTTATTTCTCTGAAACGAACCCGCGTATAGGTTTATAAATTTTCAGGACTTGTGTAGCTCTTCAGATCAAACAAATAATTCAGATTTCATCCTTTTCTTTAGCCAAAGATTTGCCAGATCACAAACCTAAATATTCCATAAACAGATCTAGAACATACATAGCGATTTCAGATCTAGAGATCCCTCTTCATCATTTTCTTCATCCATCATTTTATTCATAGGTGCATTATTTGTTCAGATCTAACTGTAACCCTTTTCATACAGATATACTTTAGAGTGAAGTATTCATTCAATACCCAGACACATGCACACCTTGCGCTATGATCTTCTTCTACTGAAATAGATTTAGTCTTTTTCAATACCATGAGTCAAAACCACTCAACTAATAATGGTATTCCTGGACAGGATCAAATAGATATTCCAATGCTCAATACAATGGGTCAATACCATGGTAAAATCCCTTGGTTTTATTAATTTAGAGCGCAAATATGCATACGCTACTTGGCACGTACTTTTTTGCATACATACGTGACTTATCCTTAACAAACCCACATATGCCTTGTGACATACCTTGTTCAACATTATTCTGGCACTTTCTGAGCTATTTCTGAAATGATCTATAGATACATCAGATTTACATCATTAAGAATTCATCAAGTAAGTTTTCATCAAGGACAGCTTCATCAGGCAGGTTCCATCAAAGTCAACACATTGTATCACATTGCTAGCAATCTCCCCCTTAACTCATCAAGTAGGTTTCCATCAAGGAAAACTTCATCAAGTAGGTTGTCATCAACTTTATCAAGTAGGTTTCCATCAAGGCCAACACTCTGCATCATATTGCCAACAATCTCCCCCTTTGGACTTGATGGCAACCATGATGGTTTTTGATCACCACAACAGATAGATTATAATAATTATTCAGACACCATGATACTCTCCTCATATTCAAACACCATGATATTCTCCCCCTTTTACATCAAGGGCAAAGGGCGGATCAAAACCAAAACAAGGTTTTTCTTCCCTTGTCTAAAGAAGAGCTCTGTAGATCTGATGTGCACTGAAGTTACCATTCTCCCCCTGAGTTCATGTTGAATATTAAACCATATTTTTCAATGAAGTACATGACTCTATGACCTTTCCTATCACCAAAGACTCATACTTACATCAATGATCCAACCAACTGGATTTACATATGTGACTCAAGTATCCAACCAAGTGGGTTTACACATTTTGACTCAACTACCCAACCAAGTGGGTGTACATATTTGAACAAGTCCTTACATGACTGAATATTAAAAATTTACATCATAGGTCTCAACATGACCTTTTCATGAATTTTTGTAATCAATACCAAAAATACCTCAAGAGAGAGGTCATATTTCAGAACCATCATAATGCCAATAATGCATTACTCTCGGCAAGAATAATGAGAATGCCAACACTTCATCCTTTCCACAAGACCAATGCTCCCCCTTAGCTTGTGCATCCTGAACACTTTCAACAACAAATCATCAAGGCATATTTATCAAATATCAGAGAATGAAACAGAATTATGAGAACTGGAACACCACCAGAGATACCAAATAGCATTGCAACTGTGCTGAAGAATGCTGACCCAAAAAAATTTGTCAGCAACCACCCATAGGTGGTTTTTTGTGTATAAACTCGCATATATACACGACTGTCTTTCAGGAAACCCGCATATCCAATTTAATCTTCTGAATTTAAGCAGATCTGATCTTCTGAGAGGTAGAGACATCTCCTAGCTTATGTCTGAGAAATTTGAATGCTTCCCTGGAATATATGAGAAAAGATAGTTAGCAGAATGTAACTAGTTTTCAAGTGTCATCCAATAGTTGTAGCATAAGCACATCAGTAACCAAGCCTTCAGACCTTTTGCAGCATCAACATATTCTTCCCAAGAGGAATTATCATATCAGAACAACTTCTTCAATAGACAATATGTATCAAGCAATCATCCATGTGATCAGTTATCACCAAGATCTTCATGATTCATAAACATATGTAGGAGTTATGTATAAAAGGGCTCGTCCATGATAAAAGTCATCAGCAAAAATCTCTGCATGATCTATTCTTATCCCTGAATCATAAGACTTCCATCTCATCCCCATGTGTAAAAACAAAAGATACTCTTCAGCAAAAAGCAATCATGGCTCATCCATAATCTCATCATAAGAAACCATGTATCATATCATCATCATTTGAGCATGCATATTACGAGAACTAAGGAATAAACAGATAAAATGCCAATAATGCAATCATTAGTAGTTAGATTGATGCTCCCCCTGAACCTGTGCTCTTGTTCTTGAGCCATCTCACTATTTTTCATAATAGAAAATCATACGCTTCTGTCTCCAAAGGAACTCGCGTGTATACGCGGCTTTTGTTCGCAAAACCTGCGTATGGAAAGTGAAACACTGAAAATTTCACTCCTTCATCTCCCCCTGAACTTATGTCACCTGTACCTGTCTTCTTCACATCAAATGCACTGTCAGAAATAAACATAACCAAAATTACCAAACCAACCATGAGAATCACCATACATTGCTCCCCTTGTGATGATACATTACTGATCCCTATAATGTATCTCACATCATTCATGTAGTCATTATGAGAAGTAAGCTTTAGAAGAGGATGACTGCAATAGGGTCAATATTCCCCACGTTTCTGACCGGTCGTCCTTCTTTTTCCATCTTTGCTTGAAATTTCTTATTGTATGCTGGAGATTATCCAATTTCTTAGATCTATTCATCCTGCATTATTTTTCTACATGTCCATACTTGTTACAAGCATAACATCTTATGTGACTAGAGAAGTAAGCATAAGGATCATAATGAGTTTTTCTATTCGTTCTTCTATTGCAACCAGCTGCTTTATGACCATACTTGTTGCATGAAAAAAAATATCCCTTAAAGAAACATCTAGAATTTTTTTGTTTGAGACTGAAACAATCTGCTTCTACAATTGGCAGAAACATGCCCATAATTATGACATTTAAAGCATTCAACATTATTGATCAAAGGAGGGAATGATTTCTTTTGAGAGTTCATGATTGTCGGTTGACCTTTTGATTCTTTCAACACATCAGGTTTTGCATTGATATCCTTTGAATCTTTAGCACTTTCTTGTGAACTAGATTCTCCTTTAATAGTTTCATGAAAACCAAGACCACATTTAATAGAAGGAGACCTTTGACTACTAAGAATATTGTCCAGAATCTTAGTACTATCTTGAAACCTCAAGAGTTTATCTTTTTCTTCTAATTTACCTTTTAAAATGTTTACCTCAACCTCCAATCTTTGGCATTGCTTCTTCATACTTTCTTCAACCCTTCTTCCTTCTTCTACTTGATCATTCAATTTTAAAATATCTTCTTTCAACCCATTTTCTTGTTCTTCAAAAGTTTGTAGAAGTTCTTCATTCTTCTTATTTGATGCTTCCAGATTTGTATTGAGAAAGAGGATTTCTGCTTCAAGTCTTCTACTTTGATAGGTTGCTTTAATTCTGTAGGCTTTGATACATTTCTATTTGTTCCTTCATTCTAGAGATAATATCTATGTGGATATATTCTCTCTAATTAAATGATCTATGTTGATCTTCAACTTTACTCTTCAGAGCTTCTTCTAGATACATAACATTACTTTCACTATTTTCACCATTGCATGCGGAAGGTGAATCACAAGAACAACAATCAATACCTATTTCATCTTCTTCATTTTCTGCGGCACATGTTTTCTAAGGTATCTCCTTTCTTTGAGTAGCCTTCTTCTTTTGCTTCCTTCCCATTGTGACAGATCTCCTTCAAGCGATCAAGCTCCTTCAGAAGGACCTCCTCTGATACCAATTGTTGGGAAAATTACTGAGAGGGGGGGTGAATCAGTATTTAGTGCAGACTGAAATTTTTTTACCTTTTCTTTCTCTAAAAACCATACGCTAATTTAATCAACCCAAGTTGCGTATATACATGGATATCCTCAATGAAACTCGCATATTACTAGAGATATTATTATGCAGATAATTATTTACTTAGATCTTTGCATCATTCATTCATTAGATGTTTAGTAAGCAGTAAAAATGTGCAGTAAGAACAGAATAAATCATCACACATAAGCAACACACATGAACACCAGGATTTAAGGTGGAAACCCAATTCAGGAGAAAACCACCGCTGTCGTCATCTCAGTCTTCAATATTTATTATAAAGAAAACATCTTACAACATTGTGCTGGCGCAGACTCATACCAGCACGCAGGAACCCACCTACAGAAGGCTACAACCTTCTCTCGTTTACTAGCCTCTCCTAGACGGGAGCTACAACCCCCTGCTCTCGTTTACCAACCTCTCCTGGAAGGGAGTTACTACCCCCTTCTCTTGTTTACCAGCTACCACTGGAAAGGAGCTACTACCCCCTGCTCTTGTTTACCAGCTACCACTGGAAGAGAGCTACAACCACCTTACTGAAGGCTTCGACCCTCAGCACCATGGCGGACCACGTTTCATCAATTTTCATACTGGATCCAACAGCTTCCATACAACACACCTTGTAGGCCACTTTTCATCAGATTTTCAGACTGGACCCTCTCCACACATTTAAGCTCAACATACATCAAACTAAAACTTATAACCCCATCAATTCATTCATTGAATCATCAACCAATCAACCAACGACTGGATCTTCAATTAACATAATCATCAGCATATTCAACATTCAAACAACCCAGATCTGTATGAATATATTATTGACAGATAACAGTAAACTAGCAAAACAGATAAGATATTTCATTCCACTTACTTCAGAAAACACTAGATTCCATACGCACTTTTACTTCACTGAACCTGCGTATATACGCGCTTTCATAGAAAAAACCTGCGTATACATCTGCACATATTTCAGAACTAATATCACATTCCATACGCGCTTTTGCTGAATCCAACCTGCCTATATACGCGCTTTCTCTGAAACGAATCCGCGTATAGGTTTATAACTTTTCAGGACTTGTGCAGCTCTTCAGATCAGAAAAATGATTCAGATTTCATCCTTTTCTTCAGCCAAATACTCACAAGATCACAGATCTAAATATTCCATAAACAGATCTAGAACATACATAGCCATTTCAAATCTCGAGATCCCTCTTCATCACTTTCTTCATCCATCATTGTATTCATAGGTGCATTATTTTTTTAGATCTAACTGTAACACTTTTCATACAGATATACTTCAGAGTGAAGTATTCATTTAATACCCAGACACATGCACACCTTGCACTATGATATTCTTCTCCTTAAATAGATTTAGACTTTTTCAATACCATGAGTCAAAACCACTCAACTACTAATGGTATTCTTGGACGGGATCAAATAGATATTCCAGCGCTCAATAAAATGGGTCAATACCATGGTAAAATCCCTTGGTTCTATTAATTTAGAGCACAAATAGGCATACGCTACTTGGCACGTACTTTTCCGCGTACATATGCGACTTATCCTTAACAAACCCGCATATGCCTTGTGACATACCTTGTTCAACACTATTTTGGCACTTTCTGAGCTATTTCTGAACTGATCTATAGATGCATCATATTTACATCATTAAGAAATCATCAAGTCAATTTTCATCAAGGACAGCTTCATCAGGCAGGTTCCATCAGAGTAAACACATTGTATCACATTACCAACAATCTCCCCCTTAACTCATCAAGTAGGTTTCCATCAAGGACAACTTCATCAAGTAGATTGTCATCAACTTTATCAAGTAGGTTGCCATGAAGGAAAACACTCTGCATCATATTGCCAACAAAGCCCTGAAATATAATAATCTCTAATGTCATGAGAAATATTCTAAAGAAAGAAAAATGAGGTGTAATTGCACAATTATGCTCACTAGAAGTTCCAACATCAAAATCATCTATTTCTACAGATCTCCAACAAGTCTTGGACAATCATTCCAAGGTGTTTTAAACTCCCAAACGACTCCCAAATATTCATGATCATGATCATGATATTAATTTGATTCCAGGAAGTGTTCCTCCAAATATCAGGCCTTATAGATATCCTTATGTCCAAAAGAGCGAAATTGAACGTATGATTGCAGAAATGTTAGAGGTGGGTATAATTCAACCTAGTCAAAGTTCTTTCTTTACTCCTGTAGTATTCATATAGAAGAAGGATGGATCATGGTGCATGTGTCCGGATTATAGGGAGCTCAATAAGCTCACCATTAAAGATAAATTTCCCATTCCTGTGATTGATGAATTATTGGATGAATTACATGGAGCAATTTATTTTACCAAGTTGGATCTTCGTTCAGGATATCATCAAATTAGAATGAAGACTGAAGATATTCCAAAAACAACATTTCGAACTCATGAGGGTCATTATGAATTTTTGGTCATGCCTTTTGGCTTTACCAATGCACCTTCTACATTTCAAGGGTTAATGAATTCCATTTTCAAACCCTTCCTTAAAAAAATTGTGCTAGTATTTTTTGATGATATACTAATCTATAGCAGTTCTTGGAAGGATCATGTTGAAGATGTTGATAGGGTGCTCAAACTATTGCAGGAGAAACAATTATATGCAAAAAAATCCAAATTTTTCTTTGGAATACAAGAGGTGGAATATCTGGGTCATATTGTATCTCACGAGGGTGTTAAGGTAGACCCTAAAAAAATTAAAAACATTAAGGAATGGAAACTCCCCACAACCATAAAGCAGTTGCGAGGATTTCTCTGGTTAACAGGGTATTATTGCAATTTTGTTAGGAATTATGGGAGAATAGCAACACCTCTATAACAACATTATTGAAGAAAGATGCATTTTCATGGAATCCTAAAGCAACTAAGGCCTTTCAACATTTTAAAGAGTCAATGTGCCTAGCACTAGTCTTAGCTACGCCAGACTTCAAAAAAACCTTTATTATGGAATGTGATGCCTCAGGAAATGGAATTGGTGTTGTTTTGATGCAGGAAGGAAGACGCATTTCTTTTGAAAGTCGTCCAATCAAAGGAAAGTATTTACAAAAACCTATTTATGAGAAGGAAATGTTAGAAATACTGAATGCACTAAAGAAATGGTGAACTTACCTAATGGGAAGACACTTCAAGGTAAAAACTGATCATGATAGTGTTAAACACTTTTTGGAACAAATACTATCTTTAGAAAAGCAGCAAAAGTGGGTCACAAAGATGTTGGGTTATGACTTTGAAATAATCTACAAAAAAGGAAAGCTTAATGTTGTTGCAGATGAACTCTCAAGAAAGAATGAAGAGGTGGAAGCATTTCTTTGTGCCATTTCTATTATCCAACCAGATTGGATAACCGAAGCAAGAGATGAATGGAAGAAGGACAAAGATGTATGCACACTCATTCAAAAGTTGTAGCAAGATCCTAGTAAATCTGATACATTTAGTTGGAAAAATTATTCCTTATGGTACAAAGATCACTTATATCTTTGTAAGAATTCCCAACTAAAACAAAAAATTATTTTGGAATTACACACTTCTACTTTAGGAGGACACTCAAGATTTTAAAAAACTTACCACAGGGTGAAGAAAGAATTTTTTTGGGATGGCCTGAAAACTGATATTCAAAAGTTTGTGGCAGAATGTTTGGTTTTCTAGCAGAATAAATTTGCGACAATTAACACCCCAGGACTTCTACAACCTTTATCCATTCCAAGTCAATGTTGGGAGGAGATTTCAATGGATTTTATCACAGGTTTACCTAAGTCCGAAGGAAAGAGTGTCATCATGGTGGTAGTTGATAGACTTACCAGGTATGCACACTTTTGTGCATTATCTCATCCATTTAAAGCAAGTACAATTGCTACTACATTTATGGACACAATTCAAAAGCTACATGGAAGCCCAAGGGTTATTGTGAGTGACAGAGATCCCATTTTTACTAGAAATTTTTGGATGTAGTTATTTTCTTGTTTGGGTACTCAATTAGCTCATAGCTCATCTTATCATCCTCAATCTGATGGTCAAACTGTGATAGTAAATAAATGTTTGGAAGGATATCTTCGTTATTTTGTATCTGATAAACAAACACAATGGGTCAAGTGGTTACCTCTCGTTGAATAGTGGTATAACACTTCCTTCCATACTGCAGCAAAAATGACCCCATTTATGGCACTTTGTGGATATCATCCACCATCCATCACATCATCTTTAAGGGAAAATTAAAAGGTTCAAGCAGTGGAATATCACATCGAGCATCAACAAGAAGTTCTCCAACTCTTAAAGGATAACGTAAATTTGGCACAAAATCGAATGAAACAATAGAAAGATCAACATCGCAACAAGATAAGTTTTGATGTAGGAGATTGGGTATTTTTATGGCTACAACCATAAAAACAAGTGTCCCTCAAGCAAGCTAAGAAGGATAATAAATTATCGCCAAAGTACTATGGTCCTTACAAGGTGTTGCAAAATATTGGTACTATGGCATAAAAATTGGAGCTTCCTGCTTCTTCACAAGTGCATCCATTTTTCCATGTTTCATGCTTAAAGAAGGTTATAGGTGAAAATATTCCAGTTGAAACAATATTTCTAGAACTTGATGAGGAAGGAAAAATTATATTGGAACCTGGAGCAGTCACAGAAACCAGAACTCGATAGCTATGGAACTGATCAATTTCAAAGTATCTCATCAAGTGGAAGAACTTACCCACTGAAGATTCTACATGGGAGGATGAGAATTTTATACAGAAGCACTCAGAGCTACTCAAGTGTTGAGGACAACACTTTTTTGAAGGAAAGGGGCATGTTAGGTCCCTATATTACTAGTATAGTCTCTTATTTTTGTTAGTGTAACCCCCTTATTGTTATTATTGTACCCTTGTAACCCCCATATTGTTATTATTGTGCCCTTAATTATTATTGTTAGGTTGTCTAGGATTACATTGTGGCCCACTAGGATTACATTATGGCCCCATGGACTCCTATATATAGAAAGGAGGTTTTGTAAATTGTATCATCCAAGAATTGTTCATTTATGTAATGTATTGGAGGTTGCCCCCTCGAAGTGGCTTATTTACAAGGTGTTGATATCTCTTTTCTTCTATTTTTGGAGCTGGTTACACAACAATATCATATCTCAAACCATTTATATACCTAGCCACTTTCTCAACATCATCCTCAACATGTCCAACTCTAATATTCAATTTATAGAATTCCTCCGTATATTCCTTCACTGCCATTCCTTTCTACTCAAATTTTGTAATTGATTAAAAATATTTAATTGATAATGCTTGGGCATGAATTTACCTTTTAATTTTCTCACCATCTTATCCCATTGTTTGATTCCGAGTTTCCATATTCTTTTTCTGGATAGCTTTAATTCTTCCCACAAAATAGTTGCATGGCCTTTTAATCTATTAATTGCAATCTTCACTTTATTTTTGTCTTCAACTTCTTCAAACTCAAAGTACTTGTCGAATGTACTGATCTAGTCCAACAATTCTTATACATTGAGATTTCCCTCATACATAGGTATGTCCACCTCTGGTCTTCCAGTTGCCTTCACCAACATCTTCAACACCTTAGCTGCTTCATTCTCTTGTCCTTGTTATTCTTCATAAGATTCCTCTGCATCACTAGTGCCTCCTTCATCAGGTGCTCTTCTCTGGGCTATTTCCATAGCTTCCATCTGTGTACGAATATTTCCCACTTCTTCTAGCAAAATTGCATTTGCTGCAGGTTGTCCCCGGCCTATTCCTATGCCTCTTCTTGGTGGCATTTTGAAAAAAAACCACAATCTTTTCTCTGATATCAAATGATGCCAGAGCCAAATAGAAAATTGCAATTTTTAATATGTTAATTATAATATACACCCAGAAAATAGAAATAACACTATCACTTGCAAATTAGAAAAAGCACAGGAATCCTTTTCCTAAACACCTTATGCATGGGAAATGCAACACAACATAATGTATGCACAATTTATTAAATGTGAAACACTTAACATAAGTATTGAAACATGGTCAATCCCATTGACTATTCTAATTCCTTCCTTCGTACAATCACCATTGTTCAGTCAAACCTTTGCAAATCCGACGGTCATCGCATTTCAAACAACACATGTTTTAAGACTTTAAAAATTTGCAATATTCGTGGTTTTTCTTCGCAAAATAGGTGATATGTGTCACCTCTAGACCTTTATCGCACACTTTTGATCAATACCAAAAACCGTCGAAGAACGATGTGATATACCACTCGTGGTTTTTAAAGACTGCTATGCTTCATCGCTTCGGTTCACCTAACACACACAATTCTGGGTGGAACAAGGTTCTATCACGGATCAATTACAAATTTTTAAATCAATGATTTGATTTAGAACATTCAATACACAGCTCTGCAATAAACCTTCAATCTATTCACTGTTAATTTCAAATAAAAATTCAAAAATAGAGGAAGGGTATACACAGAATTGATGTTCAAAGAATTTCAACGAAGTTTAACACCCAAACAACAAATTTTCACACCAAATTTCAATCTATTATTCTCAAAGTAGAGATTACAGAATTTTAGCCCTTTGTGGCTTGATTCATCAATTGTTCCAGCTCTCAGTCCGTCTCTTTCACGCTTTCTCTCTATTTATTTTGTTTCACCTATTCACACATTTTTATATTTAAAAAATCCAAAACGTCCTTCCTTTTAAAATATATTTATGTTTAATTTATTCCTATTTCTCATTTCTTGTCTTAATATCCACACATGGAGGAACCAATTCCAATTTTATTTCCTAATTAATCTAAAAATTTCAACAAACTAATTTCTCTAATTTAAAATTAAGATAGAAAATTATTGGCTAGTGTGTATCCATCTCATATTTAGCCACAACATGTGAACATCCAGTCACATTTTTGGCTAAGTCGAGATGCTCTTACATCACAACATCTCTCCTATGTTGAGCTATAAGTGCATCTCATCCCAATTAATTTAAATTTAATATAACTTAAAAAATTATATTTTTATGAAATTTAATTTATCGCTAAAGTTAAGATATTTTCAAGATATTTAAATTTAATATTTATTGCAACTCTTACCAATTTAAACTAGAAATTTCTCTCTCTAAAGATGAGGATAAAGAAATGTGACATGATAAGGCTTCATGTGAAATTTCTTGTAGTTTGAGATTCACTCTATTGGAAGTTCTCCCTTAAAGAGGCAAGTTAATGTTTTTCTAGTAATGAAGATATAACAATTTGATGGTATTTTGGTTCTTTATTTGCTATTGTAATAGTTTAAATTTAACTCTTTAAAATAATAAATATGAGTTAAATATTACAAAAATGATAAAAAAATTAGATTTAAAACTTTGACAAATAATATATTTGATTATTTGTAAATGAACAACTTTGAAATTATTAATTTTTCTACATACTAATCACAAGATAGTCACTAAAATTCATGTTTTTCACATTTTTCCTAGATAATAAACAAAAAAATACAACAATAGTATAAATGATGAAATAAAATAAGTACATATCACTCTCCATTGTCATCATCATGATTATCTTCCTCGCTTGGCATGATAACACTATTGTTCTAAAAAATATGTTTTGATCTAGGGTCATGTATTAATACAAACCACCAACCCCAATCCAATAAATCTGGGTAAAAAACACCTAGTTGCAGTGTTTCGAAAAACAAAAGGCTCCATATATTCATGCCACATCTGTCTAGAGTTGATAGATATCAGCCCACTACTGTGATCTTCCTTTACATTATTTCGATCAAAGGTGTCCCACCACTTGCACCTAAAAATAACACATTGGAACAGAGAGAAGTCCACTTGAATGATATATTGTATCTTTCCAACGTAACCTAATGTACCTTGCATTAGATTTTGATTGAGGTGGCTAGCATGACTAGATTGATCGAACTCGACTTTCACTCCACAATCTTGTGTCATGCATCCATCATCAACATCCTCCGTGACAAAATTATGTCCATATCCCCACATATATGGGAACAAATGCACTTACAAAAATGTGAAGAAATCACAGTGTCATGTTTATAATAACTTAAGAATAATTAAAAATAATATATATATATATATATATATATATATATATATATATATATATATATATATATGTTACAATTCAAAGGCACAATATGAAGTTAAAACTATACAGAAAGAGAATATAATTATCTAGTTAATGCACCCAATCCCTATGTTTAGTGCATCCTCTTCAGCATGCAGGTAATGACAATATGCACTGTATTTCTCTTTGACTTGATAAAAAACCCAAATATTAGGGCATTTCATTGGCATATTTTCTTTTAAATTATCACGATAAGACACGCTTCTATTATTCGACAATTTCAATTATTTCATGTCACTGTCCCATTTCCTCCTCTTCTCTTCGTACAATGCAACCCATAATTGTGTCGATGTCATATTGTAAAGAATGAATTTTTGATGGATTCAATTTTTTAATTCATTAATGATCAAATCAAACCAACACACACACACACACATATATATATATATATATTTAATATGTATGAGATTAAAATATGCATTAATATTATGTTCACTATGAACAGTTATTGTGTAGTAATTTGACAAATGATAAGCCTGCACTTACTCTTTATCATGCAACTCTTACCATTTATTTAAATACGCTCCCCTTCTCTTTTGTTTTCATCTCTTTCATCGTCCCAAATCGCCACACACGGTGTGTTGTTGATCTACTTGATGTACTCAATAGCATAATAGAAGGACTCATACAATATATACCCCTCTTCCATAGAATCCAACCATTTTTCCCTTTGTCAAACAAAAACTTTCAATTTATTCATGTACCTCTCTAAAAGGAACATCTAATGACAAGAAACAACCCAAAATAATTCAACCTAATCTACTAGTTGAATTAGAATATGAACCTGTAAGTTCATAAAAGTCATTGGAAAATCCTTCTCAACGTACAAACAATATCAGTTACATCTTGATGCCAATGTGGAATGCTAACCATACAAATATCCTTTTATGTGATCCAATGTACAAATTCAGATAATTTAGAAATGGCACATCATAGGTCTTGAGGGAATTCATGGTTCACACACCCACGCATGAGAAGAGGCTAATTACATTTCATAGTAAATATTACATTATAGAAAAGTTAACTATAAAATATCTCATTACATAAAAATAAATAAATAAATTATACTTTGACATACATACTCTTATAAGGTTCAAAAGGTCATGTGATTTCAACCCCGACAAATGATATTCCACAGCGAAGCAACATCGTAGTGAATATCGATATAAATAAGGCACCCTCACACTCATTATAACTTCATTTTCCAAATAAATATCATATTTCTTTAAAATCCATGGGACATAACCTTCTTTGAAAGATAATTAGGGACCAACCTCTTCTCTAGTTTCTTGTCTTGGCCAATGTTTATTTTAAGTTTTTGAAGAAATAATATCTCTTCTAATAGCCAATGTGTCACTTTATTTCGATGATATGTGCCTCCATAAAGAAGATGAAATTTTTTTAAACATATGCATGGTATCTAGTAAGTGGGAAATTTTAAGATGCTCCCAATATGGGAGCTCATAAAAGAAAGATTCCCTTTTCATCCCAATGGGAAATTTATCAACACATGTATCAAAGAAATATGTATCATTAAACGTATGATCCCCATTTTGATCAAACATTTCAAAAAACTTCTTCTCTTTCTCCCTCGCATATGCGCTAAGTCATTCACCTAATGCTATTATTGTAGTCCTTTGGGTTCTCTCTAGTTTACCATGAAAAGTGTATGTTTCTCTTCTGTAAGGGTGTTCTTCTGAGAGGAATACCCTGGAGCAGTCATACACAATATTTCATAGGTGGTTGGACCAACTAGCCTTCAAAAAAGGTCCATAACATTTACATCCAAGATACCCTTTTGTTACAAGACATATGAAATTATTGTATACATGTTAACACATTAGCGACCATGAAAATATGAACAATTGCAGTGAATTAAATTAATTTTCGAAAGAATATTGTTACTAAACAAATCACTAAGAATGTAATTTACTATAGAAAAATCCTAAGGCTATATAATCATGCATGGTGTAAACACATATGCCATAAAACATAAAACTCTTGTGACTATTGCAATGGGTCTTGGTACATCGTACACATGCATCCCTTCCTATAATTCCTTCAATTCCTATACCAATGGTTGTAAGTAGACATCCATATTATTCACTTGGCTTCTACAAGGACTATGACAACCAACATAAGATGTTCATTCTTAATGGAAAACCATAGGGAGATATTTTTATTGATTACTATTATAGGTCAAACAATTAGTTTGTATTTTCGAGGCAATATGGGCTGGTACCATCTATGGCTATGTTGAGTCATAGACTTTGTATTTCATCCTTAAATATTCTAATCTATCTATCATCTATATGCTTCATGGAAACTAAATACGTTGGGATTCATATAACTCCTAACTCACTTATATGTGAGGCATGTCATCCCTACAACATAACTAATTCTTTGCAATTAAACAGTCTCTGAATCCTTGGGATTATAGGAATGTGCCTCAATATCTTATGAGGACCATGTGATTAACCCATTTTTTTTAATTACAATACCTGTCATGCCCACATTTCAAACTTATCTCTTTGTATGCATATTTTCATCTATATAGAATACAATCATTCAGACATGCATGATACGATATGTACTCAACATCCAATATTTTCAAAAATTGCTTTACCTCTTCGCAGATACCCAACAAGACATTATCACTCAAAAGAACCTTATCTTTGAATATGTTGAAGTTAGTAGGGAATATAATTGTACAATGTAAATATTTAATATTCATAAAATCGACCATTTTTAAATATGATTGTGTGACAAAATAAAATGAACTTGATCCATCATGCAAGCCAATTACCTTAATATTACTGAGAAACATGCTTTCAACATGCCAAAATTTTATTTTATTTTGTACATAAACATCACTGTACCCAACTAAGTAGACTTTGAGTTGTTTTTAGGTCCAAAGAGAGGGGTGGTGGAAGCAAATTTCAATCTTTCAAATAAGGTACCAGTGATATGAGCATCATTCCCTAGCTCATCATTCTGGAATGCATATAAAAAATGACCTGAAAGGACTGTATTAGTTTGTTGTGCTAAGTTTCTTTTCAGTTATAAAACATGTAGAATTTGTCTCCATTTGTTTTATTAAGGAATGAGTAATTTAACCATGAAACATAGATGAATTTTTGAGTTTTAATAATGTAAATAAGCCTAAATAACATTTACCAACAGTGTATAATAGATAAATAACATCACACATAAGTTTTACACAGCAGGCATGATGAAGTAGTTCACCCCTCTTGGGCTACATCTATTGGTCCAGCTCCCAATGGCATGTCCCTCTTTCACTTTATGCTCAAAACTGAAAATACATGTGTTTACAAGCCTCTAATGGTTGTTTTATCTGGACCAGTGGCTCTAGAATGCTAAAATTAGTCTAGGTAGACTCTTGTTTCAGTCAAATTGGTCGAAAATTGACCTGGATAAGCCTTTTCCCAATATCCCCTATAAATCCTCCACTAAATGTGGAGACTGCACTTATTCATAGTTAAAACTGGCCCATAACTATGAAAATAGGGAGCACACTAAAAATTCCGCTAACTGTAACATTAACCGTTAAGGAGTGGTGGTGGCCACATGCTAACCCTTGAAACTCCGGTTAAAATAAAAGTTTGCCGGAACCCATGTTGAAACTACAGTTAACAACTCATTTGACTAGAGTTAGGGTTGGGGTTTACCCCAACCGTCGGCTTAACCATCACACCAAACCCCAAAGTAAGCAACCATGTGACAACATTTAAGGTTATCTGTTAGGGTTAGGTTAATGTAGCAGCCATAATGTTACGGTTTGATGTCTTGGATCAAAACAACAGAGCCACTGGAGTCACGGTCTTGGGAACTGTCGGAGGTAATATTTTGATGCTACAGTTTTAACCCATACCATGTGACCAAAAAAATGGGGCTGCTGGTGGGTTAGGACCGCCGACATCCCCCCCCCCACAACATTGAAACCATTACAATATAAAAGTATTTGGTGAACTAATAGAGTAATAAATAATGAATAGTGGAGTTGATCGAAGGCTATGCACGTGCATGATAGGTCTCAAGATCAAACCCCCTGGACTCCAAAAAAAAAATTATCCTCCTTACAGAGGACACATGGTAGCCTCTGGGCTGGCCACATGTCACCAATCCAATGGAGCACAAAATTTGTACATTCCAAATCAACGTCCCAGAATATGACACTTCATGAAACCTGATTGGATTAGGAAAACGAAATATTCTAAGGAATATTCCATCTTTTGTTGGTTGTACCTGCATGCTGACTAGGCATCCCAGTCACTCATATCACAAAATTTTAGTTGTTTGGGAAATTGATCAGAATGTGATATATCCCTCATACGACATCGATTTTTCAAACCGTTTGTGATGCCAGAATTAAAACGACAAGATATACCTGGTAGCTCAGGTTCGATACAATTTCCAGCACTTTCAATTTTGAGAAAAAATCATGATTTCCTAATCACACCTCCCCATTGGGAAGCTTTTGGACCCCAAAATACTTTGATTACATGTTCAGTAGATGAGGCTACATCTCCCTCACCTTTCCAACTTCCATCCAATTTTCCTTGCTTGGCTTACCACCTTTGAGCCCAACTCGAAGGTAGTCGACACTTCTCCTCTTAGATGCTCCTGTCCTCCTGTCAAGGATGGTATCCTCCTTGAGTTCATCTAGAAATTCAAGCAATAAATCTTCAATACAAGGCAGTTGAAAATCACTCCCTTGATCATCAATCAAAGGGGGCTCGTACAAATGCAAATTTCCAACATTGACAGCTGAATACATTTGCATATATGAAGGCAAGTCAAGTTGAAATACATTGTTACCAACTTGCTTGATGATATTGAATGGACCATAGTGAATGGGTTTGAGATTTTTACCTTCTCCTTTCATCCCTTCTTTGCTTATTTGCAACCATACCTCATCTCCTTCTTGAAACCTGTGATCAACTCTATGTTTGTCATGCATCTCCTTGTATTTTCTTTGACTCTTCTTAATATGTTCTTGAACTTGTTGATGAGTAATCTATATTTTCTCAATAAAATTTCGAGCCTTTTCAATATCACTATTCCCATCAATTGCAACATCCTTCTCAAAGACAAATTCTAATGGCGATTTCAGAAAATAACCAAAGCAAACTTCAAAAGGTGAAGTATTTATAGAAGAGTGTTTTTCCTGGTTGTAATCATGTTGAATGTAATGTAGTTTTTCATCCCACAACTTTGGATTTTTGTTGCAATATCCTCTCAATAGATGCACAATGGTCCTGTTCACCACCTCAGTTTGGCCATCAGTTTGTGGATGAAAAGAAGTACTCTTTTTCAACTTTGTGTCCATCATCTTCCAAATATTGGACCAAAAATTCCCAACAAACCTAGGATCACTGTCACTAACAATAGAAGTTGGAAATCCATAATGAACCCATACATGTTGAAAATAAATTTTAGCAGTTTGTTCAATAGTTATGGTTTTCTTACATGGCATAAGTATACACATTTTACTGAATCTATCCACAACTACATAAAGATAATCATGTTGTTTTCTTGACATAGGTAGACCTCCAAAAAAGTCCATGGAAACACTCTCCGATGGCCTTGATGGTACCAGTAGTGGCGTGTACAGCCCAATATTCCTATTGCTAGGCTTTCTTGTTACACACATAGAACAACCTCTTATAAAACGTGACACACTATCTATCATGTGAGGCCAATAGCAATACCTTTTTAGATGTGCCACTATTTTTCTTACCCCAAAGTGTCCAGCAATAAGAGATGAATGAGCATCCCTCATGACACTAAACCTATCTCGTTGTGGTATACATAGCTTACCCAAATGAAACAGAAAATTTTTATGCATGTGATAATCATTTTTGTCAACTTGATTCCGTTCACTCAAACTAGCATACACATCCTAAAAATCAACATCATGTGCATATTCTTTTATGTAACTCTCATGTACAATAGAATCATTTTTAAGTAAAGTAGAAGCACTTATAATTGGCCTTGAAAGAATGTCAACAAATTTATTGAAAATAACTTTCTTGTCCCTCATAACCAAGTGAAACTATTGAAGAAATCCCATCCACCTGAAATTTCATGATTGCTGCAATTTTGTTTGCGACTGCAAGTAGTGTAATGCTTGGTGATCAGTATGTATATTCGTCTCTTTACCCATAAATTAGTGTTTCCACTTCTTGACGCTTTGGATCAATGCATACAGCTCTTTTTCCTATGTCAGATAATTAGTTACAGCACCATTGAATGTTTCAGAATGAAAGGAGATAGGCTTACCATGCTGTAAAAAAATTGCGCCCATGGCATAATCACTAGGATTGGTTTGTATCTCAAATGGTTTTCTCAAATTCGGTAATGAAAGGACCAGAGTTGAAATGATATTGTATTTTGAAGCTTAAAAATATTTCCATTGTTTGCCTCCCCATTGGAAGCCTTTGTTCACACTTATCATTACATGCATAGGAGCTATTATGGTAGAAAATTTACCAATAATCTTTCTCCAATACCGAGTTGCGCCTAAGAAACTTCTTACCTTCCTTTTTTAGGGATTGGGTCAATTCACAATGGCTTCCACTTTAGAAGGAACAATTCTCAACTCGCCTCCTCCTACAATGTGTCCCAAATAAACCAGAGAAGTCTTTCTGAAATCACACTTTGAAATCTTAAGAAATAATTTCTCTTTCCTAAAAACATCAAGCACCCTTTTCACATGCAAGACATGTTCTCCTCTTGTTTTTCTGAAAATGAGTATATCATATAAATACATGATCATAAATTCGTCAAGAAATGGATGCAAAACATTATCCATAAAATGCATGAAAGTTGATGGTGCATTACACAAGCCAAATGGCATAACCAACCACTCAAAGAGTCCTTGTTTGGTTTTGAATGTAGTCTTCCATATATCACTTTCTGCAATTCTTACTTGATGATATCCACTTCGTAAATCTAAATTAGTGAAAAAAAATTCTTCTTTCAGCTGATCAAGAAAATCATCTATCCTTGGGAGTGGGTATCAATTCTTTACCATTATTTTTTTCAAAGCTCTAAAGTCTACACACGTGCGCCAAGTCCCATCTTTCTTCGGAATCAAGACTATGGGTGAACCGCATGGCGAAGTGCTTGGCCTTATTAGTCCCTTGTCCAACATGTCCTTTATTTGTGTTGGGTATGTGTTATATTCTTTCCATGACTAAGCACACACTGGGGGGTAATAGGGGGGGCGATAGCGCCCCCTTTGCACTAGGCATAAGTGGTTAGGGGCAGTTCCCCTATGAAAATTTTTTGGTCCTTAATTTCGAGTGGGTAGTCCGGGCCCATGGTTTTGTGCATGGTTTTTGGGTACGATGGTTTTTGGCCGCTAGTATTTTTGTAGATCCGGTCAAGGGAACTACGCTTATGTTCTAATCCAGGGTTGATGGATTAAGGTTCATGTATGATTCAGCATGTATATATATGTGTTGTAGCACTAAGAGGAATATAATGAAAAATCAAGCTGGTCATCTCGATTTGGGATCCAGGGGAAAATCTCTGTGTTTATCTGTTTTATGTTTTATGCTCTCGCTATTGTTTGTTTTCTGTTATAAGATTCATGTGTAGATAATTTCTATTCAGGGTTAAAACCTACATTTGGTATCAGAGCTATTTTGGCTTCAAGGGGACGTCTTTGCTGCTGAGGGTTTTTTTCTCGGGCCTGAGGTAGACGCTATTCAGTGGGAGATCTGCAGGATCGATTATTGTGGTGAAAAAAGATGGTGAGCGGCGGGAATATAGAGATCAAGAAATTTAATGGTCAGAGTTTTGAGTTATGGAAGCTCAATATGGAGGATCTGCTCGTGGATAAAGATCAGTGGGTCGTAGTAGATCCAGGTACTAAACTAACGGAAATTTCAGATGATGATTGGAAGAAACTAGATCAGAACGCTAAGAGCACAATATGGTTGTGTGTCTCAGATTCAGTATTGTTGAATGTATCTAGGGAAGCTACGGTGAAGAATTTGTGGGAAAAACTTTGGAATTTGTACCAATATAAGCCTCTGGTGAATAATTTGTTCCTGTGGAAAAAGTTGCATAACCTGAGGATGAAGGATAGAGACTCAGTGACAAAGCATATGAACACCTTCAATATTGTGGTAAGTCAGTTGTCGTCTGTTGATATTAAAATCTCAGATGAAGATAAGTGCATCAGTTTGTTGTGTTCTCTACCAGACTCGTGGGACAGTCTGGATATTGCAATAGGTAGCAATACAACTACCTTGAATTTTGATGACATTGTCTCAGCATTGTTGTTGGAGGAAATGAGACATAGAAATATGGAGGGCCAGAATGGAGATGCCTTATCTGTACGAGGAAGATCCCAAAACAGAAACAAGAATAAGGTTTCAAGTGGGAGATCCAAATCTAGAGGGAGATCTAAATCTCTTTGAAATTTTGTAAAGGTATGCTGGAAATGCGGAAAGGAAGGGCACTACAAAAGGGAGTGTAGATCTAAAGCTCCTGGGAAAGGAAAGGGATCTGATGATGCTCCTTATTCAGAGGCAAAAACCACCCTTGATGAAGGTGGGGATGTGTATTTGGATTCTTCTTCAAATACACATGTAGATCATGAGTCATGTTAGATTGACTCAGGTGCATCCTTTCACTTCACTCCCCATCGGGAGTGGTTCTGCGAGTATGAGAAATATGATTGTTGTGATGTCTTCCTAGGGGACGATTGGAAGGCCAGAATCGTCGGACATGGAAAGGTCAACCTAAAGCTACAAGGTGGAAGGATTAGAACACTACATGGTGTTCTACATATTCCTGCATTGGACAGAAATTTGATTTCTGTAAGAAAGATGGATGATGCAGGTGTAAAAACAGTGTTCGAGAAAGATGCCTGCAAGATGGTTCGGGGAGCACTGGTATTAATGTGGGGAGTTCAGATTGGAACTCTATACAAGCTACAAGGTAGAACTATTATTAATGGGTGTAGCAATTCTATGGTTCCTGAAATTGGAGTAGAAAGCCTAGCTTTCTCTAGAGAAAATACCATGCTATGGCATCAAAGGCTTGGACATATTGGAGAGAAGGGCCTTCGAATACTGCATAGAAATGGTATGGTAGAAGGTATGTCTAATTTCTCTCTGGATTTCGATTTCTGTGAACATTGTGTATATGGGAAGTAGAATCAGGTGAGTTTTCCTCTTGGTGCTAAGAGGGTGAACAAGATATTAGAACTTTTGCACAGTGATGTGTTTGGACCTATGTCAGTTCCTCCACTGGTAAAGTATGTGTACTATGTTTCATTCATAGATGTCTTCTCAAGGAATACATGGATATATTTCTTGAGGAAGAAATCTGAAGTCTTTGACAGATTTAAAGAATTTAAGGCTCTGGTGGAAAACTAGACAAAGAAGAAGATAAAGGCGCTGAGGACAGATAATTGTAGGGAGTTTTGTAAGAAGGAATTTGAAGAGTTGTGTAAGAAGACTACTCCATTCACACCTCAGAAAAAGAATAATCCATAGCACGACAGAATACTCCTCCATTCACACCTCAAAAAAATGGAGTTGTAGAAATAATGAACAGAACGCTGATGAAAAAGGAAAGAAGCATGCTCAGTGGTATCGGGTTAGGACAAGAATTCTAGGCAGAGGCAGTGGAGATTGCATTCTATCTGGTTAAGAGATCACCTTCATCAGTGTTGGAGGATAAGACTCCACATGAGGTATGGACTGGTAAGAAACCCTCTCTTTCACATCTAAGGGTATTTGGATGTGATGCATATGTAAATGTTCCAAAGCAGAAAAGGACCAAGTTGGATAATAAATATGAAAGGTGCATCTTTATTGGGTATAAGGATGGTTTAAAAGGTTACAAGCATTGGAACCCAAAAACAAGGAAGGTTGTGTACAGTCGAGATGTGGTGTTTAGAGAGGCGAAAAATGTTGTTAAACATGAATTCATACCAAAGGAACCTGAGAAGATAGAGTTTTATCTAAAGGAAGATGAATCGGACTCTACAACAGAAGAAGGCTCAGAAGGGAAGAGCCACAAACTCCAGCTATGAGAAGATCAACTCGGGAAAGAAGACAAACAGAAAGGTATAGTCCATCTACTTTCTATTCAAATTTCGCCTTAACTGTAACTGATGATGATCCCAAAACTATCAAGGAGGCAGATTCAGAGGATGGAAAATTATGGAAGGAGGCCATGGTTGATGAAATGGCATCCTTGCACAAAAATGAGCCATGGGATCTGGTGGAGTTGCCGGCTGGAAGGAAGCCCATCGGGAGCAAATGGGTGTTTAAAAAGAAGATGAATGTAGAAGGCAAGGTGGAGAAATACAAAGCTCGGTTGGTAGCAAAAGGTTATTCACAGGTGTCGGGAATTGATTTTGGTGATATTTTTTCTCTTGTTGCCAAAGTTACTTCTATTAGATTACTTTTATCTGTTGCTACTACATTTGATTTTGAGATAGAATAGATGGATGTGAAGACAAAATTTATTCATGGGGATATAGAAGAGGAGATCTACATGAAGCAACCTGAAGGCTTTATGGTGAAGGGTAAGAAAGAACTGGTATGCAGGTTGAAGAAGTCTCTGTATGGGTTAAAAGAGTCACCAAGGATGTGGTATCAGAAATTTGATACCTATATAAGGGGACTTGGCTTCACCAGAAGCAAGGAGGATCACTGTGTTTATTTTAAATTAATTGGTGACCGTGTTATTTATTTGGTCTTGTATGTGGATGATATGTTGTTGATTGGAAATGACAAAGAAATTATCCAAGATTTGAAGACCCAACTGTTCTCCAAATTCGACATGAAGGATCTTGGTGCTGCAAACTATATTTTGGGTATGGAAATTAAGAGAGATTGGGCAAAGAGGAAGCTCTGGTTAAACCAGAGGAAGTATGTCGAGACTATATTGCAGAGGTTCAATATGCAGGATAGTAAACCAGTGAATGTTCCTATTCCTGTAGGTGTAAAGCTGTCTGCTGAACAGTGTCCCAAGGCACAAGAAGAAGAGGAGTATATGTCCCGTGTTCCATATGCAAGTGTAGTGGGTAGCCTGATGTATGCAATGGTTTGTACTAGACTAGACATTGTACATGCAGTGGAAGTATTGAGCAGGTTTATGTCAAACCCGAGGAAAAAGGAAGCATTGTACAAAAATGAAGTGGGTTTTCGACATTACATGGCACTAGTGATTATGGCTTGTGCTACTGTGGAAGACCAGATTGGAAAGAATGTTGGATATTCATGGTTTTGTTGATGCAGACTGGGCTGAGATCTAGACCAAAGAAGATCTACAAGTGGGTATGTGTTTAGCCTCCTTGGAAGGAGGAGTAGTCACCGCTGAGGAATTAAATACAATAGTGGCTCTTTCAACAATATAGGCAAAATACATGGCATCCACTCATGCAAGTAAGGAGGCAGTTTGGTTGCAGAGATTGTGTTCAAGTATGGGGTTGGTCCAACAAGCTATAAGGATAGATTGTGATAGCCAAAGTGCAATTTTCTTGGATAAGAACCCTGCTTATCATTCAAAGACAAAGCACATTGATGTTCAATATCACTTTTTTATAGATATGGTTGAGGCTAAAAGGTTGTTGCTGGTAAAGGTGGACACTTTGAATAATGTTGCATATGCATTGATGAAGTCTGTGAGCACTCAGAAGTTCTCTTGGTGTATAGAAACAATGGGTGTTGAATAATTGGGCCAATGACTAAGCTCTCCTGTGGCCCCCTATGGAAAGAAAACAAAAAGTGGGAGAATGTTGGGTATGTGTTATATTCTTTCCACGACTAAGCACGCGCGGGGGGGAAATAGCCCCCCCTTTGCGTTAGGTGCAAGGGGTCCTGGGCAGTGCCCCGGTGAAAATTTTTTGGTCCTTAATTTCTGGTGGGTAGTCCGCACCCATGGTTTTGTGCATGGTTTTGGACATGGTTTTTGGGTACGATGGTTTTCAGCCCCTAGTATTTTTGTAGATCCGGTCAAGGGAACTACGGTTATGTTCTAATCCAGGGTTAATGGATTAGGGTTCATGTATGCTTTGGCATGTATATATATGTGTTGTAACACTAAAAGGAATATAATGAAAAATCAAGCTGGTCATCCTGATTTGGGATCCATGGGAAAATCTCTATGTTTATCTATTTTATGTTTTATGCTCTCGCTATTGTTTATTTTATGTTATAAGATTCATGTGTAGATAATTTTTGTTCAGGGATAAAACCTACAATTTTTCTCTTTATTTCGGCATTATCAATGATCGACATGCGATACATGCCGATGTTCGGAAGAGGAAAATATTTTTGCAACTAAATCTCATGTTGAATATCCCTTTTTGGAGGCAATCATGATGTGCATCAACTACATCATATAAATTTGATTTCAACTTAGGATCACAATCCTCAAATGATTCATGATTAACATTAGCTTTAGGCTTAGTCATTAGAAGAACAAAATTCTTACTTGAATTCACCAGCCTTTTTACCTGTCCAACATTTACCATTGCAATATTTGTCTTCTTGCGATGTGCTCTAACAATGTACTCCTTGCCATCTTTGAATAAATGGTATTTGTTCTCATGGTGATGGAAGATCTCTTTCCTGTCATAAAAGTAAGGACTTCCCAAAAAAATACCTGTAATATCAAGTGGAACCACATCTAATTCAACTGTGTCAACAAAATGTTCAGTTATTACAAAGCGCAATATGCACTTCTTTGAAACCTGTAAATTTTCATCCTTAAAAATCCACCCGCGTGGATATGGTTTTGGATGTGGAATGGTCTCAAGATTAAGTTTCTTGACCAAGTCTTCAGAGATTAAGTTTTCTTGTGACCCACTATCAAACAGTGTGTCAATCTTGGTATGTTTGGATATGAACCTCACATGAAACAATTCAATTCTCTCTTCTTCATTTGGAGCTTGTATGTGACAGTTTGATGTACTAGTACTGGGTTTTGTTTCAATTTCTTTCCCCTTTATTTTCTTCAATCCCATGGCTGTAATTTTAGATTCATCACCTGAATCCTCTCCTAAATCATGTTGATTTTTAGTTGCAGTTTTCTATTTCCCTTTGTTGTTCTGATGTTTGGGCCTCTTTCCAGGATGTAATTTCCAACAATTTTTCTCTTCATGGCCATCTCTTGAAAAATGTTTACAAACCAATTTTTATCCCTCTTTCTTTATAGATGCATTCTTTTTTCCCTTACCTTTTGAGGTATTCTCTTTGTTTTTTCCCCTTAAAATGTTTCTTCCTACGCTCATTAGTAATGTTTTTCCCTCTAGCTTCTAGATGTGTGGCCTGAACACAAACTTCATCTAGACTTGTAGGGTTAAACATGAGAATAGTATGTATTAGGTAGCTATGTAAGCCTCCTATGTACTTGAGAAAAGTATCCGGGCTATGAAAATCTACCCCTAATAAGAGAGCTCTTCTCCTAAATTCTTGGGTGTATTCTTGCACATTATGTTCTTTCAATTGTCTAAAATTTTTCCAGTTCATTATGGCTTTCTGCATATGAGCTAATGGATAAAATTGTTGTTTTATTGCAGTAATGAAATCAGTACATGATATAATAATCTTACCATTCTTCTTGATATCCTCCTTTTTCTTAGCTTCCCACCAAACAAGTGCTGTACCTTCCATTCTCAATGAAGCTAGTTGGATTTTGGTATCATCATCATGAAGGTTCTGAATTCTCAATTAGACCTCAAATTGCCTAATCCAATTATCAAGATTTTCTGTATTGACTTCACAATTAAACATTGCTAATTCAAACTTAACATAAAGTTTTATAAAAGAAATTTTACCAGTGTTCTTTGACTTGTGTGGCTAATGTACTGAAGATGAAGTAGAGGATGATGATGATGAGGGTGAGGATGGTGACTTTCCACGGCCTCCATTTCCTCCATTGACCTTCTTTAATTTAACTTCATCATTTTGACCCCATGATGGTCCCTGTCCTTCCTTGTGAAGTTTGGATCCTTATTCTTCTAGTATCTCATTCCTTTCTTGATAAAGGACTCTTACCATCTCAGTCATGTCAAGGAATTATTTCCTAAACACCCTTTCTTCTTCTTTGGCATCCAACTCTTCATGGATTTCTTCTTCCTCTGGAGGCATGCTTAATGTTTCTTCTACTTCTTTTGGAGGTGAACTAGGCGGTGGAGAAAGTTGCAATCTTTCTCTTCTTTGTTGTGGCTCACTTTGAGAACCTCTTGCTTCCACCAATTTTCCTTCTCCTCTCTTAATATTGAGCCGAGTAAGCATGTGAAAACTTGCAAACAGTTAAACAAATATTTTCACACAACAATCACAAGAGAAAAAAATCTAGCTCTGATACCAATCTGATCTGAAAGGATTATATTAGTTTTTTGTGCTAAGTGTATTTTTAGTTATAAAACATGTACAATTTGTCTCCATTTGTTTTATTAATGAATGAGTAATTTAACCATGAAAAATAGATGAATTTGTGAGTTTTAAGCATGTAAATAAGCCAAAATAACACTGAAAAATAGTTTATAACAGAGAAATAACATCACACATAAGCTTTACACAGTAGACATGATGAAGAAATTCACCCCTCCTGGGCTACATCTGCTGGTCCAACTCCCAATGACATGTCCCTCTTTGACATTATGCTCAAAATTTCCAATACATGTGTTTACAAGCCTCTAATGGTTGTTTTCTCTGCACCAGTGGCTTAGAATGATCAAATTAGTTTAGGTAGACTCTTGTTTCACCCAAATTGGTCAAAAATTGACCTGGCTAAGATTTTTCCCAATATCCCCTAAAAATCCTCCACTAAATATGGATATTGCACTTATCTGCAGTTAAAGCTGGCCCATAACTCTGAAAATAGGGAGCTCCCTAAAAATTCCTCTAACTATAACATTAACCATTAAGGAGTGGCGGTAGCCACATGCCAACCCCCGAAACTCCGGATACAATAAAAGTTGGGCGAAACCCATGCCGACACTATAGTTAACAACTCGTTTGACTGGAGTTTGCATCGGGGTTTACCCCAACTGTCAGCTTAACCATCACATCAAACTGCAAAGTAAGCAACCATGTGACAGTGTTTAAGGTTATCCATCGGGGTTATGTTAACGTATCCACTGGTTATAATGTTATGGTTTGATGTCTTGTGATCATAAAAATGAAGTCGCCAGAGTCACGGTCTTGGGAACCATCGGAGATAACATTTTGATGTTGTGGTTTTAACCCATACCATGTGACCAACAAAACGGGGACGTAGGTAGGTTGGGACCACTGTTGGTTCCCCCTCCCCCCGCCCCCCAAACATTGAAACCAATACAATATAAAAGTATTCGGTGAACTAATAGGGTAAGAAAAAATGAATAGAAGAGTTGGTCGAAGGTTACGCAGGCGTGCCAGAGGTCACAGGGTCGAGCCCCCATGATTCCACAAAAATTTGATTCTCCGTACAGGGGACACATGACAACCTCTAGGCTACCCATGTGTCACCATCATTAATCTAGGATTGCAGCTAGAAGGGGCCATGTTCCAATTAGCAGGATGAAGAGGTTGTTCATTTCCATATACAAACTGTTTATGATATGCTGCTCTTGATAAGAGCTTTTGACATTTTTGAAAATATGGAGTAATATTTTCTACATCCGAACTTGATTCTGAATAAGGTTCTTGCAAATTTGGATACATTTTTATTCAAATTGACATGATTAAAAAAAAAATCAATTAAATAATTGAAATATGAATAAAATATGAACTTATAGAGATGGAAAAGGAGAACTATGTGAAGGACTTTGATCAACAATATGGAAGGATATGGATTTTAAAGAATTGGCCATTTGATATTATTGAGGTAGTGTCCCTGCATTTGAGAAAAATCAGAAATAAAATTTTGTTTGCATATCGAAAATTAATCTCGACAACCATATACCCACAATCTGAATTTCAATATAGTTTTCAAACAACTTTTCAATAATAAGATGACGTTAAGAATAAAATTTATACTATGGACTAATTTAATTCACGTGGATGCATTCTAAATGATAATTTGAGATTAATATACCATTTTATGCGAAATTAAAATTGCAGATAAATTTTAAACCAAACCGGTGTGCTTATTATAACAAATCCTATCGATGCATTTAAAACATTAACAACATAAGGATGTTCAAATAATTCCCACTACAGTTTCCGAAATTCTAAAAAATATATGTTATCATATCAATGCTCTTCTAAAAAAACACACTGATGCATTAAAAAAAACAACACCACTACACACTTGTTTCTTCATTAAAAAAAACATAAAAATGAATTCAACCAACTCGTTGCTCTTATAAAAATTACAAAATCGATGTTTTTTCAATAGAAACTGCACCATTGCATTAAAAAACTTGAACGCATCGTTTCAGGAATTCGAAAAAAAATGTACCATGTTGGTGCCTTGAAATTTTTTTTCATCCCAGTAATGTCAGTGCATTTTTTTCATAAATGCACTGGTGCACTTGACTATCGAATGCACTGATGTGCTGTGAAATTGAAAAAAAAATTGTGAATTTTTTTTCTTTAAAAAGAAATACGAGCGACAATTGATTTTTCGAAATCTAATTTCATAAAGTATTTTAAATAGTAAAATTTATTCACCATTTCATTAATTTACCCAAAATTTTAAGTGAGCTATTTGCAAGAGAGACATACCAAGAGAATTGAGTAGCAGCAAAATACTTTGGAGAAACAAAACTATTTAGAAGATCAGAATCTGAAAGGTATTGTGATTCGATTAAAAAACGTGCATAGTAAAAATTTTAATTTTTTATTGTCTATTTTACTAATAAAAAAATTTACAAATTTTGTTAGGGTTTAATTAAAAGAGAGATCATTTGAAAGAGAGACATACTCATAGCTCTATGGAGCTACAAAATATTTTGGATTTGTCGAAAGATAAAAAGTTTAATGGTATGGTGATTCACTCAAAACCTTAGATATCAAAAATATTAATTGTTACTATTAAAATATTTTACAACCTCTAGATTTATCCATAATTCAGAATAAATATATATATATTTAAAATCCCTTACTATGGATTTTACTAGTAAAAAAATTTACGATATCCTTTCCTATTTAAGTTTAATTAAAATTCAGAAAAAAATAAAACAAAAAATCAATACTTACCTTAAACTATTGCTTCTTCCTACAAAATTTCACCTTAGAGTTTAACTTCCTCTACCACTTCAAAATTAGGGTTTTTCAATTTAGGGATTTTATGTTTAACAGTTTTGTGTGTTTACTATATATAGGGTGTTTGACATGTAAAGTAGGGGAATCAATTATTGAATTAGATGCAAACATTATCGGACATCTCCATATGTTTTAAAAATGGCTATATGTTTCGCGGTGCATCCTCTGTACTATAACGCACCGATGCTTCCTCTGTAATACAACACACTAACATATTAGAGCACTTTCTATTCTGTCTAGTATCTTAATTGTTGTTCCTGGTGTAATATAATGCACTAACAAGCATCTTCCAAATAAAATTGTTAAATCATTTCAGTGCACTTATTCTTACAAATTGCACCATAATATTTTAAAATTATTTAAAAAATAATAATTTTCCATGATGTTGTTGAAAAATTAAACACTTGGTGTGTTTAATGTTCTAAACACACTGATGTGTTTATTTAAACAAACAGACTCGTTAATAGAGAATTTTTTCTGAATATTATTTTATTTATTTGTAAAATATATTTAATAACTTCTATATTGAATATTACAGGTTTTATACTGATAAAAAAAAAAAATCTCAAAATGTCTCAAGTAACAAAAGTATTGGTTGACACAATGATAACACATAAGAAAAAACAGAGAAGGAATTTTTTGTGTAAATTCTTTACAAAATTAATATGCTTGAGCTATATTTAAGTTTAACTAATATGTATTGGTTGATGTGTTTCACAAAAAGCCACAAAATGAATAAGGTCAATAATATTATTTATAATCTAAGTGTATAAGAGCATGAAATTCTAACAAAAAAATTGCAGAATGATAAATCACAAGAATGAAAAAATATTATTCAATATGATTTTTTATTTTATTTTAATTAATAATATAATTAATAATATTAGATAACATGTTTCAAACGATCTATTAATTCATATATTTTTAATGTTCTATAGGGAGCATCCAAATATCAATGTCCTTCTAAGAAAAGAAAAAATATAAAACATGTAAATGATGATGAATTGGCTCTTAGCTCATTTGCAATACTGTTGGACTATTAGTGTAAATATTTCAGGGGGATGTACCAAAAACGTTTCACTTAATTCACTCATGAAAAATTACCCTAACAACAATATATTTGTTTTTTTACTTTAGATTTGCAATGAAAAAATAAGAAAACCCTGCAAAAAAAAGATTGTACACAATCTAAAACATAAAAAACACCAAATAACTGACACAATCAACCAATAGAATATGCCTTTGAATGAATAATAATTTTACTATAAAACACCTACTGAAGGAGGTTTATAACATGGATATGCAAATCCCCCTCTGGGGGATGGGTCCTTTGATTTCATGGTGCTTCAATGATATTTTTTTCTCTCTCAATATGTAGAAAATCCAAAACAGAAAATAGAATTCAAGTGGGAGCTCAAATTTGAAAAGGTGATAGTGGTGATGATGATAGTTATCATGGTGAAGGATGAATGGAAAACCCTCTTATTTATAACAAAGTTTTAGGTTAATCTCAAAAATGAGAAATAATAAAATATTATTGACCAAATCAAGATCTAAATGTTAGGAATACTTTATTATATTTTTTGGAGGGGGGAAATATATTGAAAATGGGAAAATATTTGTATTTAGAAGGAATTAATAAATAAATTATTTATTAATCACTTCGCAGGAATTAAGAATGGTGTGAGATTGAAAAAATTAAATGGTTTAACAATATTATGATTTATTTAATTATTCGAAGGTGATTTAGGCAAATGTGACAACAAATAATTATCAAATAATGATTCAATAATTATTCCTAGAGAAAATTAAATAAATAATTATTTATTCAATTATTCTCATGGGTTTTTTTTTTTAAATCAGAAATAATTTAAATAAAATGGTTTACTAAATTATTTCCCATGGTGAAAGTGACTTTACTATGGTAAATTTAATCCCACATGGTGTATTTTCACCCACCTAGGTAGAAATTGTTAGGTGATCGTTTTTTAGGTGATAAAAAATTTTCCCCCAATATATGAGTGTTAGGAAAAAATAATAGGACCGACATACGTTGTAGGTTACACTTTCATGAGACACCAAAGGGGATTCTAAGAGAGAGAGAGAGAGAGAGAGAGAGAGAGAGATCTGAAGCAATACAAGGAAGGATAGTTAATGGAAGGGGTGA
The DNA here is from genome assembly GCA_034641835.2 of Pinus albicaulis. NCBI lineage: Eukaryota > Viridiplantae > Streptophyta > Pinopsida > Pinales > Pinaceae > Pinus > Pinus albicaulis. The sequence goes on along the minus strand of CM076577.1, from coordinate 400,007,747 downwards.
GATCTACTAATAAGATATAAGTCTCCTTTTATTTTGGAGTACATGATCTCAAATGAGGCATGGGAGGTATCCCATAACCACCAAGATAATTGAGTAAAAATAATAATGGTGGACCCAACAATGTGGTAATGAGCTGCAAATTACATGATACATGATACATGATATGATGGCATCAATGGGATAGAGTTTTATACAATAATACAATGAGTCCCATATAGATAATGCATGTAGAAAACATAAGCGATGACTAAATAAAAAAACATTAGAGTACATGAGATATAAAGCCCCTCAAGATGACATGATTAGGGGAGATCATAACCAAAGGATCCCTGCTAAAAGAGAAATCCTTTTGAATATATGAATGGACCATCTGAAGGAGATATGCACATGGTGGGTGTTGCATGATGATGAAGCTGAACAACTCAAATATATGGAACTACATCTGAGGCTGGATCATGATTCTACTATCATCCAGGCATGTTGGGGTGCTCCCTGAACGGACACCCCCTCATGAGGTTTATAACATCTCACACACACCTGAGAAACATTGGTACAATATTTTGGATCACCGGACCATCAAGTGCACGATTCTTTATCCTGTGGTAATGAGATGCAGTCGAGCAAGTGAGAAACAACCAAGCCAAAGGGAAATAATGATTCCCTTTGCTTGATGCGACATACCAAATAAGGATGAAAGTATGAACCAAGGTACATCTCCCTATAGACCACACTTATGTAATAAATGTGTTAAGGTCAACAGAAGAGAGCTCACCAAAGTTGAGGCAATGAGTAATCCTTAACAAAGGCACGAGGGATCATCAGAAAGTGACTGATGGACTTCCACCGTGGATGATGGTGGAAGGAACCAGGATGAGTGGTGGGTTTGTGACTTCCCTTATCTAGAGGGGATGGTCAATTACTTAGACTGAGGTTTTTCAAATACAGATTTTTATATCTGGAGGCCAAATATAAGTGAAATGAGATGAATGCGATAAAAATATGGATGGAACAATGCAACTGGACTCAATGGGACTCAAAACAGACTCCATAGATATGTGGGTCACTCATCTCTAATGCATTGAATAAGGGTGATTCAATGATGCTACCACATGGGGGAGCCCGAAGGGGACCATAAAAACATGAGTAAATAATGGTTACTCATGAAGAAAATCGACGTATGAGTCTACAAGTGAAAAGGTAAAGTGGTGCCAGAGTATAGGCAACTCATATGAAAAAATTATATTTTAATAGGCGTCAAAGTGGAACCTTGTGGAAAAAATTTCTTCCTAATGAAGTGTAAAATTACAAAAAGCAAACCAAGACCCATTATAGAACTCGGTGATAGATTTCCAATGGTGTAGATGGTTCATCAAACCAAGCTATGGTTTGGTCACAATGGGTGATGAAAACACTAGGGATTTTTCCTTTAAAAGGGATTCTTGCCCCCAAATCCAATTCATTTTCATAGTGAGTTGTTGAAGGATTTGGAGAGAAGGAGAAGACCCTAAATCATGAAGATATCATAGCGGAAAAAATAACCATCAAAATTCATCTTTGCAGCTTTCTAGTTGGTGGCTTTACTCAAAAATCTATTTAATGCTTCTTGGAAGAACGCTTCCTGATGAAGAATCAAGGTAAGCAAAAATGAATACAAGAATGAACTACTAGAGAAGGCATAGGATCATACCCACCCACTAAGTCAAACATGGGGAGTAGGTGGTAAGTGTGGTAGCACATTGAGTATAATATTTGAAGATAATGTATCAAGCATCTATGATATGCGATGTGTATATGGCTCGTCGGAGTGGAAAATAGGAAAAAATATCCAATGAATGGGAATTTAATTGACCATACCTAGATCTTTGAGGTCTGGTCCAAGACAGACATTGATCAAGTGAGAAGGTGGTCAGGGGTGCCATCATGCCCCCAAGAATGAGATACTTTCCCCAATAATATGTGATGGAAGGTACTGATCTTGTACACAAAGGTGGGAATGATGCCCCTAGCTGGATGTGCATGTGGAGCGCCATTGTGTTCCAAATGCTAAAATAATGGATTGAAGCATTTAGTCTTACTAGCAGGAGATCCTCCAAAGGGTGATGAAGAGATGGTAGGGCATGTGTACCCCAAATTTTTGTATGTACCATGATATGGGCATGTCAAATTTATTTAGAGTGGTGGAATCCCAACACATTTTGCTGATGTGGTTCACCATTTTTTTATGATATGGATGCCTTATTAGGGGAAGAATGTATAATGGGTGTAGTATGAGAAAGTAAATGGTGGATACTTAATATCATTTGGCACTACATATATGAATAAAATGGACTAAAGTTCTGGGCTCACATACATGGTATCACTATACTAAAGAGTGGCTTTAAGTATAATGAGTTGATGCTCAACTAAATAACACGGTAGTCAAACAAGAACAATGTATATCGGTCTGAGTTGTTGACATAATATAGAGGAATTATTAATCGGATCATCCCTAGAGTGATATAAAGTGATATAAGACTTTATAGTTTCTTCCAAATGGGGAATAATAATTGTACTAGAGTAAATACCACCATATGAACTAGGAGGGTTGGGGATAATTGCTTCTCCTAGACTTTCAAAAGTGGATGCCCCTTCATGTAAACATTGGATGGTAATGTAATGGCCACAAGGTGGATGTGGTTCTAGTTCTTCGGTTCAAAGTAAGGGGTAATTAAATCAATCAAATTCACCATGGATGAAGTATTTGGACTCCATAAAATATTGATCATGGTTTTTCTATGGAAGGAAGTATGCACGATGGTGCATATCATCCCAAGGATAATTAGGGAGAGGTCATGGCTTCTATGATGTCTTCATCGGAATGAAATATGGGAGGATAGGAGGAAGAGAGAACACATAATGAAGAGCAGCTACCTGAGGCATCTTCATGAGGGACAAGGTTCACATGTGCATCATCCACAAGGGGAGACAATTACTAGTAGATGAGACATCTACTGATGTTGAGACTAAAGTTTTCTCCGAGGAAGGTTCAAAAGAATCACAATAGGAAACTTCAAGAGAGTCACAACACATTGATATCATGGATATTTACATGTAGAGAATAGGAGCATAACTATTCAACATCTCTATATCAGGAGAATGGATCACGATGGGTGGTTCAGAGACCTCTTCTCCTGGCATAATAGGGGGACTAAAACCAACAAGTAGAGGGGAGGTGGAATCACTATGAGTGAAATATAACTCGCGAAGGACTTGACGTGTATCATAAAATTATTTAATATGGGGACAGTGATGGGAATAATTCTCATATTTATCACACAAAGTACAAGGGTGATTCGTGCGTAAGGTTATATTCTTCTTAGTTGACTCGGGTAAGGTGACATGGAACTTAGGAATGTTAGAGTTAGGAAATATATCAGAGATCATATTTTTGATATGAGGGAGATGATTACAATTATTGGTGGCATTCCCAACAACATTGCACAAAGAACATGGAGGAGTATGCTTGGGATGCTTAGGAGGGATTATAGTTGTTTTGGGTACCTTGTCTTTTGTTCCCTTTTTCTAAGGGCTTTAACCCCTCACTAGATGCTTTCACAACAATATTGGATTCCTATTGAGTTTGTTGTGGAATTGAAGAAAAGGAATGAGTAGGAACAACATGTTTAACCAGGGTCAAAGAAATTTTGACGTTCGATGTAGTCAGGAGGAGTGTTTGTGGGAGGATTAATGTACCAGAATGAATTCCCTAAGGTAATGTTAGGAAGACTCAACATAGCCATGAAATGGGTAGAAAAATTTTTTGGGGGCGGAAATAATAAGGGTATTTGACCTAAGGGGTAATGGCATGGGCGAACTGATCCTTTATGGTTAAGACCTGGGGGAATGGTTCTCAGCTTGAAAGGACTAGGAGAGATACCAACGAAAGGAAATGAACCTTAATGAATTGTACCTGAAGGTTGGGTTGAGTTGGAAGCAACAACTTGTGGAGGGGATGGCTTCTGTGAAGGCATACTAGACCATTTATCAATAGCCTGTGATTCCTAAAAAATGCAAACACTAGAAGAGATAGGCTGCGAAGGGGTAGGTGGGGGACCATAATAACCATTAAGAAGTGTGGAATCTTTGTAGATTCCAGGTGAAACATTGGTGAAAGATGGGATAGTCGTATTTCCATTCATTGACGAGATAGTTGACTGAGGGGAAGTATGAGACTTAGGATCATAGTAATTAAACTGATCGATAGTGACGATATTTTCATTATGAGGAAAATACATCTTGCAAAATATCAGAGATACGACAACACACATGGCATAGGTGTAACTATGACCCAAAAAAATGTTGTAATCTAATGGGGCATCAATGACCTTAATGTAAGCTATTATTATCTTGACAGAAATAGTAATTGGACAGTTGCTATATAAGCCGAGGGGTTGCAAGGGATGACCATTCCTAGCATGAAGTGTGACGGTGGATGGGGAAAATTTAGTCAAACCGAGTTTCTTCCAAACATTGCAACCATCACATAGGTGGAGGTGCCTTCGTCTATGATACACCACTGAAAAATGGAATTTCTTATGGAGACTGGTATTTGAAAGGATACTGATGAAGGAAGAGGGGGATGGTCTACATTTTCAACATCAAAGATAATCATGCGATCTTTAGAAGGATCTAGAATGCCCAAAGTAGATACTAAATATTTCCATTGGGATGGGCATGTATGGAGGACTTCCAGTGTTAACATGGTTGCTGGAGACTGGAGAAAATCATCTACTATGCTATTGTAGAAATATCTAAATAGATTCAAGTGATATTGTAATGTACTAAAACAAAATACTGAATCAATTCTACAAACTGTGAAAACCAATTTCAATCGCAAAATCACATAAAAAATTAAGATAAAGAATTATCAATCGCACAAAACAACATGTATCTAGAGAAATATTTAGCTAAAAACCCTGCTATATGTATATTTCATAAATTCAAGAACATTAAAAAATAAAATGTTATCTATCTTCCTGATAAATCTCTTCACTGATTTATCTTCCTGATAATCCCTATCCAACACATTTGGGTAAAAAAACACCTAGTTGCAGTGTTTTGGGAAAACACAAGGCTACATATATTCATGAACATATTTCTAGAGTTGATAGATATCATCCAACTATTGTGATATTCCTTTAAATTATTTTGATCAAAGGTGACCCACCACTTGCACCTAAAAATAACACATTGGAACGAAGAGATGTCCACCTGAATGATCTCTATATCTTTCCAACGTAACCTAATGTACCCTGCATTAGGTTTTGATTGAGGTGGCTAGCATGACTAGATTGGTTGAACTCGACTTCCACTCCACTGTCTTGTTTCAACCATCCATCATCGACATCCTATGTGAGAAAATTATGTCCATATGCCCACATATATGGGAAAAAATGCACTTACAAGAAAGTGAAAAAATCACACTGTCATGTGTTTAATAACCTAAAAAAATTAAAACTATATATATAAATTAGAATTCAAAGGTGAAATATGAAGTTAAAACTATACAGAAAGAGAATATAATTATCGAGTTGATACACCCAATCCCTATGTTTAGCGCATCCTCATCAGCACATGAGTAATGACTAGATGCATTGTATTTCTCTTTGACTTGATCAAAAACCCAACTATTAGGGCATGTCATTGGCATATTGAGATAAGAAACACTTCTACTATTCAACAATTTCAATTATTTCATTTCATTTCCCTATTTCCTCCTCTTCTCTTCGTACAATTCAACCCATAATTCTGTCGATGACATGTTGTAAAGAATGAATTTGTTAATGGATTCAATCTTCGAATTCACTAATGATCAAATCAAACCAACATATATATATTTAATATGTATGAGATTAAAATATGCATTAATATGAATTTCACTGTGAACAGTTACCGTGTAGTAATTTGAAAAATGATAAGCCTGCACTTACTATTTATCATGCACCTCTTACCATTTGTTTCAAGAAGCTCCCCTTCTCTTTTGTCTCATCCCTTTCATCGACCCAAATTGGTGCAACTAGTGTGTTTTTGATGTGCTTGATGTACTCAATAGCACAACAAAAAACTCATACAATATATACCCCTCTTCCATAGAATCCTACGGTTTTTCCCTTTGTCAAAAAAAACCTTTCAATTTCTTCATGTACCCTCCAAAAATAACATCCAACGACAATAAATGTCCCAAAATAATTTAGCCTCATCTACTAGGTGAATTAGAAGATGAACCTGTAAGTCCATGAAACTTGTCAGCAACTCCTTCTCAAACATACAAACAATCTCAGTTATCTCTTGATGCCATTGTGGAATTCTAACCATACGAATCTCCTTTTATATGATCCAATGTAAAAATGTTTATATTTAGATATGGCATGTCATAGGTCTTGAGGGAGGTCATGGTTCACATGCCCACGCATGAGAAGAGGCTAATGGCACTACACAGTAAATAGTACATTATACAAAAGTTAATTATAAAATATCCCATTACATAAAGATAGAAATAAAAATAATTAAATCATATTTTGACATACATACTCTTAGGAGATTCAAATTGTCATGTGATATCAGCCCCGCCAAATGATATTCCACAGTGAAGCAACATCGTAGTGAATACCCATATAAATAAGGCACCCTCACACTCATTATAACCTCCTTTGCCAAATAAATATCATATTTCTTTGAAATCCATGGGAAATAGCCTTCTTTGAAAGACAATGATGGACCAACCTCTTCTCTAGTTTCTTGTCTTGGCCAATGTTTATTTTTAGTTTTTGAAGAAATAATGTCTCTTCTAATAGCCAATGTGTCACTTTATTTCAATGATATGTGCTTCCATAAGGAAGATGAAACCTTTTTAAATATATGCATGGGATCTAGTAAGTGGGAAATTTTAATATGCTCCCAATATGAGAGCTCATAACAGAAATATTCCCTTTTCATCCCAATGGGAAATTTCTCAACAAAGTTATCAAAGAAATATCTATCATTAAATTTAGGCTTCCCATTTGAATCGAACATTTTAAAAAAATTCTTCTCCTTCTCTCTCTCATATGTGCTAAGTCATTCAGCTGATGTCATTATTGCAAGTCTTTAGGTTCTCTCTAATTTACCATTAAAAGTGTATGTTTCTCTTCTATAAGGGTGTTCTTCTAGGAGGAATACCCTAGAGCAATCATACACTAGCTTTCATAGGTGTTTGGACCAACTAGCCTTCAGACAAGGTCCATAACATTTACATCCAAGATACCCTTTTGTTATAATACCTATGAAATTATTGTATACAAGTCAACTGACCATGAATATATTAACAATTGCATTGAATTAAATTAATTTTTGAAACAATATTGCTACTAAACAAATCAATAAGAATGTAATTTACTAGAGAAAAATCCTAAGGCTAGATAATCATGTATGGTGTAAACCCATATTCCATACAACGTAACACTCATCTCTATTGCAATGGGTCTTGATACATCATACACATGCATCCCTTCCTATAATTCCTTCAATTCATCTAGCAATGGTTGTAAGTAGAAATCCATATTACTCACTTGCCTTATGTCAGGGACTATGAAAACCAAAATGAGATGTTCATTCTTAACGGAAAACCATGGGGATATATTTTTATTGATTGTTACTACAAGACAAAAAAAATAGTTTGTATTTTGGAGGGAATATGGGTTGGTACTATCCATGGCTATGCTAAGTCATAGACTTCGTACTTCATCCTTAAATTGTTTAATCTATGTATCCTCTATATGCTTCATCTCTATTGAATCTATTGGGATTCATATAACTCCAAACTCACTTATATGTGAGGCATGTCATCCCTACAACACAGCTAATTATTTGCAATTAAATAGTCTTTGAATTCTTGGGATTATATGAATGTGGCTCAATATCTTATGAGGAGGACCATGTGATTAACCCATTTTTTTAAATTACATTACCTATCATGCCCACATTTAAAATATATATCTTTGTATGCATATTTTTCTCTATATAGAATACAATCATTCGGACATGCATGATATGATACATACTCAACATCCAATATTTTCAACAACTTCTTTACCTCTTCACAGCTACCCAGCAAGACACTATCACTTAGAAGAAACTTCTCTTTGAATATGTTGCAGTTGTTAGGGAATAGAATTGTATAATGTCAATATTTAACATTCATAAAATCAACCATTTTTAAATTTGATCGTGTGACAAAATATAAGGAATTTAATTGATCATGCAAGCAAATTACCTTAATATTACTGAGAAATGTGCTTTCAACATGTGTAAATTTTCTTTCTTGTTTTACATCAACATTTTTGTACCCAACTAAGTAGACTTCTCTTTGTTGTGAGGTCCAAAGGGACGGGTGGTGGAAGTAGATTTCAGGCTTTCAAATAAGGTATCAGTGATATGAGCATCATTCCCTAGCTCATCGTTTTGGAATGAATATAATAACATTACCTCCATGGTAATTGTATTCCGTAAGTAATCATCTATACCAACGTCCATTTTATTGCCTCCATTTCCAACTTGTGATGAATAACTACTATTTTGTAGTCATTCCTAATTGGTGAATCTAGACTTAATGGCAATTGAATAGGTGGTTGATTCAACCATTATATGTATGCTTCCTCTCTGATTCTTTTTCTTAATGCAACCTTCTCTCGAGTTGACAATGCAGTGGGGTGCTCTGGAAGATGGTAGGTGGGTCGCTCATCATCACTAGAATCCTAATTTTAAACAATATTAAACATCATTAGTACAATATCGATGATATTATTAATAATGTGAATGTAATTGGTTTGTTTAAATTAAATTATACCAAACAATTATTACCATCATTAATCTAGGATTGCGGCTAGAAGGTGCCATGTTCTAATTAGCAGGGTGAAGAGGTTGTCCATTTTCATCTACCAACTGCTTGTGATATGCTGCTCCTGATAAGGGCTTCCGACATTTTTGAAAATATGGAGTAATATTTTCTGCATCTGAACTCGATTATGAATAAGGTTCTTGCAAATTTGGATACATTTTTATTCAAATTGACATGGATTAAAAAAAATCAATTAAGTAATTGAAATATAATAAATATGAACTTACTAGAGATGGAAAGGGAGAAATTTGTGAAGGACTTTGATTAGAAATATGGAATGAGATGGAATTCAAAGAATTGGCCATTTGATATTATTTAGATTTTGTCCCTGCATTTGAGAAAAATCAGAAATAAAATTTTGTGTTCATATCCAAAATTAATATCAAAAACCATATAACCACAATATAAATTTAAATATAGTTTTCAAACCACTTTTCAATAATAATATGACTTTAAGAAGAAAATGTATATTATGGACTATTGTAATTCACGTGGATGCATTCTAAAGGATAATTTGAGATTAATATTCCATTTTATGCGAAATTAAAATTTCAGATACATTTTAAACCAAACCGGTGTGCTTATTAGAACAAATCATATCAATGCGTTTAAAAAATTAACAACATGAGGATGTCCAAATAATAACCACTCCAGTTTTCGACATTCTAAAAAAATATATGTTATCATATCAGTGCTCTTAAAAAAAACACACTGATGCATTTAAAAAAAAATTAACGCCACTACGCACTTGTTTCCTTATTAAAAAATAGAAACAAATTCAACCAAATCCTTGCTCTTATAACAATTACAACATCAATGTTTCCTAATAGAAACTGCACCATTGCATTAAAAAACTTGAACGTACCATTTCGGGATTTCGAAAAGAAAAAAAATGTATCATGTTGGTGCGTTGAAAAAATTTGTCGTTTTGGTAATCCCAATGCATTTTTTTATAAACGCACTGACGTGCTTGACTATCGAATGCACCGATGTGCAGAGAAATTGAAAAGAAAAAAACCATGATTTTTTCACTTAAAAAAAGAGCGAAAGTTGATTTTTTGAAATCTAATTTCATAAGGTATTCTAAATAGTAAAACTTTATTCACCATTTCATTAATTTACCCAAAATTTCAAGTGAGCGATGAGCAAGAGAGACCTACCAGGAGCATTGTGGAGCAGAAAAATACTTTGGAGAAACAAAACTGTTTATAAGATTAAAATATGAAAGGTATTGTGATTTAGGTAAAAACCTACATAGTAAAAATTTTAATTTTTATCGTTTATTTCACTAAAAAAAAATTCACAATTTTTGTTAGGGTTTAATTAAAAGAAAGATCATTTGCAAGAGAGACATACTCAAAGCACTATGGAACTGTAAAATATTTTGGATCTATTGAAAGATCAAAATTTTAATGGTTTGGTGATTCACTCAAAACCCTAGATAGCAAAAATATTAATTGTTACCGTTAAAATATTTTAAAATCTCTGTTATATTTATCCACAATTCAGAGAAAAAAAAAAACCCTTGTATAGTAAAAAATTTACTATAGATTTTACTAGTAAAACATTTTACGATCTCCTTTCCTATTTAAGTTTAATTAAAATGAGACCAAAAAAAAAAACAAAAATCAATACTTACCTTAAACTATTGCTTCTTCCTACAAAATTTCAGCTTAGAGCTTAACTTCCTCCACCACTTCACAATTAGGGTTTCTCAATTTATGGATTTTTGGTTTAACAGGATTGTGTACTTACTATATATAGGGTGTTTGACATGTAAAGTGGGGGAATAAATTATTGAAATAGATTCAAACCCTATCAGAAATATTCGTATTTTTTAAAAATGGATATATGTTTTACGGTGCATCCTCTGTAATATAATGCACCAATGCTTCCTGTGTAATTCAACACACTAACATATTAGAGCACTTTATATTCAATCTAGTATGTTAATCAATGTTCCTGGTGTAATATAATACACTGACAAGCCTCTTCCAAATAGCACTGTTAAATCATTTCAGTGCACTTGTTCTTTCAAATTGCATCATAATATTTTAAATTTATTTTAAAACAAAATTCCATGATGTTGTTGAAAAATTAAACATCCAATGTGTTTAATGTTCTAAATGCACTATTGTGTTTATTTAAATAAACACACCCGTTACTAGAGAGTTTTTGCTGAAAATTATTTGATTTATTTGTAAAATTTATTTAATGACTTCTATATTGAATGTTACAAGTTTTATAATGATAAAAAAATGTCTCAAAAGTTCTCAAGTAACAAAAATATTGATTGACACAATGATAACACATAAGAAAAAATAGAAAAATGAATTTTTTTTCTAAACTTTACAAAATTAATATGATTGAGCTATATGTAAGTTTAACTAATATGTATTGGTTGGTGTGTTTCACAAAGAGCCAAAAAATGGACAAGGTCAATAATTTTATTTATAATCTAAGTGTAGAAGAGCGTAAAATCCTAACAGAAAAATTGCATAATGATAAATCATGAGAATAGAAAAATATTATTCAGCATGAGTTTCTTTTTTTGAATTTTCATTAGTAATATACTTAAGAATATTAGATAACATGTTTCAAACGATCTACTAATTCATATATGTTTAATTGTTTGCAAGGAGCATCCAAAGATCAATGTCTTAAGAAAAGAAAAATTATAAAACATGTAAAATACAATGAATTAGTTCTTAGCTCATTTGGAATGGTGTTGGACTGTTAGTGTAAATATTTCGGGAGGATGTACCAACAACGTTTCACTTAGTTCACTAGTGAAAAATGACCCTAACAAAAATTTATTTGTCTTTTTTTCTTTATATTTGCAATAAAAAAACAATAAAACCCAGCAACTAAAATATTATACACAATCTAAAACATAAAAAAAACACTAAATAAATGATGCAATAAACCAATAGAAGTTGTGTTTGAATGAATAATAATTTTATTAGAAAACACCTGGTGAAGGAGGTTTATAACATAGATATGAAAATACCCCTCCGTGGGATGGGTCCTTTTGATTTCCTTGTCCTTCAACGATATTTTTTCTCTCTCAATATGTAGAAAACCCAAAATAGAAAATAGAATTCAAGTGGGAGCTCAAATGTAAAAAGGTGATAGGGGTAACGATGATAGTGATCATGGTGAAGGATAAATGGAAAACCCTCTTATTTATAACAACGTATTAATCTCAAAAATGGGAAATAATAAAATATTATTGACCAAATCAACGTCTAAATATTAGGAATACTTTATTATATTTTTTGGAGAGGGAAAATATATTCAAAATGGAAAAATATTTTTATTTAGAAGGAGTTAACAAATAAATTATTTATTAATCACTTCGCGAGAATTAAGAAAGGTGTGAAATTGAAAACATTAAATTGTTTAACAATATTCTCAAAAATAAAATTGAGGAATAATAAATAAATAGTGATTTATTCAATTATTCCAAGGTGTCTTAGTCAAATGTGACAAGGAATAATTATCAAATAATGTTTCAATAATTATTCCTAGAGAAAATTAAATAAATAATGATTTATTCAATTATTCTCATGGGGTTTTTTAATTTTAATCAGAAATAATTTAATTTAAATGGTTTAATAAATTATTTCCCATGGTGAAAGTTACTTTACTATTGTAAAATTAATCCTACATGGTGTATTTTCACCCACCTAGGTAGAAATTGCTAAGTGATCATTTTTTAGGTTATAACTAATTCCCCCCCAATGTATGAGTGTTAGGAGAAAATCGTATGACCAACATAAGTTGTAGGTTGCACTTTCATGAGATACCAAAGGGGATTCTAAGAGAGAGAGATTTCTGAAGAAATATAGGGAAGGATAGTTAATGGAGGGGGTGAGACGTACTAATATGATATAAGTCTCCTTTTATTTTGGAGTACATGCTCTCAAATGAGGCAGGGGAGGTATACCCATACCCGTCGAGATAACTGAGTAAAAATAATAATGGTGCCCTCAACAATGTGCTAATGAGATAAAAAGTACATTATAAATGATACATGATACGATGGCATCAACGGGATAGAATTTGATACAATAATACAGTGAGTCCCATATACATAATGCATCTGGAGAAAAGAAGTGAGGACTAAATAAAATAACATCGGAGTACATGAGATATAATGCCCCTCAATATGAAATGATGAGGGCAGATCATAACCAAATAATCCCTGCAAAACAGGAAAGGGTTTTGAAGATATGAATGGGCCATCTGAAGGAGACATGCACATGGTGGGTGTTGCATGTTGCTGAAGTCGAACCAGTAAAATCTATGGAACTACATCTGAGGCTGGATCATGATTCTACCATCATCTAAGCATGTGAGGGGGTTACCTGAAGATACACCCCTTGTTGGCTCGAGGGGTCCTAACCAAGGTTTGGAGGTGAAGGTTTTCCAACAAACCCCTCTACTACTGGCCCTTTTGGCAGTGACCCACTTGCGCAAGTCAAAGTCTCACCCGAAGCAGTATGTGAGGGTGCAGGAACTAGGTTTTTGCACCCTTAGAGAGAGTAGATAATAATGTTGGCCCGCAATTATCAGATCTACACAAAAGGGTGATTCACAGGGTTCCAAAATTTAATGATACTATAACTCTTATAAGATCTTCTCTAGCAGGTTCGCATCCACGTGCGTATCATCAATTAAAACCATAAAACGGAATAATCTCATCCAATATTGTCAACACGGATAGTTCGCATTCATTAATAGAGATGCAATTAGTATGTGCAACAATAGTCACAGTAACATACTAAGTGCAGATACTTTCATACCACAGAGATAAAATAGACGAGTTCGCAGCTTAATAAAAGAATCTTAGTTCGCATCAATCATAACGAAACAGATCCAGAAAACATCATATGTTCAGAAATACTTCACATATATTACTTATCAAAATCCTCTTACATTCACCGAATACCACCTGCGCACACAGCCAGCAGGGTTTGAACACAACAAGATAGAGGATCTCTGTGCACACAGCTAGCAGGATTCCTAACCCAAACAACCAAACCCAAGATCTAGCAATTCGTACTTCACATCAATCTCTATTCATCCTCTACCTATTGACTCAAGAAGGCTCAACCATTTATACTATTTTAGCCTACGCATCCAATGGTCCACAAACCATGGTTTGCAGACTCTTGGTCTACCCTTGACCCACTTACAATGCATTAGGGGATTTGACCCACCCTAAAACCCCTGCGTTAGACTAAATATAAAAAAAATATACAAAATGGACCAGATTCACAACTTTGTAGGACACCCTATTCCAACAGTCCCCTAATGCAATATTGTGACTCATCCTGAGTCACTGAGATGGTGGGGTCTCCACCTACATCTACAACAGTTCGATCGCTTTATCCAATGGAGGCAACACGGCTTTGCTTTAGGTAGCAATATTTTTGGCGATGTTGACCGATTTCTGTGAAATTGGACCTTCTGACGTAGCAGTGACACTTTCCAAAGTCTGGTTGAGCTACTTCATGGCTACATCGGCATCCTGCGATAGTTTAAGGGCGTTAGTAGCCCAAGGCTTCAGGTGGTCATTGAGGGCACTCTTCTTCTGTCGAAGCTCTTCTATGTCACCTTGGAGGTCGTGGCTGGTTCGTAGTTGTACCAAGCACTAAGTAGGAACCAATGTGGGTAGGGTGGCTTCCAACGTTTCAAATGTCTCCTCTTTCTGCCGCAGGGCCTGGGTTATTTCACATAGGAGGGGATCGCATTGGACCTTGGTCCATAGCTAAATGGTAGTTTCCGGTAGTTGAGCACCCTGTGTGATCTACCCTGTGATAACGTTCGTAGTTTCAGTGACCAGCGTAGATCGTTGGGCCCGCACCTTTGGAGGTGTTTGAGGCCGCAATTTAGCCTGCATATTAGCAATCTGCTACTCCATCCATGACTTAACCTTTGTTTGAGATGCCTTCAATGCGGTGACCAACCCCTCAACCTTTTCCTGCGGCATATTGGTAGCTGGAATCTCTACTGGAACTTCTGTGCAGAGCTGGTGAATGAAGCTTTCTAGCTCCTTCTACTGTGTGGTGGAGAGGGTGATTGCCACATTTCTTTCAATGATAATTTTCTCAGCCAAGACTAGTTGTTGGTGAATCTGCTGGTCCTGATGCTGAATCTCCTGAAATATACCCGTGTGGAGTCCCTGCAAAGCATCTTGGGTTAGTCTGGCTAACTCTAGTTGTATCTCCTGACAACAATGGAACTGCGTGCTCAGGTTGGGCAGACTAATCATAAGGGCAGTGTCAGGTAGAGGGTAGAGGCAACTTTCTATCGTTGTGAGCATAACATTGCTGGTGGTTTGCGGCTTCCGTACCAAAGTCACACTGGTGTGCAGTGTGTCTATCTTTTGTTGCAGCTCGTGTAGCTCGGCCTGTAATGTGGTGAGCGCAGCCTTCTGCTATCCTTTGAGGGCTTCCCATCGATCATGCATGGCTAGAAATACTACATCAATAATCTGTTCAAGGTCACCGTCGTTCAAGGTGATAGTTTCATCGTGTTCTATCCACTGACCGCACTGCTTCTTCCAGGGTCCTTTGGGAGGCTCGCCTATGCGCTTCATCCCACAAGTGGATGCAGTACCTCCTACATCCCCTCCTTATGTCCCTAAGTTGTGCTATGAATATTTCTATGTTGCTACTTCGGTGTCCTTCTCATCAGTACGCTTCTACTGCACATATTTCTTCGCAGCCGGTTTTGTGTCCTTCCCGGTACTTTTTCTGGAGCCTCTAATATCCTTAATAGTGACAAGGGAATTACTTGTGTTATGCTGGCATCTTTAGGGCCCTGCGCCTTGGTCTTGAAGCCAATATTCCACTACAGGGGCCAGACTGCAATAACATTGTCAATTTCTTCGTCCGCGACCATATAGGGGAGAGAAGTCCAAGCTTTCTCCTTTAGGCTTCGAATCTATATGTTGTGCATGGTCACCTGAAAGGTCATGATGCATTTGTACCTATCGTATATTGTGGGTCATAAGCATGGTCAAGAGTTGATGACAGTGCTCATGCTGCTCTAGAAGAGGACCCAGAAGACTTGATTGTCCTCTATGCGTTGCGCATCGTTGGAGTCCCACAAGTGCGCATAATGGGCTAATTCACACATATCTAGGGTAAGGTTAGGGAGGAAAGAATCCGCAGGAGCTTCCCAGGTGAGCAACACTATGAGGAACAACAACCACGAGTAACAAAAGGTGTGCCCTAAGTCCTAGGATTATCGGACGTTGGCCAAAAATTTGTCACATAAGTACTGAGCCCAATTGAAATAGACCCCCTTCCCACAAGGGCCTACTAGCTGGATCACATAAGCGGGGATGGTGGTGACTTGGAATTTTCGCATCAAATTTCACACCAGCAACATCGTTCCCAACTACGTAGCAGGATAATTGATGGATTTGATGATAAAGCCTCAGGTATTCCGCTCCACGTTGTATTTTTGGTGCACAAATTCAGGAGTCTCGGCTTCGTATTTCTTACCCACTCACTCTAGAGGGCTTGGTCCATTCATTGGGAGACCAATAATCTTATGAATCAGTGTAGCATCAATAGGAGTCTTGTCCTGGATACATAGGTAGCCATCGTGAATTAGGGCTAGTAGCTGCTATGCGAATCAGTCCGTAATATTGCAATGACCAAAATGGGGCATCGTGAGTAAGTTTAGAAGCCCGGACCCAGCCAACCCATGCAAGCGTTGGGGGACAACTGTAACTCCCTTGTCATCATGAATCAAGACGAGGTATAATGCAGATGCTAGTTTACGTAATTATTCGAAGTTGGATAGGTCGTGATCATCAAAATTGACCTCATGAAGCTTACCAAAAGGTTTGCCAATGATGGGGACCTCACCTGGGGCCAGTGGCATCTGTAGGTAAGTGACCAAGCCATCCAGATTCTTCCATGTGCGCATTGATGTCCTCTGTGGTCGAACAAAGGAAGGTAACCAGTGAATTGGCTCGATGGGTTATGCCTCTCGAGCTGCCTGCAGGGATTTTGTTGTTCGTGGGGAATTTTGCGGCTTTCCTATAGCCCATTTTATGGGCTTCGGGGGCTTCAGGGGCTTTTCGGAGCTCTGTAACTTTTCTTTTCCTTTCCTCATGGTTCGGCTCAGCGTGGAGAGAATCTCTTCTGCCTCAGACTCGATTTCCACCACTTCCTCAGTCCCCTATTCTATCGAAGTCATTGGTTTAGAAGGCTCAATAGGGTTCGTAGACATCATCCTAGTGCGAAAAAAAAACTCTGGGTTGCTAATGTCTGAGGTGGTAGGTTGCTCAGACATGAAGGAGACACTATAAACACAGAGCATCTTGCAACACCAAATCGTCATGGTAAGATATACCAAGTACCAGCTATACAACTGATACAGAACCCTTGTCTGGTCGGTTTGACCCATTTTATAGCTAATGCGAGCGATCAGTGGTTGGGAAAGTTGCACTTGGAACTTAGCATCATGTAAACGGTAAAAAATCTCTTGCAATCGCATCATTTAATGCTAGCCTCCCTCTCCATTCAACAGTATATTTTTCATTTTACTCAATTTGACTATATCAACGGCTATTTTTCGCAGCGATGGTGTGCTCAACACTCACCTGTGCTCCCAGCGTACCTGTGTGCTTTCGGTGGGCCTCCTGTGCGCACGGTGGTCCAACCAACATTTCATATGTATTCTGAGTGGGCCTATTGTTTCCTTTACTAGTTTGAAGCTCCCTTGACATTTAGCGTCCCTGCAAACTAAAATGTTCTTGCGAAGTAGCTCTTTCAAAGGCACTATGATCAATGTGTACTCATGCCTAGTTTTTCTGTAGTATCCTGCGAAGTGGAGGAGCGAGCACAGTTGTTTCATAGCTTTAGGTGCTTCCAGATTTGTAGCTTCCATAGTATCCACAATCTTGAGAGAGTTTCTATAGGAGATTCATGTTGGAAATACTGAGAGGGGGGCTGAATCAGTATTCCTTTTAATTATAGCATTAGTTAATCTTCAATTATTATCAGTGTTTGTACAATGATAGCAGTAAAAAAAAGTAACACAAATGCACACAGTTTTTAAGGTGGAAATCCACTCCGGGACAAAAACCACCTAATGTTTTTCTAATAATTCTTTAATATTCAACTCCAATTAAAAATAATACTCCAACCTCCTAGAATCTATAAAAGCATTCTTCTCTAGCTCCCATTGGATGGACGCTCCAATGCCTGAGATTCTTTAGTGGTAAACTAAATGGATGCTCCAACACCCAATGAGCTACAACTCACCCTAGCACAACCCTACCACCCTATAGAAGAATAAAATAAGAATCAACTCCCGTACCAGGGAAAATGGTCCACTTTACAATGAAATAGAATGATGTAGAAGAAGAAGATACACTAGACCATAACCCCAACTTTGACAAAACCACCTAATGATGATCCTAGACCACCCGACACTGCCTCTTCAGCTCTTGGCAGATAGGCACTAGTACAATCTATACAATAATGTATTTATAATGACTTAGTACAATGATACCTTTACAATGATTGTATGTAGAGTTGCCCACTTGAAGACTTCATGTGATGAACTTCTTGCTGCTGTTATACACCTTGGTTTTTGCTCTTGTCATGCTACCCTCTGCTACATATTTCTTTTATTTTCTTCACTAGAAATTCTAATCCTTTGCAGCCCTTGACAACACATGATCTATATTTTTCTTTTACTTCTAGGAGCTCGATATTGAATCTTGTGTATATTTGTTATTTCAGATCCCAAATATCTAATTTTTGGTCTTGTAGTATTCCTCTGAGTCCTATTTCCAATGCCATAGGTATGACCCAATTTGGATTCTTAAAGAGAGACTTATACCCAATATCTCACAATTCCCTAATTATGGACCGTTTTAGCAGAGTGAATTTGTATGGTGTGCCATGTGTCCATGTTTCTTCATTCGGCTCTGAAATTGATAGAGAGAAAACTAAAGTCTGTGCACTATCTTCCAATTTTTATGGAATTCCAATTTGATACTCAGAGAGAGAGTTATGATTATTTTACCAATGTCACTTCTTTGAGATGAATTTTAGGAGCCTGCAAAAACACTGACTTCCACAGATCATATCTCCGAAAATATTGCACACCTTGATTGAAAATTTTCACAGTAGTTTCCTCAGGATTTCAGCTTTGCCTCATAAAAATTTGAGCTTCACCTCATAAAAATTTCAGCTTCAGAACCTTCGTAGAAAGAATTTTAGAGTGAAAATTCCATGGTAACCTATTTCAGATAGTGAAATCCCTTGCATGAGGAGGATATGAGGATCACAATTTATATAAATTCTTAGGTTGAGAGGGGCTTCAACAAGTGAACGTGGGAGGGATTTTAGGAGCTTAAAAAATATTAATTATGAGTTTTCAATGACCCATGCCACAACCCCATGGGGTTTTAGCCCACTAACTGGGGGTACAAAGTTCAAACATGAATATCTCTCAAACCATGAAGAATTACATGGCATGCCATATATCAATAGAAAAATATTGACAAGTAGACACCATCAAAAGAATTATTGACCCATAATATATTAATTCAGTAGGTCAAAATTCCCATGAAATATTGGGTTAGCCCCTGGTGCTGCTTGGGTTGACATCAATGACAACCACTGATCAAAAATCTCCCCTTTGGCATTGATGGCAACACAAGTACTCCCCTTGCGATTATGACACCTCTTCCTACAAAATTCTCTCCCCCTTTGACATCAATGAAAAAGGGTAACTCCCCCTGACACAAAACCATCCTATGGACCTGTACACACATCCATTCCCCCTTTATATTTTGAATAAGGAAAAAGTAATGAGAACTTGGGATAATCCCAAGCTTCTGGCGAAGATATTCCAATGCATCAAGAGTAATCTCACGATCATCAACACTTCTTGCCCAATCTGCAATTGTAAAGGAATCAATAATGAGATTGTTACCCTTGCGATACCACAAGCCATATTCTGTTGTTCCCTTTAGATATAAAAGAATTCTTTTGATGGTAATAATATGTGATTCTTTTGGTGCTACTTGGAATCTTGCTACTTGTCCAACTGCTTGTATAACATCTGGCCGGGAGGCTGTTACATAAAGAAGACTACCAATCATAGATTTGTACAACCTTTGATCCACATCCTTAGATGAACCGTCTATGCTCAATTTGCAACTTGTTACCATTGGAGTAAGGATGGGTTTGCAATCTTCCATTTTAAATTTATTGAGCATTTCCTTGATGTACTTGGCTTGACATATAAATATTCCTTTCTCTGGTTGAGATATTTGAAGCCCTAAGAAGTATGTCAGCTCACCAAGTAAATACATCTTGAAATCACTTTGCACATTTGTAGCAAACTTCTTACTTAGTAGATCATTATTGCTACCAATTATTATATCATCCTCTTTAGCTATTAGACATGCTTTAGTTGCTTCATCCAGAACATATATGTCGTTTGGAGCTCGACTTGATATAGCCAAAATTTCACCATACATGCCTTTCCTGATTTCACATTTTGTGGAGTAAATAGTATTGTGTGTCCTTGATCACACATTTGTCCAACACTGAGGAGATTGTGATTCATATTTTCAACCAATAGAATATTCTTGGCTAGAGCATATTTTCTTTCGAGAGTGACAGTACCTAATCCTATAACATTTGAAGATCCATTATTTCCAAAGGACACAGTTCCATCCTTCTTCTCTTTCAGAGATACAAATTTATTTCTATCTCCAGTCATATGCATTGAGCAACCGCTATCAACATACCACACATCTTTGTTGTTTTGAGCCTTGAGAGCGAGAGCACAATTATCAGTCTTCTTCTTCTTCCATGTTCGTTCGTTCTATGGCTTCGAAGATTCTTCTTGAGCATTTTCAAGTCTGCAATCTTTGCCTGTGTCCAAATTTTCGACATTTGTAACATTCAACAATATTTCCTAAATGTTCAAATCTATTGATGTTTCGCTGAGCCCTGAGAGGTTCATATTTGATAGATCTCCTGGAATTGTATTCATTCCTAGGGTACGTGTGACATTCTACAAATTTATGACCAAATTTTCCACATGAATAACAGTATCCATAAAAAATATGTTTGTACCTGGATGGAAATTTTCGTCAAGGAATTGTCTTCCAAGTTTGTTCTTCTGAATCTTGTCCAATGAAGTCTACATGCATGTCAGATCTCATAGGTTCATTGTATTTTGTTGTAGAAGGTCCTGCTTCTTCTTCCTTCTAACTGATGTGATTTCTGTCATTGTAAGATCGTTGATTGTTGATGAGTTCCTCCAATGCCCTTGAGCTGTTGGAATATTTTTGGATAGTTTTTCCTTTCTTCGCTTCCTCATGAAGCGAGACTACTTCGCCTTCTAATTATTCCCTTTCTTGGTTGCTTTCTTCCAACTTATTTTGAAGTGACTCTTCAATTCATTTGTGTTCTTCAACTTCAATTTTGAGACCTTGAACTTGTTCTTCAAGAGTATTAGAATGGTTCTTCTCCACCTTGAGATCTTTTATAAGTTTGATTTCTTCCTTATAAAATTATTCTATGGTCAATCCTACTTCTTCTTTGTTTGATACCTCTTATTTATTGTGCTTGGCCATAAACAATACTCTCTCATTCGCTTCTTCTTCGCTGTCACTTTCTTCATCGAATTATGAGCTATATTATTTAGAGAGAAAGTTCCTTTCGGATCCTTTCTTTTTGCCTTGCTTGTTGAATTTCCTAAAGCCTTTCTTTTCTTTTGAGTTTCCATCACTTTTTTTTAGATATTTTGTTGCGAAATGCCCAACCTCACCACAACCTAAACATATCAATGGAAGTTTGCCTTTGAATTTTCCCTTACCAGTTTTTAGTTTTCTCGTAAAGTAAGCATATTATTCATCTAAAAGACCTTCTCCATCATCTCCCTTTTCTCCACACTTGCAGGTGCATGTCATTTCAATTGAAGGTGGTTTGTCCTTATTGGTTTTCTTAGATGCAACGAATGCAGTTTCTAGATTTGAAGTACTCTCTTCTTTATCAAGTCTCATTTCATATGCTATGAGAACTCCATGTAATTCCTCTTTGTTGAGTTTGTCCAGATTTTAATTTCTTGTATTCTGAACGATGAATTTGAAGTTGGAATCTACAAATGGCATTCTAATGCATGTTAATATAATGATCTTCCAGATGTTGAAACACAAATTCTGGAAGTATTGATTTTCATCAACCTGTTGATATAACAATGCAATCTTCCATTAGTTGCTCAATTTCTATGATTTGACTTTTCTTCTTTGACATTTTAGATCACATATATATTATAAACATTAATACTGTTTTATTTTCTTAACATTATAGTAAAGTTCATCGTCTATAATATTAATATAACTTCATCATTTTCATTCTTCTGTTCATTTAATTTTCAATCTATTTAGAGCAGTCTATTTTATTATTATTATTGTATAATAGAGGTAAGACTCTAATTTCTTCATCTTGGATGCATAATCCTTTCTTCTAGACGAATTACCATTCTTCGTCTCATAATTTATCCTTTAGTTGTTAAACATATTGAAGAAACATTTCTGATACCAATTGTTGGAAATACTGAGAGGGGAGATGAATCAGTATTCCTTTCAATTAGAGAATTAGTGAATATTAAATTATTATCAGTGTTTGTACAATGATATAAGTGAAAAAAAGGAACACAAATGCACATAGTTTTTAAGGTGGAAACCCACTCTGGGACAAAAACCACCTAATTCTTTTCTAATCATTCTTTAATATTCAACTCCATTTGAAAATAAAGCTCCAACTTCCCAGAATCTAGAAAATCATTCTTCCCCAGCTCCCACTGGATGGACATTCCAATGCCTGAGATTATTCAGTAGTCAACTAAATGGATTCTCCAACACCCAATGAGCTACAACTCAACCTAGCACCACCCTACCACCCTATACAAGAATAAAAGAAGAATAGACTCCCATATTAGGGAAAATGGTCCACTTTACAATGATATAGAATGATGTGGAAGAAAAAGATACACTAGACCATAACCCCAGATTTGACACAACCACCTAATGATGATCGTAGACCACCCGACACTGCCTCTTCAACTCTTGGCAGATAGACACTAGTACAATCTGTACAATAATTTATTTACAATGACTTAGTATAATGATACCTTTAGAATGATTGTATGCAGTGCTACCCACTTGAAGACTTCATGTGATGAAATTATTTCCATTGTTCTACACCCTGGTTGCTTCTCTTGTCACGCTACCCTCTGTTGCACCTTTCTTTGCTTTTCTTCCTTAGAAATTCTGGTCCTTTGCAGCCCTTGACAACACATGATCTAGCTTTTTCTTTGCCTTCTAGGAGACTGCTATTTAATCTGGTGTATCTCTGTTCTTTCAGATCCCCAATATCTGTTTTTTAGTCCTGTAGTATTCCACTGAGTACTCTTTCCAATCCCATAGGTCTGACCCAATTTGGATTCTTCAAGGGAGAGTTATACCAATATCTCACAATGCCCTAATTATGGACTGTTTTAGTAGAGAAAACTTGTATGGAATGCCACGTGTCACTGTTTCTTCATTTGGCTTTGAAATTGGTAGAATGAAAACAAAAGTCTATTCACTATCTACCATTTTTTATGAAATTCCAATCCGATATTCAGAGAGAGAGTTATGAAAAATTTACCAAGGTCACTTCTTTGAGATGAATTTCAGGAGCCTGCAAAAACACTGACTTCCACAGATCATATCTCCGAAAATATTGCGCACCTTGATCTGAAATTTTGGCAGTAACTTCCTCAGGATTTCAGCTTCACCTCATAAAATTTTTAGCTTTTGAACCTTCGTTGAAACAAATTTAGAGCAAAAATTCCATGATAACTTGTTTTAGATAGCGAAATCCCTTACATCAGGAGGATATGAGGATCACAATTTATATAAATGCTTAGGTTGAGAGAAGCTTCAACAAGTGAATGTGGGAGGGATTTTAGGAGCTTAAAAAATATTAATTATGAGTTTTAAATGACCCATGCCACAACCCTATCGTGTTTATCCCACTAACTGGGGGTACAAACTTCAAACATGAATATCTCTCAAACCGTGAAGAATTACATGGCGTTTCATATATCAACGGAAACATCTCGACAAGTAGAAACCATCAAAATCATTATTGACCTAGAATATACTAATTTGGTAGACCAAATTCCCATGAAATATCAGGTTAGTCCTTGGTGCTGCTTGGGTTGACATTAATGACAACCGCTGATCAACAATTCACCTATCATTCACACACCCTTTCCTACCAGTGGTATTTATCTTGCGCAAGTCTGTCTAGTATCATATTACTATTCCAGGTTGTTCCCTACATAAGTGAACCAAAGGGTCAAAGCACAAGAGTAACATAGTCCGACATGCCCCTCATTCCTGGAATGTTGTCTTACGCTCATCCCACCACTTTGCAAGTTCTGCGTGTAGGCAGATATTGAGGGCCCACAACCTTTGTTCCTTTGGAAATTCAGCTTTGAATGCTTGAAAAAATTCCTAATCGTATCAGAACCATCAAATTATGGTAGATATCTTACATCTAAGGATATACATCAGAAATCGCTTGAAATTATGAGACATCGCAGTGCGGATATGTCGTGCAACTGGTTTTTCCAATTTTCCAGTTCTCTGTCAGAGTCAGAAAAATAGTCGCTATCCTTTCCCAGCAGAGCATACTATCATCCGTAGGGTTGATACAATCTTCATCCTGCATAGTTAACTTGTGGATGTGATCTACCTCCTCGTCGATACACACCGTCTCTGTATACCTTTCTCCTTCTGCGGGGTCTAAAGGGACTATCACCCGTATCCCTTTGTTATAAAAAACCATGCTTCTTTTCTTGAAGTTGATAATACCGCCCATGTCGAAGGCCCAATCTAACCCTAGGAGCACAGGGTAAGGGTCTGCATCTTCTGTAATCTGAATGACCTCGAAGTCGGCCCAAATGTTAACTCCTGCAATATCCACTACAATCTGTGATAACCTTCCTAATGGTATGATCTTCTATTTATTGGCCATGTGCAGCTGAATATTGGACCATTCCAACTTTGGTTCTCGCATGCACTACCAAGTTTTCTTAGGTAGCACATTCGCGTCCGACCCTAGATCCAAAATAACTTTCTCCATCTCGTAATCCATGATTTGTGCTATGAGCCGCATTTCCCTAACAGTGTATTTCTTGTACTTGTACAGTGTGTTTACATCCTTTAACTTCCAGTGGCGTGTTTTTTTTCTCTGCGCAGCTATTTAATAATGCCTGGAGGTTCTCAACGGCCTGCTGGCTGCACACCAATTTCATTCATGCTTGTAAAAATGGTCAGACCCCCTCTCCTTCTTCGGTGGCCACAGGGACTTGCGAAGTAGATGTTTTTGTGAATTCCTGCTGAGCTGCGATAAAGGATCCATTTCCTTTTGTAGCTCTAGGCCCTCCTATTTGATGACCGCTTTCCTGATCACAGGTTTGGCCACAGCTTTTTCTTCTGCACCCCTGGTGGCTAGGCCACTATAGGTTATGATATTAATACCTGGTCCCTCATTTCGAGGCTCCATCATAATCCTTTGCACATTCTGCATAGGTTTTTGTTGTTTCTCCTGCACCTTAGCCATCAAAATATAGCAGTCCTTAATCACATGATCTAGATGCCTACAATTCCTGCAGGATTGGCTTGTAGGGTTCGGGCAGTCCCTTGCAAAGCAACCTTTCTCCCCACAGTTATAATAGATTAGTTGGTCTCTTCCCCTACCTGTGCTTCTGCCTCAGCCCCCTCCCCTACCTCTAATGGGGGAGCCCCCAATACCGGAGGGGGTTCTTGGTGAAGAAGGATATATTTGTACCCTATAGATGTTTCCTCAGTCTATCAACAGATCACAAGTTCAGCATTTCTTCTCATCATGCCCCATAGACCTACAAAACCTACACCATTTCTACTTAACCTCCGAAATAAAAGAAGTAAGGTGAGGGAAGTGGTTGGGGTTCATGCAACGCGACAGTCATCACACCATAGTGCCGACCTACTTGGCCCCGCAGCTTCTCTAGGGAATAGCGGGCTAGGTCCTCTAGCCTGCATGTAGTCTGCTAATAGCAGACAGTTATCCTTGGTGTGGCCATTCCCCCTGCATCATATGTATCACCTGTCCTTCGCTCCTTGTTACTTTCACAAATTTTGGATCTCCATGTGCATTGCTTCCAGCTGGCCTTGTATCTGTTGTACAACCAACCGGGTTTCATCTCGTGGCACAACCTCCAACTTCATTTCTATCTACAAAGCCTTCTCCTGTGACTCAATGTCTTAGTGGCTCATTGGTATGCATAGGTGGGGCAACAACATATCAATGAACTACTCTGCATGCTTCCTTTCATCACACTGGAATCCTCCGTCTCTAATTACTTTTGTCAATCGCTGATGAGCTTCCCATAGAGACTCAGATCGACCTTGTTCGAAATATTTGAGGTCATTCACTATCTGGGAGTAGGCCTTAGGCTTCTTGAACTCTTGCTTCAAGGCATTCTTAATGTCTTCAATGCTCGCGTTCACATGTTGGTTGAGGTATCCCATGTACCAATCCAGGGCCCTTCCTTCAAAAGAAAGAGACAGTTGTGCTCTTTTCACAGCATCACTTGCTATATTATGTGCAGTCCATACAGACACTACGACAAACCAGAATCGATCCATACCTTCGTCCCCCACACCCTTGAAGGTGCATAACTTCATATGTGAATCCATTTCATCTTTCGATGCTGGAAGAGGTGAGTTTTTTCCCTTACAAGGATTCAAATATGGTGTTCATGGGGGGGCTATGCGTAGCAAAATTGGTCATTGGACTGTAGATAGATTGATCTCCCTCTTGATTAGTTCTGTAGTACTTACCACTGTGTGTTGTACCCTCAATTTGATCGGATCTCATTCACTGAGTATGGCTACACAGGATACTTTGCTCACACAATAAGATCTTAATTAGTAACGACAATGTCTCTAGAAACTTACCATAGAAACCCATGAAGAACCTCCACTCCGCTTCTGAGTAGGAAAAAAATTGATCGATTGCAAATTCAGTCACAAATCCTCCTATCACACTGTCCACCCAATGATCTACCGCACGAGTCATGGTATTATCAGTCTTTTCCAACTATCGGATTAGTCACGGAGTCCACTGCATGACTCGTTCATCTTTCCAACACTTCTAAAAATCGACCAACCTTGTGAGCCACTCTTGCAACTTGATTGAAAAAGTTACGAAGAAAATCTCATAGATTTCCAACAAAATATACTTATTTTTCCACTCCTCTGCAGTTAATTTTGCACTACGATTTTCTTGTATAGAAAATTCCTGAACTTTCTTTTCAAACCACTCATCTATTTCTTTCTCTTTAGTCTTCCAATATAGCCTTCGCATTATCTCCCTCAAAATGCTCCCAGTCCTGGCAACGGAACCATTTGTTGCCTCGAGGGATCCTGACTTAGGTTCATAGGTGAAGGTTTTCCAAAAAACCCCTATACTACTGGCCCTTTTGGCAATGACCCGCTTGTGCAGGTCAAATTCTCACCTGAAGGAGTATGGAAGGGTGTTGGAACTAGGTTTCTGCACCCTGAGAAAGAGTAGGTAATAACTCAGGCCCTAAATTATCAGATCTACACAGAAGGGTGACTCGTAGGGTTCCAGAACATAACGAGACCATAATTCTTATCAAACCTTCTCTAGCAAGTACGCATCCGCGTGCATATCATTAATTACAACCATAAAACAACATAATCGTAGCCAATATTTTCAACATATATAGTTCGCGTTCATTAACAGAGATGCAATCAGTAAGTGTAACAAAAATCATAGTAACATACTAAGTGCAGATACTTTCATACCACAGAGATAAAACAAACGAGTTCGCAGCTTAATTAGGCAATATTAGTTTGCATCAATCATAACAAAACAGATCCAGACAACATCATATCTTCAGCAATACTTCACATATATTACTTATCAAAATCCTCTTACATTCCCCGAATACCACCTGCGTACACATCCAGCAGGGTCCACACAAAGTAGGACAAAGGATCTCCACGCACATAGCCAGCAGGAGTCCTAACCCAAACAACCCAACCCAAGATCTATAAATTCATACTTTGCATCAATCTCTATTCATCCTCTACATATTGACTCAAAAAGGCTCAAATTTTTATACTATTTTAGCCTACGCATTCAATGGTCCGCAAATTGTGGTTTGCGGACTCTTGATCTGCCCTTGACCCACTTACAATGCATTAGGGGCTTTGACCCACCCCGAAACCCTTGCATTAGATTAAATATAACCAAAATATACAAAATGGACTAGATTCGCAGCTTTATAAGAGACCCTATTCCAACACCCCCTCATGAGGTATAGAACATCTCAGACACACCTGAGAAACATTGGTACAATCTATTGGATCACCAAACCATCAAGTGTATGATTCTCAGTCATGTGATAAGGAGCTAGAGTCAAGCACATGAGAAACAACCATTTCAAAGGGAAATAAGGATTCCATTCTCTTGATGTGACGTACCAAACAAGTATGAACGTATGAAATGAGGTACATATCCCTATAGACCACACTTATGGAATAAATGTGTTGAGATCAATAGAAAAGGGCCCGCTAGAGTTGAGGAAATGAGGAATCCTTAACAAAGGCTTGAGGGATCATCATAAAGTGACTGATGGAATTCCACTGGGGATGATGATGGAAGGAAATAGGATGGGTCGTGTGTTGGAAAATTCCCTTATCAGAACATAATATGCATGGTTGGCCCAGCATCGTCTGACTGATTCCAAAGGGGATGGTAAATTACTCAAAATGACGTTTTTCAGATATAGATTTGTATAGTTTGAGGAAAAATATGAGTGAAATGGGATTATCGTGATGCAAATATGGATGGAAGACTACAACTAGACTCAATGGGACTCAAAACAAACTCCATATATGTGTGGGTCACTCATCTCTGATGCTTTGAATAAGGGTGATCCAATGATGCTACCACATGGGGGAGGCCTGAAGCGGGCCATAAAAACATGACTAAATAATGGTTACTCTTGATTAAAATCAACATATGAGTCTATAAGTGAAAATGAAAAGTGGTGCCAATGTACAGGTAACTCATATGAAAAAATTTGATTTTAATAGGTGTCAAATAGAAACCTCATGGAAAAAATGTCTTCCTAGTGAAGTGCAAAATTACCAAAAGAAAAGGGAGACCCATTATAGAACTTGGTTATATATTTCCAATGGTGTAGATGGTTCATCAAACCAAGCTATGGTTTCTTCACAATGGGCGATGAAAAAACTAGGGTTTTCCCTTTAAAAGGGCTTCTTGCCCCCAAAACCAATTCATTTTCACAATGAGTTGTTGGATAATTTGGAGAGGAGGAGGAGACCCTAAATCATGAGGAGATCGTAGCGAAAAAAATAATAATCAGAATTCAGATTTGTGGCTTTCTATTAGGTGGCCTTACTTTTATAAATATGGCTTTAATGCTTCTTGGTATAATGCTTCTTGATAAAGAATCAAGGTACAAAAAAATGAATACAAGAACGAACTACTAGAGAAGTCATAGGATCATACCTACCCACTAATTCAAACATGGGGAGTAGGTGGTAAGTGTGGTATCACATTGAGTAGAATATTTGAAGATATGGTATCAAGCATCTATGATATGTGATGTTTATATGGATCATAGGAGTGGAAAATAGGACAAAAAATCCAATGAATGCGAAGCTAATTGACCATACTTAGATCTTTGAGGTCTAGGCCAAGACTTATGTTGATCAAGTGAGAATGTGGTCAGTATGGCCCCAAGCATGAGATACTTCCCCCAAGAATATGTGATGGAGGGTACCGATCTGGTACACAAAGGTGGGAGTGCTACCCCTAGATGGATGTGTGTGTGGAGCGAAACTGTGTTCCAAGTGCTCAAATAATTGATTGAAGGATTTGGTCTTACTAGTACCAGATCCTCCAAATGGTGATGAGGAGGTATTGATATGGTACACAAAGGTGGGAATGCTGCACCTAGATGGATGTGTGTGTGGAGAACAATTGTGTTCCAAGTGCTCAAATAATGGATTTAATAATTTTGTATTACTAGCATGAGATCCTCCAAATGGTGATGAGGACATGGCAGGGCATGTGTGCCCCTAGTTTTCTATGTAGCATGATATGGGCATGTCAAATGTATTTAGAGTGGTGGAATTCAAACACATTTTCTTGATGTGGTTCACCATTTTCTTATGATATGGATGCCTTATTATGGGAAGAATGTATAATGGGTACAGTATGAGAAAGGAAATGGTGGATACTCGATCTCATTTTGCACTACATATATGAATCAAATGGACTGAAGTTATGGGTTGACATACATGGTGTCACTATACCAAAGAGTGGCTTTGGATATAATGAATTGGTGCTCACCTAAACAACACAATAGTCGAACAAGAACAATGTATAAGGGTCTAGGTTGTTGACATAAGATGGAGGAATTATTAAGCGGATCATCCCTAGATTGATATGAAGTGATATGAGGCTTTATATGTTCTTATAAATGGGGAATAATAATTGTATTATAATCAACACCACCATATGCATTAGGAGGGTTGGGGAGAATTGCTTCTCCTAGACTCTCAAAAGTGGATGGCCCCTCATGCAAACATTGGATGGTAATTTAATGGCCACAAGGTGGATGTGGTCCTAATTATTGGGTTTGAAGCAAGGGGTAATTAAACCAATTGAGTTCATCATGGATGAAATATTTGGACTCCATAACATATTGATCATGGGTTTTCTATGTAAGGAAGTATGTACGATGGTGCATATCATCCCAAGGATAATCAGGGGTGGTCATGGCTTCCATGATGTCTTAATCATAATGAAATATGGAGGGATGGGAGGAATAGAGAACACATGATGAAGAGGAGCTACCTGGGGCATCTTCATGAGAAACAAGGTTCACATCTACATCATCAACAAGGGGATAAAATGAATAGTAGATGAGACATCTACTGATGTTGAGACCGAAGTGTTCTCCATGGAAGGTTCAAATGAATCACAATAGGAAACTCCAAGAGAGTCACAATACATCAATACCATGGTTGATGACATGTAGAGAATAAGGGTAGAACTATTCAACATTTCTACATTAGTAGAAGGGATCACAATGGGTGGTTGAGAGACCTCTTGTTCTGGCATAACATGGGGACTAAAACCAACAAGTAGAGGGGAGGTGGAATCACTATGAGCGACATATAACTTGCGAAGGACTTGAAGTGTATCATGAAAGTATTTAATATCTGGACAATGATGGGAATAATGGTCATATTTATCATACAAAGCACATGGGTGATTCATGCATAAGGTTCTATTCTTATTAGCTAATTTCAATAATCTTAGAGTCAGGAAATATATCAGAGACCACATTTTTTATATGAGGGAGCTCACGAAAATTATTGGTGGCATGCCCAACAACATCACATAAAGAACATGGAGGAGTATTCTTGGGAGGCTTAGGAGGGACTATAGTTGTTTGGGGTACCTTATATTTTTTTCCCTTTTGCAGGGGTTTTACTCGAGCCTCACAAAATTATTTTGCAACAATATTGGATTCCTATTGATTTTGTTGTGGAACTAAAGCAAAGGAATGGGTAGGAACAACAGGTTGAACCACAGTCAAAGAAATGTAACGTTTGAGGTGGTCAAGAGGAGTGTTTGCGGGTGGATCAATGTACAAGAATGGGATCCCCAAGGTAATGCTAGGAAGACTCAACGTACCCATGAAAGGGGTAGAAATTTTTTTTGGGGACGTGAATAATAAGGGTATTTGACCTAATGGGTAATGGCATGGGGGAACTAATATTTGATGTTTAAGACCTAGTGGAATGGTTCTAGGCTAGAAAGGACTAGGAGATATACCAAAATAAGGAAACGAACCTTAATGAATTGTACCTGAAGGATGGGTTGAGTTGGATGAAACAAGTTGTGGAGGGGATAACTTTTTTGAAGGCATACTAGACCATTTATTGTTAGCTCGTGACGCCTAAAGCATGCAAACACTGTAAGAGATAGGCTCTGAAGGGATAGGTGGGGGACAATAATAAGCACCAAGCAGTGTGGAATATTTGTAGACTCTAGGTGAAACATTGGTGACGGATGGGATAGTATTATTTCCATTCATCAATGAGATAGTGGATTTAGGGGAAGTATGAGACTTAGGATCATAGTAATTCAACTTATCGATAATGACGATATTTTCATTATGAGGAAAAAATATCTTCAGAAATACCACAAATGTGACAAAAGACATAGCATAGGTATTAATATCACCCAAAACAATGTTGTAATCTAATGGGGCATCAACGAACTCAATGTAAATTATGATTATCTTGCTAGAAATAGTAATTAGACAGTTGCGATATAAGCTGAGGGGTTGCGAGGAATGACCATCCCAGGCATGAAGAGTGATGGTGGATGGGGAAAATTCAGGTGAACCAAGTTTCTTCCAAACACTACAACCATCACATAGGCAGAGGTGCCTTCATCTATGATACACCAATGTAATTTCTTATGGACACTGGTATTTGAAAGGAAATGATGATGGAAAATGGGGATGGTTCACGTTTTCAACATCAAAGACAATCATGCGATCGTTAGAAGGATCCACAATTCCCAAAGTAGATATTAGATATCTCCATTGGGATGGGCATTTATGGAGGACTTCCAGCATTGACATGTTTGCAGGAGACTGCACCAAGTCATCTACTATGAAATTGTATAAATATCTAAATAGATTCAAGTGATATTTTAATGTACTAAAACAAAATACTAAATCAATTGTACAAATTGCGGAAACCAATTTTGATCACATAAAGAAGATAAATAATTATCAGTCACATAAAACAAGATTTATCTAGGGAAATCCTCAGCTAAAAACTCTGCTATCTATATATCGCATAAAATGAAGAAGATGGAAAAATAAAATGTTATTTATCTTCCTGATAAACCTCTGCACTTTGATGATTGTCTCACTCTTCCTGAATAACTTCCTTGCCTCTTCCTTTCCAGCCTTGCTCACACTTTCCTGGGCTAATTGAGCCCCTATTAATTAGGAAATTCCCATCAATATATTGTGCAATACTTATAAGGCATCCTGATGACCTCATGCATGAATTGTACAATTTTCTAATTATACAACTAATAGTTATCTTCCCTTCAACTCCAATCTCAATTGGGCCTTCCTTAGAACTAACATGCAACAAATATTTATAGTGAATTATCAATAATCTGATTGATCACTACATGTGAATTAAGTCATATTTAAATCACTAGACCTATCACTATCTCATATCTTAGTTAGAACTAGTTTAAACTATTAAACTCAAATAGTTGAGTTAACTAATTACAGAGTCAAAATAAACTACAATTGAACCCCATAAAACTTAGGGAGAACTATACATGCCTACAGTTTCACCCTCAAATCGAATTGACTGAGCTAACTAAGTCTTCCTAACTTAGTTAACACTCACAATTTTTAATAAGATGTGGAATTACAATTTACTTCTAATTTAATTAAGGGAAATAAAATTAGAAGCTCCCTTGGGGTGTCATTCTTGTTTCCAATTTCAACACTCCCTCTCAACAATAAAGGGATTGTCTGCTACCCTGATCCTTTCTCTGTGGAACTTGAATTTTCTTCTTGAGATTTCCTTCGTTAAGATGTTTTCATCCTTCTCCTCCATGGGAATGTACTCTAATGAAATAATCTGCCTCTGCACACAATCTCTGAGATGGTGATACCAGATATCAATATGCTTGTACCTATCATGAAGAACTATATTAAGCGATAGTTTGATGGTGACTTTGTTTATCAGAATAAATCAATTTCAGGTCTATCTGTCGACCAAAAAAACCAACAATTATATTCCTCATTCATATGGCCTCACATACAGCTTGATTCGCCACCATGTACTCTACCTCTGCTAAACTGAGTGCAGCTAATATTTGTTTCATATTGTAACATGAAACTAATGTTGATCTTGTGTTGAAGATTCCTCCTGATGCTCTCTTCTTGTCGGATGGACTCCCTGCCCAATCTGCATTAGTGAAGCCTTGAAGCTTCAGTCCCTCTCTCCATCTGTACCATAGCCCATACTCTTTAGTGCATCTGAGGTATCTCAAAAAAAAAAATCCTACATTCCAAAATAGTTTGGTAGGCTTAAACATAGCTTTACTAAGCTTGTTAACCACATAGCATAAGCTTTTTGATGTGTTCACCAAATAGATAAGTGAATCCACAAGCTTCCTTGTAATAATAGCATCTACTACCTCACCTAAAGTAGCATCGTCCTTCCTCCAATTTGCTGCTTGAGGATTCTCCATGTGTTTTTTTCCATCTATGTTGAACTTCATGAGGATCTCATTGGCATACTTGCCCTGAGATACAAATAACTCCCCATCTCTTTTCCTATTTCCAATCTTAGGAAATAGTGCAAGAGCCCCATGTCCTTCATATCATATTCTCTTGCAAGATCCTCTTTCCAATACTTGGTGAGCTACACATCAATTCTCAGTATCATATCATCGACATAAACTAAAATAATCAAAATCTTACCTTCTACCACAATATGAAAATTATTCGCATCTGCTTCACCCTTGGTGAATCCCAACCCGATGAAATAGTTTTCGATCCTGGTGTACCAAGCATGAGGTGCTTGCTTCAGCCAGTACTGTCCTCTCTTGTGTCTACACACATGCGACTTTTCCTAAATCACCTCATTGAGGAAGGTTGTCTTTAAAGCCATCTGATGTATCTGCCATCCCATCTACGCTGAGAGTGCAAGGATGGATTTGATTCATGAGTACCTTGCAACTTGTGAAAAATTATCATCATAATTTATGCCCTCCACTTGAGAGAACCCTTTGGCTACAAATATAGACATTTGTATCTCCACACTACCATTTTGTGCCTACTTCACTTTGTAGATCCACCTAGATCCTACAACTGACTTCCCCTCTAGTCTTCAGACAACTTCCCATGCACTTTTTCTGATAATGGAGTCATACTCCTCAAACATGGCATAAACCCAAACTATTCACTGCACTACTTACTCAAAAGAGGATGGCTCTATATCTACACATTCAATCATAAGAGCCATGTAGCCAGTGTACCACTATGGGGACCTTCTCTACCTATGATGTGATGTGGGTTCTTCCAAACTCTCTCTAGAATTAAGCATCAACATGTTAGACTCTCTAGTGTGCATCCTTCCATCTCAAGATGTCTCTTCAAGAGTGGGTGCTTCCACTCTTTGCACCTCTACTTGTGGCTGATCCACATATTGAGGTTCTCCTTTTGGAGCTCAAGATTTCCTCAACTACATGAAACTAAATCTCCCTCTCAAGAGAAATTAACATGGCCTTCTCTTCATCGACTTTCACATCTCTTGTGACCACTATCATTAGGTGTGCTATAAAGTACAACTGATAGTTGTCATTTGTATCAGTGTACCCCAAAAATATCCCCAACTTAGTTGTTGGCTCTAGCTTCTTTTTGGAATCTTTGGTTACATGGCAATAAAATGATGAACCAAATATTTTAAAATGTGTCACATCTGGTCTCTTACCTGAAAAATATTCCTCGGGTGTACTCATCCCAAGTATCCAATGAGGACTTCTGTTTTACACAAATAATGTTGTATCTCATGCTTATGCCCACAGATGCAACGATAGGCCCTAATCATGCAACATAGGTCGTTTTTCTCCCACAATAGTTCTATTCTTCTTTTCTACAGCCCCATTCTGCTATGGGTTATGAGGTTCTATCAATTCCCTTCGAATTCATTATGAAGCACAAATTTTCTTGAATTCATTAGAGACATATTCTCCACCATTGTCGCTCCTTATAGCCTTCACTTTCTTTATTGTATATTTCTCGACAAGTGATTTGAACTCACAAAACTTGGCGAACGTATGATATTTCTTCTGCATGAAGAAAATAAAACACTTTAGTGAAAAATAATCCACAAATATCACATAATACATGTATTTTGTTTTGGAAGTTGTTGAGAATGGTCTACACACATTTGAGTGAAATGTCTCAAGGATTGAATTTGCTCGGATTTCCTTATCGTGAAAAGTGGCTTTGGTATACTTCCCCTATGTACACCATTTGCATGTATCTCTCTACACAATTTCACCCTTTGGAAGTCCTGTAGAAATTTTTTGCATGATCTCCAAAGTGCCATGATGTAGAGGCACTAGTACATTTGGCGGAAATTCTGACACTTTTGACCAAATGTCGGAAATATCCCCAAATTTTATCAATTTTTCAAATTTTTCCCACAAATTTCACTTTACTAACATTTTGAGCCAAGTGTTGGTATTGCAACACTTAGAGGTAAGTGTTAGTCTTGCGATGTTTGTAGAAAAGCGTCGGAATTGCGACGGATTGGAGAAATGTGTCGGACTTGTGACAGTTAGAGCTAAGTGTTGTGATGCTTGGGGGAAAAGCATCAGTATTGCGATGTTACAAAAGATAAGTGTCGTTATTGTGACGTTACAAAGAGCTAAGTGTCATTATTGTGACATTATAGAGAGCTAAGTGTTGCTACTACGACGGTTTGGGGCAAAGAGTCGGTACTGCAACGTTACAGAGATTACTGTCGGTATTGTGACAGTTAGAAGAATAGTCGATATTGCGACAGTTGTGTCAAGTGTCGGTATTGCCACATTTAGGAAGAAAGTGTTGTTAGTTTTTAGGAATAATCTTAGGGTTTAGAGTTTGGGAGTTATTTTTGGTGATCATGTTGCACCATGTGAGGTTGCCCGATCGGGCGCGTTCAGATCAGGCCGTTTCGTTCAAGGGTGCCCGTATCAGTTTTGCTAAGTTGTGACTGCCCGGGTGCCTTTTTCATGTTCGGCGACCTGTTTTCCATTTTCTCCCTTGTGGCATCGTTCAGTCGAGCACACCGTGTTGTGCCATGTGAGGTCGCCTAACTGGGCGCGTTCAAGTCAGGTCGATCCATTTTGTTCGAGGGCACCTGTATCAGTTTTGCTAAGTTGTGTTCACTCGGGTGCCTTGTGCACATTCTAGTGGCCCATTTGTCATTTTATCCCTTGTGGCATCGTTCGGTCAGGCGTGCTGTGTGAGGTCGCCCGACCAGGCACGTTCGGGTCAGGTCGTTTCGTTCAAGGGCATCCGTATCAGTTTTGCTAAGTGGTGACTACCTGGGTGCCTTGTGCACGTATGGGTGGCCCGTTTGCCATTTTATCCCTTGTGGAATCATTCATTCGGGAGGGTCGTGTCGCACCATGTGAGGTCACCCGACTAGGCGCATTTGGGTCAGCCTGTTTTGTTTGAGGGCGCCCATATCAGTTTTTCTAAGTTGTGACTGCCTGGGTGCCTTATGCACGATTGGGCAACCCATTTGCCATTTTCTCCCCTGTGAAATTGTTCGCCATGTTGCGCCGTGTGGGGTCAGCCAACCAAACGCGTTCAGGTCAAGCCATTTCATTCAAGGGCACCCGTATAATTTTTTCTAAGTTTTGACCACCCGGTCGCCTTGTGCACATTCGGGTGGCCCATTTTCCATTTTCTCCCCTGTGGAATTGTTCATCATGTCGCACTGTGTGAGGTCACCCGATCGGGCACATTCGGGTTGAGTCATTTCATTTGAGGGCGCCCGTATCAATTTTTCTAAGTTGTGACTGCCCTGGTGCCTTGTGCACGTTTAGGCAGCTCGTTTTCCGTTTGCTCCTCTATGGCATCGTTCATCGTGTCACGTCATGTGAGGTCACCCAACCAGGCACGTTCAAGCTAGGTCATTTCATTGAAGGGTGAACGTATCTGTTTTACTAAGTTGTGACCGCCCAAGTGCCTTGTGCATGTTCAAGTGGCCCATTTTCCATTTTCTCCCATGTGGCATCATTCGGTCGGGCGTGCCCTGTCGTTCCATGTGAGGTTGCCCAACTGGGCATGTTTGGGTCAGGCCATTTTTTTCGAGGGCACTCGTATCATTTTTGCTAAGTTGTTACTGCCCAGGTGCCTTGTGCATGTTCAGGTGGCCTATTTTATGTTTGCTCCCTTGTGGCATAATTCAATCAGGTGTGTCATGTCGCTCCGTTTGAGATTCCCCGACCAGGTGCATTCAAGTCAGTTCGTTTCGTTCGAGGGTGCTCATATCAGTTTTCCTAAGTTGTGACCGCTCGGGTACCTTGTGCACATTCGGGTGGCCCGTTTTCCATTTTCTCCCTTGTGGCATCGTTCGGTCGGGTGCACCATGTCGCACTATGTGAGGTCGCCCGACCAGGTGCGTTCGAGTCAGGTTGGGCCGTTTCGTTCGAGGGTGCACGTATCCGTTTTGCTAAGTTGTGACCGCTCGGGTGCTTGTGCACATTCAGGTAGCCCATTCTCCATTTGCTCCCTTATGGCATCGTTCAGTTGAGTGCGTCGTGTTGCGCCATGTCAGGTCGCCCGACCAGGCACGTTTGGGTCAGGCCATTTCGTTCGAGGATGTTGTATCATTTTTGCTAATTTGTGACCACCCGAGTGCCTTGTGCATGTTCGGGCGGACCGTTTACCATTTTTTCCCTTCTGGCATCATTCAGTCGGGTGCGCCGTGTCACACCATGTGAAGCTCCTCTACCAAGCATATTCGGGTCGGGTCGTTTTGTCCAAGGGCGCCCGTATCAATTTTGCTAAGTTGTGACCACCCGGGTGCCTTATGCACATTCAGGTCGCCTATTTTCCATTTTCTCCCTTGTGGCATCATTTGGTTGGGCATGTCGTGTCGCACCATGTGAGGTCACCTGACCGGGCACATTCAGGTCAGGTTGAACTATTTCGTTCGAGGGTGTCCGTGTCAGTTTTTCTAAGTTGTTACCACCCGGGTGCCTTGTGCAAGTTCGGGCGGCCTGTTTGTTGTTTGCTCCCTTGTGGAATTGTTCAGTCAGGTGTGTCGTGTTGCGACATGTGAGGTCGCCCGACTAGGCGCGTTCAGGTCGGGTCAGGTCGTTTCGTTCGAGGTCGCCCATATAAGTTTTGCTAAGTTGTGACCACCCGGGTGCCTTGTGCACATTCGGGCGGCCCCGTTTTCCATTTTCTCCCTTGTGGAATCGTTCAGTCGGGCACACCATGTTGCGCCGTGTGAGATCGCCCAACCGAGCACATTCGGGTCAAGCCATTTCATTCGAGGGCACCCATATCAATGTTGCTAAGTTGTGATCATTGTTTGTGCTCAACTTAGTGTTCCTAAATTGAGATCAGTAATTGTCAACCAGGGCTAGTAAACTGTTGAAGTATGGTGCACTTTATGTGCCTAGGTAATTTTTTCTTACTACGTTGTGTTTAGTGTTTTATGATGTTTTTGGTTTTATGGCTTTATGTTTGAAAACGGAAAAAACTAAGTGCTAGTGAAAAGAAGCTATTGGTTATATTAAAACAGAACAAAGCCTAAACTATGGATGACAAACAACAAACATGTAAAGCTTCATAATGACTTCATTGCAAGGAAATAAATCACAACATGAGCTTGAAATTGTCCAATTCATTCATTAAAGATGTGTTGGGAGAGCTTGAGAAATGGACAAGTTAAGTGTAAATGAAGTTCTCCTAAATAAACAATCAACTCACAATATTACAAAAAAAATGATTATTTGTAACAAAGTAAGGTTTCTATTCTAGATTGACCTATGATGTTGAAGTTACCCTATTGTGCAACTTGACTTATCACTACTAGGCCTTATTCAGAAGTTTAGAGATTTTCTAGAATAATGTTTGGGAAAAAGGCTAGAGGTGAATTTGTAAAAGATTTGAAAAATAATCCAAGCCTTAAACTGATATTACTGACCCTTGTTCATGTGATGATGTATTAATAGGAATTCAGAACAAGAATATTTTATAAATAATGAAGACCGTGGTTTCTAAATTTAACAACTAATACAATTTAAAATGCGATGGATAACAACTAAACTAGAATGCTAATATAGTGAACTGAGACTGAATTAGAGTGCTACTAATCTAATTGAAATACAGTGAACAGAGTTAAACTAGGATGCCATTATCAAACTTGAAATGTAGTGATAGAGCTGAACTAAATGCAATCAACCTCCTGAGTGTTGCTACTAAATTAACATGCAACTAGTCTATGGAATTCTACAGCCCATCTCGTTCAATAGGAATGATATTTTGGAAGAGTTTGTAAAACAAGTCTGGTTGTATTATTCAATGCAATTGAACATAAACATAAGATTTAAAGCAAAGAAAAATAGGATCTAAGACACCACAGCTGTTTCTTATTCATTGTTAATGATGTTTTGGAAGAGTTTGTAAGAGTAAGACTGGCTGTGACACTTAGTGTAAACAAGCATAAATCATAAAATTCCAAAGGAAATGCAACTAAAACCTACAATACCACAGCTATGCCTTATTCATCGTGATGATATTTTGGAAGAGTTTATGAGAACAAATCTAAACTGTAGTATCCAATGTAAGCAAAGTTCAGAAAAGTATTTAAATTGAAAATGAAACAAAGCTACGGCTACTTATCTAAACCAAATGCATAATTCTTCACAGGCAGTAGGGGCCCTCTACCACCGGATCAGCACGCAGATCTTTTCAAGATTGACTCAACTCGTGCAAGAAAATTATGCTTCTTTCATTAAAGGAGTAATTCTTCAAAACAGAGTTCTGAGATCTAGCAACAAAAAGATAAAATCTAACTAACTGTTTCTCGGTCTCCCGAGTCATACTTATAATGAAATTACATAAATACCCTTGAGAAAAATAGGTATAAGTGTCTTTCCCACTTCTAATCGAATTAAAACTCTTATTGAAGGTCTCGTACTTTGCTGTAGACGGCTGTAGAGTCCGTGTTCCGGTAGAAGTCTACCTCTTGGTTTTGGTTTCCCACGTGCATAACCACCTGTAGAATTGTGCTCAGACTTTGTATGGAGCAAGGAATGATGTGGATGAAGTCTGGAATTTTCCCATATGTGTTTTTCTTTCATACAATGCCTGTAACCCATTCAAACACTAAAATAGCTGCGGAACGCGTGATCGGCTACGGAACGTCTGTATTTTGTAGCCATTTTGCACAAAATTATTAAAACAACAAAAACCATGAAAATACGATATGTTAATCAATTGCATGTAACCTTTAAGCAATCCTAATCATTCTTCATTGATTTTAGGCTTATGAAGTGATAAAAGAATGATGAAATGAAGTGAAGGTTTGTAAAAGAGAAGGCAATTCTAGGGCTCAACATACCCCCACTGCAAGACTATTGCATGTCCTCATGCAATTTCATCAAAAAATATTCCATGTGCTCTGAAACCTTTGTTAGAACATCCAACCTTATCTTTCTGCTTCTTTTGGCCCTAATCTATTTTCTAATCTCTGTTAACTTTTCAGAAATTGGTTCTTCATCTTCCTCCTGTAGTGGAGTGTCAAGTTTATTTTCAAGAACCATGTCAGTTTTTCTTCTTCTGCTCCATCAAAAGATTTGGCAAAAGATTTTGTAATCTCCTTATGGAAGCCATCAAATTTCTCTATAAAATTTAACCTCCCTGCTTGTTGTAGTAGCTCCTTGACTTGTGGATATCCTTCCAAATACTTGACTCCAACTGGTTTTGTCCTGACAATTAGCCACATTCCTCTTTTGTGCATATTACCTTCCTTTCAGAATTACTTTTCTATGCTTGAAGCTAGATTGAATACAATGTCTAATGCTTTATTTTGAAACTGTATCTCTGTGTCTGAAGATGGATTAGTTGAAGAATGATGCTTCACCCTCAGAATTACCTTTCTGCACTTAGATATGGATTGGCTGCAAAGTGTAATGGAGGTGAATGGATGGAGGTAATTAAGTTATAAGAGAAAATGAAGTGGCTATGGATCTGATGGAGAATTTATGATGAACTTGTGGTGAAATAAGTGAATGATACAATCTTAAAGATATGTGGAATAGTAGGTTGGAATGTTGGATAAGGGATATGGCCAAGATATGTTAATCAATTCGAATGATAGGTTGTTTTAGGAAACATATGATTATACACATTGTATCTATTTCATGTTTTAACTTTTTTCTATTTAAATAATTTTCACAATTTACCTCAGAATTTTTGACCTTGTTAATTGTTGTGCTTGATGTTGCTCCTTTGGTCATCTTTTAGCATATTGGTCTTCAAAACAGAATCCTTCAATTTACTGTAAACATCATCTCTTTGTATGCTGTACAATTGTGTTAGAACTGCTGAATAAGATGTGGCTACAACATGCAATCTGTAAAAAGAAATGAAGTATGACTATGGAATATGGATGCGAAATGTAATGGAGTGAAAGTGAAATATGACTTGTGAAATGGAATGAAAGTGACATGAGATGGAGTGAAAGTGGAGTGAGATGGAGTGGAATTGTAGAATGAAATGAATTTTGCAATTTCTCTCAAATGGTACATCAGGCTTCCCTGAAATTTTATAAGGTTGTTACCAATATTATTATGCATCTTTCGATGAAAAATCTCAGCCATTGGTTGCATGGATCTCCCGTAAAATGAGAAATGGCTGTAGGTGAAAATGGCCAATTTCTTGAAGAATACACACTAAAATTTTCTAAAATTTTATATTTTTATTCAACCTACCTCAATGCATTTACCATACAAAATTTCAGGACCAACGGATGCACGGTTTGAAAGTTATGATAAAATCAATTTCTGCCCTGTTTCACCCTTCAATCTGCCCAATGTTGCAACAAAAAAGTACGCCACAGACTCATTTTAAGGCAAAATTGAGTGATTCAAAAGGGAAACTGTGTATTTTTACCTTTTCTACTACCACATGCTTTTAGAATTTCATTTTGATGAAGAAAAGGTGTTGCTGTGCAAAAATACTCAAATCTGTCCTAATCTGTCCATAATGCTAAAAATGAGAATCTACCTGAAAAACCCTTCTGAAATGCCCTTAAAAATTTCTTTTTTTCAAATTCTATCTGCCTATTACTCAATTTATCATATTCTAAGAAAATACAGAAGCTCAGAATTTTTTATTTCTGCTCCAATCTCTTGCAATATTTGCGCCAAAACTGCCTCTGGAAAAAGTTGCAAAAAACGAAAATAGGCTGCTACAGCAATGGCTGCAGAAACTGCCACTTTCCGCAGCTGTTGTTGAATTGACATGAAGATGAACATGCTGCTACAAGAAACTAATAAAATTTACTTCTGCAAGTTTTTGTTGATTCCATAAAACCATTTGTCTTCATTAAAGCCAACATTCATGGTACAATTCTTACCATGCGAATAAATGTGTCGAAGTCGAGCATGGGAAGAAATCATTGGATTACCGATCAATAATGAAAATTGTTAACCAATGCAAGAACTCACCGATAATGTAAATTAGTGTCAAGGTACCTTGGTGCATCTTGACAGGGACGAATGAATGTGTCGAAGTCGAGTCGCCTGCAAGATTTGACAATCAAGAGACATTGTTGTATTCCCATTGTTATCAACGAGGAGGCTTGCCATTGATGAATGCAAACTCCAAGGCACTTCAAATAATCTCTAATATTGATCCCAGATAAAGTGTTGAGGTCGATGGGACAAGATCTATTGGAAGGTGTACCTTAAGGAATTCCACATCATCCAACTCGAGCATAGAACCAAGAATGATTTGAAGAACCATGAAAGATTGAAACCATCATGAAATTGCAGAACTTATTGTGAAATTTTCTTGCCAGTTGCCTGGTTTTCAATAAAATCTCATGTCCAATTGCGCCAACAAGCTGGTTTTCACAATAGGACTTATTTTTCTCTTTACTTTTTTTTTTTTTTTTTAATGTCCTACTCTACTTGAAAAAGAAAATCTTGTTCAAGTATATGAATACTTCCAGTGGAACCATGTCTGTAACAAGATGATAGATAAACTCATATGCAGGTTTGAAAGATATTCTTTGACATGTACCTGTATATGAGATGCCAACTGTCTTGATTTAGATGATGTCAGAAGATATTGAATAATTGAGCATTGGGATCTGATGACTGACTTGAACCAAGATTCAATGTAATCTTGTCTTCCTTGTCTTTCCTCTATCATGAAATGCAAGTCTTCGGAGATGTGATCTTCATCCATAGAATCTGGTGATAGGCATGCATGAGACTTTTCAATCTCTGGTTCCAATAACTTCTCTTTATCAATAGACATCCATGATTCTTGGACCTTATCTGAGTCTTCTTCTTCTAGTTTTTGTTCTTCAATGATAGCTGGTGAATCATTTTTCAATACCTCAAAATTGTAAGTTGATTGAGGTGTTTTATTGTTGGAGATATGAAATGGTTGTGGAGGTAGTGGAGTGGGAATGAATTTTTGGGGTGCTTGTGTGGATGATAATGGGAAAGGTTGAATTGAGGTCAAATGAGGGTGATATTGATGTTGTGGTGGAGGCGAATGGTATGAATAACATTGATGATGGTATTGAGGATAGAGAGGGAAAGATTGAGGATATGGTGGATTTCCTTTATAGGGCCTTTGCCAACTTTGTTTCCAAG
Organism: Pinus albicaulis; assembly: GCA_034641835.2. Lineage (NCBI taxonomy): Eukaryota > Viridiplantae > Streptophyta > Pinopsida > Pinales > Pinaceae > Pinus > Pinus albicaulis. The sequence goes on along the minus strand of CM076577.1, from coordinate 399,963,209 downwards.
ATTGGTTTTGAGGTTGGGATTGAGATGGCCAAGGTTTCCAAGGCAAGGGTGTTTTCCAATTACCTTGAGGTTTTTGTGCATAACCTTGAAACTATGCATAAGGATATTGCATCATATTGGGTTGATGGGGCTGCCATAGTCCTCTTGGAGCTACATAACAAAGCTGCTCTTGTGCTTGATTTTCTCCATTATCCTTCTGGTAAATTTCCTTCAACCCTGGTAATGATGGGAAATCTTCAGTAGTTTGTGATCCTGCACAAATTTTACACATTTTAATGTTATCAAGCGGACATTCATGCAAAGTATGTTTCTTTCTACATTTAGGGCAAAATATAAATGAATCAACTTTTTGATTGTTTTGCATTATTAGCATGTCAGTTTGTTCATTTAAATTACCAAGAATGTTTAGAAAATTGTTAGGTTCAGTTTGACTTACCAATCTTGATGTTGACTTACTTACTCTTGCCATAAATGGATCTTGAAGGGATCTCACACACTTTGCTTTTCCTCTTGATATGTTCTTGCATAGTTCACAAATTTCTTGAAATGGCAATTGATAGACATCTCCTTTTCCCCCAAGATTAAGAAGATCAATCCATTCATCCTTTATAGCATTTAGTAGGAGATTTTTTAATGCATCTAATCCTAAATTATGCAATTTAGACCTTTTGATATTATAAGTAAATCTCTCCACTAAATCTTCTAGGATTTCATCCTCTTTTTGGTTCATCTTAAAGACTTCATTTCTAAGGTCATGGTGCATGCAATAACCTTTATATTTTTCCAAAAATACTCTTTTCATATCATCCCATGTCCTTATAGAATTTGTTCCTAAAGTCATGAACCATCTAAGAGCTCTATCCTTCAATGTTGCCGGAAATAAGTAAAATTTTTGCATGTGCAATGAGTATCCATAAGATCTACAAATTATTTCAAATTCAAAAAGAAAGGTTTCCGGGTCTTCTGATCTCATACCTTTGAAGTTAGGAAGTACAGATGGATGGATGTTCTTCATTTGAATGTTGATATTAGTTTCTTGAATGGGAAATCCAAAAGGATCTTCCTCATTGTCATCATCTCCATCCATTTCTTCAACCTCCTTTGTCACCTCTTCTTCTACCTGTAAAAATATGAATTCATGATGTGGATGTGTGGATCTTACTGCACCACATGATATAGTGGGTGTGGTAGGTGATTGAAGTTTTTGTTTTTTGTTTTTGTTTTTGTTTTTGTTTTTTAATGTAAGAAATAAGGTTACCTAGTTACACTTCCCCGGCAACGGCGCCAAAATGTTTGTGCTCAACTTAGTGTTCCTAAATTGAGTTCATTAATTGTCAACCAAGGCTAGTAAACTGCTGAAGTGTGGTGCACTATATGTGCCTAGGTAATTTTTTCTTACTACGTTGTGTTTAGTGTTTTATGATGTTTTTGGTTTTATGGTTTTATGTTTGAAAAGGGAAAAAACTAAGTGCTGGTGAAAAGAAGCTATTGGTTATATTAAAACAGAACAAAGCCTAAACTATGGATGACAAACAAAAAATATGCAAAGCTTGATAATGACTTCATTGCAAGGAAATAAATCACAACATGAGCTTGAACTTATCCAATTCATTCATTAAATATGTGTTGGAAGAGCTTGAGAAATGGACAAGTTAAGTGTAAATGAATTTCTCCTAAATAAACAATCAACTCACAATATTACAAAAAAAAATGATTATTTGTAACACAGTAAGGTTTCTATTCTAGATTAACCTATGATGCTGAAGTTACCCTATTTTGCAACTTGACTTATCACTACTAGGCCTTATTCAGAAGTTTAGAAATTTTCTAGAATAATTTTTTGGTAAAAAGGGTAGAGGTGAATTTGTAAAATATTTGCAGAATAATCCAAGCCTTAAACTGATATTACTGACCCCTGTTCATGTGATGATGTATCAGTATAAATTCAAAACAAAAGTAAGTTGTAAATAATGAAGGCCGAGAGGCTAATTTTGTCAACTAGTGCTACTTGAAATACAATGGATAACACTAGGCTAGAGTGCTGTCTATCAATCTTAAAATACAATGACTACAACTAAACTAAAATGCCATTAATATTTCTTGAACAAAATGAACTGAGATTGAACTAAAGTGCTACTAATATACTTGAAGTACAGTGAACAGAGTTAAACTAGAATGCCATTATCAAACTTGAAATGCAGTGACAGAGCTGAACTAAATGCAATCAACCTCCGGAGTGTTGTTACTAAATTAACATGCAACTAGTCTATGGAATTCTACAGCCCATCTCAGTCAATAGGAATGCTATTTTGGAAGAGTTTGTAAGAGTAAGACCGACTGTGACACTTAGTGTAAACAAGCATAAATCATAAAATTCGAAAGGAAATGCAACTAAAACCTACAATACCACAGCTACGCCTTATTCATCGTGATGATATTTTGGAAGAGTTTATGAGAACAAAGCTAAACTGTAGTATCCAATGTAAGCAAAGTTCAGAAAACTATTTAAATTGAAAATGAAACAAAGCTACGGCTACTTATCTAAACCAAATGCATAATGCTTCATGGGCAGTAGGGGCCCTCTACCACCAGATCAACACGTAGATATTTTCAAGATTGACTCATCTCGTGCAATAAAATGATGCTTCTTTCATTAAATGAGTAATTCTTCAAAACAGATTTCTAAGATCTAGCAACAAGAAGATAAAATCTAACTAATTGTTTCTCGGTCTCCCAAGTCATACTTATAATGGAAATACATAACTACCCTTGAGAAAAATAAGGATAAGTGTCTTTCCCACTTCTAATCAAATTAAAACTCTTATTAAAGGTTTCATACTTTGTTGCAGATAGCTGTAGAGTCCGTGTCCCGGTAGAAGTCTACCTCTTGGTTTTGGTTTCTCACATGCATAACCACATGTAGAATTGTGCTCAGACTTTGTAGGGAGCAAGGAATGATGTGGATGAAGTCTGGAATTTTCCCATATGTGTTTTTCTTTTAGACGACACATGTAACCCATTCAAACACTAAAATAGTTGCGGAACGCGTGATCGGCTACGGAACATCTGTATTCTGTAGCCATTTTGCGCAAAATTATTAAAATACAAAAAACATGAAAATACAAAATGTTAATCGATTGCATGTTACCTTTAATCAATCCTAATCATTCTTCATTGATTTTAGGCTTATGAAGTGATAAAAGAATGATGAAATGAAGTGAAGGTTTGTAAAAGAGAAGGCAATTCTAGGGCTCAAAAACCACCTATGTGCGGCCTTGTGCACGTTCGGGCGGCCCTTTTGTTGTTTCCTTCCTTGTGGTATCGTTCAGTAGTTCAACTATCCCTTTCAGGTCGGGTCAGGTCATTCCATGTGAGGCCGCCCAAGGAAACGTGTTCGGGTGTGTCGAGTTGGGTTTGGTTAGGTTGTGTCATGTGAGGCCACCAAAGGAAACACGTTCGTATGGGTCAGGTCGAGCCATGTCATGTGAGGCCGCCCAAGGAAACACGTTCGTACAAGTCGGGTCGAGTCATTTATTGATGGCACTCAAGGAAACATGTTTGGATGGGTCGGGTTAGGTCTGGTGATTGGGTCTTTTCGTGTGAGGCCGCCCAAGGAAACACATTCATATGGGTCGGGTCGACTGATGTGATGTCGCCCAATTAGCTGGAAACAAGTATGGGTTAGGTTAGGTCAGTTCATGCCATATTGTAATTAAGAGTGCCCAAGGAAACACGTTTGGGTGGATCGGGTCGACACGGGTCAGGTCAGGTCATGCCGTGTGAGGCCGCCCAAGGAAACGCACTCGGGCAGGCCGAGTTGGGTCTGGTCGGGTCGTGTTGTGTGAGGCCACCCAATGAAACGTGTTCAAGCTGGTCGAGTCAGGTCGGATTGGGTTGTATGAGGGTGGTTGTATCAAAAATTCTAAGTTGTGACCACCCATGTTGCTTGTGCACGTTTATGAGATCCATTTTTTGTTTCCTCCCTCCTGCGTCGTTTGTTCGGGCAATTCAAGTCGTTTTGTGTGAAGGGAGCACCACATGAAACTCATCCAGGTCAAATCGTGTAAGGGAGGTTGTATAAAAAATTCTAAGTTGTCACCACCCATGTACCTTGTGCACATTCATGCAACCCATTTTTTATTTTCTCCCTCGTGCCTTCGACATTCAGGTGGGTCCAGTCGGGTTGGGTCGTGTGATGTCGCCCAAGGAAATGCGTTCAGGTCAGGTCGGGTCGGGTCATGTTGTACCGTGAGGACACCCAAGGAAACATGTTCGAGAGGGTCGGGTTAGGTTGGGTCATGTGAGGGCACCCAAGGAACATGTCCGATCGGGTCGAGTCGTGTCGAGTCATGTGAGGTTGTCTGACCAGGCACATTCGGTTTGGGCCATTTTGTTCGAGGCTACCTGTATCATTTTTTCTAAGTTGTGACTACCTAGGTGCCTTGTGCATGTTCGGGTGGCCCATTTTCTATTTTCTCCATTGTGGCATCATTCGGTTGGGCATGTTGTGCCGCGCCATGGGAGGTCGCCCAACCGGATGCATTCGGGTCAGGTCATTTCATTTGAGGGTGCCCATATCAGTTTTTCTAAGTTGTGACCACCCGGGTGCCTTGTGCAAGTTTGGGCGGCCCATTTGTTGTTTGCTCCCTTGTGGCATCATTTGGTCGGGCACATGGTGTCACACCGTGGGAGGTTTCCCGACTAGGCACGTTCGGGTCGGGTAATTTAGTTCGAGGGCACCTGTATCAGTTTTGCTAATTTGTGACCACCCAGGTGCCTTGTGCACATTCGGGCAACCCATTTTCCATTTTCTCTGAACTTGTGGCATCGTTCGGTCGGGCGCGTCGTTTCGCGCCATGTGAGGTCACCCAACCAGGAGCGTTCGGTTCACACTGTTTCGTTCGAGGGCGCCCGTATCAGTTTTGCTAAGTTGTGACTACCTAGGTGCCTTGTGCACATTTGGGTGGCCCGTTTGTCATTTGATCCCTTGTGGCATCGTTCGGTCAAGCACATCGTGTCGCACTATACGAGGTCGCTCCACCTGGCACGTTTGGGTCGGTCTGTTTCTTTCAAGGGTGCCCATATCATTTTTGCTAAGTTGTGACCATTTGGGTGCCTTGTTCACATTATGGTGGCTTGTTTTCCATTTTCTCCCTTATGGCATCATTTGGTCGGGCACGCTGTGTCGCGCCGTGCGAGGTTGCCTAACCGGGCGCGTTCAAGTCAGGCCATTTCTTTCGAGGGCGCCCATATCAGTTTTTCTAAGTTGTGACCCCTCAGGTGCCTTGTGCACGTTCGGGCGGACCATTTTCTGTTTTCTCCCTTGTGGGATCATTCAATCAGGCACGTCGTGTCACGCCATGTTAGGTCACCCGACCAGGCGCATTCAGGTCGGGCCGTTTCGTTCGAGGGCACCCGTATCAGTTTTGCTAAATTGTGACCGCTTGGGTGCCTCGTGCACTTTCAGGTGGCCCGTTTTCCATTTTCTCCCATATGGCATCATTCGGTCTGACACGCCATGTCACGTCGTGCGAGGTCGCCCGACTGGGCGCGTTTGAGTCGAGTCATTTCATTCGAGGCCGCCCGTATTAGTTAATGCATTAATATTTCATTCAAACATTTTTGTATATGGTTTTAAATTATTTCTATGTAAAAATATATATAACAAATTATGTATCTAAAAAGAATCCATTTTGTTTTAACTATAATTCAAACACATACATATAATTAGCTCAAATTTTAATTTAAAATGCAAATTATTTTAATATAATTTCACATTTAAATATATTTTTTCTCATTAATATATAAATATAAATTTATTTTTACATATAATGTTATAATATAGTTTCAAAATAAACATCACATTAATAATATCACATTCAAATATATTATTTAAATAGAGTTTTAACTTACTTTTATATATAAACATAAAATAGAATAAAAATTTTGAAAAATAAATATCTAAAATTATTATAGAATTCACATTGCATTTCAAATATATTAACAATTATATTTTAAATATATGTTTTTTATATAGTTTTGAAATAAGTTATTAGATTGGTGAATAAAATTAATTACATTAGAAGTTTGTCTAATTTCTTTTTTGGTAAATTAATTTCATGAGGTTCACATGAAATCTCAAGTCAAATTTAAACCACCTAAACAAAAACTCTAATAATTTCATGAAAATCATCTAAAAAATTATTGAAATATCAAAGATGATAGTAGACCAATATGGGTTAAGTTAGTTTTATGAGGATCATGTTGGAAGTTATGTTGTTAATTTTCAAAATCAAACTAGCCATTATCCTAATGACTATTTTAGCCAATTCTAAAAAAATTTAAAAATAAAAATAAAAAAAATAAAATATATATATATATATATATAAAATAAAAAATAATATATATATATATATATATATATATATAAAAGAAGAAAAATAAAATTAATTAATTAATTAAATAAGAATATATATATATATATATATATATATATATATATTATCACAATCAATTAAGTAATTAAGTAATTACTTAATTAAATAAAACTAGCCATTATTATTCGATTTTAATTTTCAAAGTCAAACTAGCCGTTATCCTAACAACTAGTTTAGCCATAAAATATTCCAAGCTATTAGATCTAGATCTTGGTTAATAATATTTCATTATGCACCATTATCAAGGATAACTCAATATTTTTTTATAAATAAGATCAGGGTTTTCTGTTCATTATTTACCTTTGATCCTTTTATCATGGTCGAACTTTGATCACTTCTATTTTTTTCTCTTATTGAGCTTCCATTGAGTTCAACACGTCTTGGGTTTTCTACACCATTGAGAGAGATAATTGCTAAATATAATTATTATTTTCTTTATAGGATAATTTGCATCAATGGAAGAAAACATTAGAGGTGGAAAAAAAATTCAAAAGGGTGAAAGGGCACATTAGATGGTAGAGTTTATTGCCCTTGCAAAAAATGTTGTATGAGAAATAATGTTAGAGTTTTAATAGCAACAGCAACAATGCATTGTAGGAAATATGGGCACATTGATGGTGGATCGAATGACTATCGTCCTGTGGTAATTAATTATATATCTTCATTATCTATCTTCATTTTGATTATATCATAAAATTTTATATTATTTTAATATTTTTTATATGTGTGCTAATGTTTAATGATTAATGTTTGTAATTTTCATAAAGGCACAGTTTCCCCCCAACTTTTTGCAGATGATCAACCAGCTTCCATAGCTAAATAGTAGTAGATTAGATTATGTTGCACCAGTACAAGAAAATATTGCAGCAAACATTAGTAATGGAAATGATGTTGTACAAGGTGAAGAACATGAAGTGAATGATGAAGGTAATTTTAATGATCCCATGGAGATATATCATGATGACAATAATGAGACAACTCACATTAATGATGGGACAAATCAAATGCTCCAAGACTTGTATGGTGAGTTAGATGATGATGGTGGAGATAGTGACGGTATTTATGATGTACCTCTGATTGAAAGGTCAAGTGAACGAATTTTTCAACATTCAAATGCAACTCCTCTCTCTGCTACATTGTTGCTAGTGAACTTAAAGGTTATGAATAATTTGTTGAACAAATGTATGACACAACTCCTAAGGTATGCAATATGTATATATGATCACATATATGTAAATGTTGATTATTTTCTCTTTTCTTAGTTGTAATAAATGTGTAAAATAATAATTCAATACTTATATATATATATATATATATATATATATATATATATAATCTTTACATTAACTAGATTTTTTTTATGTTGTATATTGTTGGGTGAATATTTGTTACCATCGCCAAATAATTTACCTCGGACATATTGAGATCTACGTGCTATTATGAGTAGCAAGATGCAATGAGAGACGAAGAAGATATATCAGAAGATGAGCCAGGCATAGGAGATGAGGAAAAAATTATTGATGATGATGTCAATGAGGATATTATTGAAAATAACATAATTGATGATGATGATGATGACATGGTCAATCATTTCAAACCGTTTCTGAATCAGATGTTGGTATAGATGTCAATCAATTGGATGAATATCGAGAAGGTATAGAAGAAGAATATTGATATAGATGTTATGTTCGAGTATGAGATGGTATGTTATAACTTTATATTTTAATATGTAGGAATTATTGTCCTTAAATAATTTACTAATTATGTGGGTTTGTTGCATGTTGTTTATTATTTGAAACCAATAAATAATGGCCTTACAATTGCACAAGATGAGCTAAAATTATGTATTTATACAAACACATATTGAAAAAAAAATTTACGACCTTAATTAATTTTTGGTTTGTTCGTATTCTATTTCATAGATTGGGCATTGGGAAAATGAGAGTGATGTGAGGGGATGGGAGGGGTGATATGAGCTTCCACCTTCATGTGGTTGGCCCTATTCAGTAGAAAATAAAGTATTCTTGAAACCAAGAGAAGCTCATTCATCTTTATTTAATTTGCATTATCATAAATGTCATCATTGTTGTCTGATTATTGCAGCGCAAAAATTGTTGAAATTGTTAGAAAACATTAAAAGTGCATTTATTTTAGGAATTTTCCAATGAGGCCATAATAATTTTTTCTGGATGATCATTTTCTTGAAGCTGTGTCATTTCGTTTTAGGGCACCCGCCAAAACGAATTCGGGTCGAATCGTTTCGTTTGAGGGCACCCGTCCAAACTCGTTCGTGTCGGGTCGTTTCGTTTGAGCGCGGCCGTATCAAATTTGCTAAGTTGTGACTGCTTGAGTGCCTTGTGCATGTTTGTGCAACCCGTTTGTCATTTTCTTACTTTGCCTCGTTCGGTCAGGTACGCCGTGTCGTTTCATTTGAGGGAACCCACCGAAACCCATTCGAGTTGGGTCATTTTGTTTGAGGGTAGCCGTATCAAATTTCCTAAGTTGTGACCACATGGGTTTCTTATGCACGTTTGTGCGACCCGTTTGCCATTTTGTTTGAGGGCGCCCACCCAAAACCATTCGGTTTGGCTCGTTTCAGTTAAGGGCACCTGCCCAAACGCGTTCCGGTCTGGTCGTTTCGGTTGAGGGTGCCCACCCAAATGCATTTGGGTCGGGTCGTTTCAGTTGAGGGTGTGCGTATCAAATTTGCTAAGTTGTGACCACATTGGTGCCTTCATGTGCACGTTTGTGCAACCCATTTTTCATTTTCTCTCTTGTGCCTTGGTTCGATCGGGCGCACCGTGTGATTAGGGCACCTGCCCAAATGCCTTCGGGTCGGGCCAAGTTGTTTCGTTTGAGGGCGGCCATAACAATTATCCTAATTTGTGACTGCACGAGTGCCTTGAGCATGTTCGTGTGGCCCATTTGTCATTTGCTCGCTTGTGCCTTCAATTTTCGGTCGGGTGCGCCGTGTCGTTTCGTTTGAGGGCGCCTACCCAAACCTGTCCACGTCAGGTCATTTCGTTTGAGGGTGGCCGTATCAAATTTTATAAGTTGTCACTGTATGGGTGCCTTGTGCACATTCGTACGGCCCGTTTGTTGTTTTATTTGGGGGTGCCCGCCCAAACTGGTTTGGGTCGGGTCGTTTCGGTTGAGGCTGCCTACGCAAATGTGTTCAAGTCAGGTCATTTTGTTTGAGGGCGCCCACCCAAACGTGTTTGGGTCAAGTCGTTTCGGTTGAGGGTGGCCGTATCAAATTTGCTAAGTTTTGACCGCATTGGTGCCTTATGCATGTTCATGCAACCCATTTTCCGTTTTCTCTCTTGTGCCTTGGTTCAGTTGGGCATGCCATGTGATCTGGATGCCCGCCCAAATGTATTCGGGTTGGGTCGGGTCGTTTCGTTTAAGGGAAACTGTTTCAAATTTGCTAATTTGTGACCGCACGAGTGCCTTGTGCATGTTTTTGCGGCCCGTTTGTCATTTTATCACTTGTGCCTTCATTTGGTCGGGCACGCCCGCATGTCGTTTCATTTTAGGGCACCCGCCCATACCCGTTTAGGTCGAGTCGTTTCGTTTGAGAGCGATCGTATCAAATTTGCTAAGTTATGATTGCATGGGTGCCTTGTGCACATTCATGTGGCCCGTTTTCCATTTCTTTTGAGGGCGCCCACCCAAACCCATTCAGGTCGGGTCATTTCAGTTGAGGGTGTTTTCCCAAATGCGTTCGGGTCAAGTTGTTTCGGTTGAGGCTGCCCACCTAAACGCGTTTAGGTCGGGTCATTTCGGTTCAGGGTGGTCGTATCAAATTTGCTAATTTTTTCCCACATGGGTGGCTTGTGCACATTCATGTGACCCATTTTTCGTTTTCTCCCTTGTGACTTTGTTCTGTTGGGCGCACCGTGTGAGAGCCCCTGCCCAAATGCATTCGGGTCGGGTTAGGTCGTTTCGTTTGAGGGCGGTCGTATCAAATTTTCTAAGTTGTGACCGCACGAGTGCCTTGTGCATGTTTGTGCGACCCATTTTTCATTTTCTCGCTTGTGCCTTTGTTCAGTCGAGCGCACTGTTTCGTTTAGTTTGAGGGTGCCCGCCTAAACCCTTTATATGATTAAATTTGCATCTTTATTTCTTTTCCCTACATGAAGGATGCACTTGGTTTTTATGACTAAGTTGGGCAGACTTCACCCTTCCACGAAATTATTCACTTCTATCACATTCGCAATGTTGAATTCCTCTGATAGTACTCCTAGAACTCTGACCCTGATCTACAGCTAGAATGATTTAATGGAATAAAAACTTATCACTATGAAATGTTGTACTTCATAGGAGACTACTAAGAATCTTAAGTATGGTAAATCCACCTTCACCTGTCATTTGAACATAGAGTAGAGTTATCTTAATCATCAATTTTATGGATAATAGACATTTGAGCCCTTTTTAACCCTTAGGGATGATTAATTAAATATTTATGAATCTTAATATTTATAAATTGATATTTATCAATCTTAATATTTATAAATTATTTAATTTTCTATTTCTAACTTCAAAATTTTATTATGAAAACCATTTTAAATTAATTTTTTTCCTTTTTTTGTTTGTTCATTTAATCTTTTAAAAATCTTGTTTGTTAATTTAATATTTTGAAAAGTTTGTTTGTTCCGCAGAGTTCGTTCATGATTTTAACCTCCGACCATAGCCAGCTGGCTACTTTAACACCGTTGATCTTGTAACATCTGATCCTACGGTGCAGAGAGGAGGACAGATAATAAGGGTTTCTTCCCAGACATCTCTTTCGACATTTCACGCTATTCCACTCAGTCGGATGTCGAGGGTTCTGGAGCTAGTATTGGAGGGTTGCTTCTGCGGTTAGTTTCACCAGCTTAGCCATGGCCTTCCTTGTTTTTGAAACTCATAACTGTGAAGCCCATGTCACATTTTGCCTAAATTTTTCTATCTTTCGATGAGGGTTTACAAGATAGGGTCCCCTTCAGTTTTCTGGTATCTCAAATCCTCCTTCCACTAGAGTACTTCTACGATGACTTCAACAACCTACAGTAACTCAACATGGTAGGAACAGGTAATCCACTCAGATGTTTCTTATTATTTATCATTTTTTTCTATCCACTGTGTTTTATTTTTATTCTGATTAGATGGGTAACTCTAGGTGGTTACATACTCGTTGTAGGATTTGGGGAATTTGGAGACTTCAAGCGGCCACAAGCAAGTTGCAAGGATGTGGATGAAGTCAACTTTGCCAGGATGCACGATGGAATTTCATGGCAATAGGTACTCATAAAATTACTACAGAGCTTTTGATTATGTGCGAAATGCCTTTCGGCGATAGTTTATAATACTTCAGGGTTTAAGGGTTTTTAGTGCCGAAGATGAACTAGGATCGTTTAAATGATATTTCCAGTTTTCATTTTATTCTGCTATCGAGGACAATCTTTCTTCCTACATGATATTGCCAGCTCTTTCGGGCAGAAAATTTTATTAACTATTGTTCATACGATGTTATTTGATTTTTATTTCTTAGTATTGTTGATTAGGATTTCGAGTATATATATAAATAATAATGGAGCTCCACCAGCATGCACGTAATATCAGTTCTCTCCCATAGTATTAAGGGTTAGGATGAAATATGGAATATTCCTGTGAATTTATGGAAATGCATTATTCCTTGCTCCTATACATTTTAACTGCAGTCTAGAGAAAACCTTGTGCCCTAATATTCTGTATCTTCAAAACTGATTCGGATCAGAGACTGATATCTCCAGGTTTTTCAAAGCGTGATCAAACTGTTCGAGGGAGGTAGTGAGGAAGAAGAAATACTCAACTTGAAAATTCCCTGCAACCCTACCCTCTATTTCCTTCCATTTCGTGCTTGAAAGTACAAGTTATAAAAATCATCTTCTTATGTAATTCAGAGTTTCAGTCAAACATTCATGGACAAGGCTGTAAAGCATGTGATTCTCCTCAACTTTATTAGATAATGTCTAGAAACCATGTCTAGTTTCTTCCATCTTCGCCTTGACTGTACAATAAAACAGATAAAATCTCATCTTGTTTTCTAATTGAGAATTTTAATATGGCATTTGTACATAACGTAGTAAATCATTGAATTCTCCTCATCTTCATTTGATACTGCACAGAGCCCTGATTCACGGTCTATTTTCTTCCATCTTCCTCCCTGATAGTAAACCAGGGAAAATCACATCCTCTTGTCTAATTGAGAATTTCAATCTAACATTTGTACATAATACTGTAAAGCATGTGATTCTCTTCAACTTCATTACATAGCACACATAGGCCTCTTTCATGGTTTATTTAGTTATTTTCTTTTATCCTCTTGTTTGACAACAGCGTTTATGCACCCCTAAGAAATATTTTTGGTACATTGAAGTGACAAGTTCATGCCTAGTTTTAGGTAGGAACCTATCACCTCAGGTCTGCTTCCAATGATAATACTTTTTAAAGACTCGCCCTTGTTTGAATGAAAAACAAGCTCGCTGATTTGATGAATCTTTGAAGGATTTTTTTGTTACTTTGTCTAGGTGATCATTAGAATTGTTACTATGTTCAGGTGATAATTGATTTATAATACTTTAATTTTATTTTCTAGTTCATTCTTTAGATTCTTTGGAGGAGATCATTGAAATCACTGTTCCGTGTCAGTGATTTTTGAATTAATTTTTTTAGAGAATTTTACTTGATTTCCAGGTTTTAATTTCTTGGTTTTCTACTAGTTTTATCATTTCCACTTTGTTTCCAAAAACATATCTGGGGGTAAATAAATTTCTTCAATCCCCCTTTCTTAATTCCCTTGATATTTTTCCAATGGAAAACCATGCTTTTATAATTGAAATCACTATTAGGTGATTTTTGAAGTAATAATTTCGTAGAATTTTATTTTATTTCTAAGTTCTTTAAATTTTCTATAATTATTTTCACTATGTTTAAAGCCATATGGAGGCCTCCTTATCCTTTAAAGGATGAGGAAAAGAAACGAATTAGAGGTGAAAATAAAGATGATTCGTTGAGTTAGGGGTGAGTGCCAAGGATTTAGGACCCGTGTCTAGCTATTGGGAGAACTAGAGTAAAAAATACCTTGATTTGATAACTTCACTCTTGAAGGAGTCCTAGAGGCAGCTTTGGTAGCCCTAATGAGACAACTACAGGAAAAATACATGGCTACTCTAGAATTTGATACTTCGTTTGGCAAAAATTAATGGAATTTTAAGGATACAATATGCAAAATAACCTCTCGAAACATTCATTCGTTATCCTATCCTTGAATAACACATGAAAAATTTAAAATAACTTCAATGCTCTACCAAAATTTCATTAATTAAGGCACATTACAAACCATAAGACAAGATTACATGCATTAGACATTCGATAGATTAGAAATATAGCATGGAAAAGCACTTACAAGATAATGAAGAATATATCCATCCACATAAATGCAGCAAGAATCTCAAGAGAGATAGCGGAATTTTCCAAATGTCAAAATGCATTTAATCCACCCCATAAGTAGACAAACAATGTTTGGAATTGTTCGAATGGAGAACAGTGTTTGGAATTGATATGCTCATACAAAATAAAATATCAAGCTCCTAAATCTGGGGAGGTAATACATTAATCATGGTTTTAGATGGGTTTGCTCGATGTGTCAATCGTTGCATCAACCAAATGGACTATTACACGAAATTTTTTAATTTGTTACATCTTTTTGATCTGTTACATGCTATTACTATAAACCTGCAACCTTAGGTGAGATGTTTTTTCGGCTCTGGGAAGGCTTACTAGTGCTTCTATTTATTCCTTTCCCAGCACACACATGAATGGTACCAGTGAAGGTTAATCAACCAATTGTGCCTCTTCTTGTTCTTGATAAATTGCGCATGGTTATGCCTCTTTGCTATAAGTTATAACACATTGCCATGGGGTTTCTGAGAAAGTTCAATCAACCAGCCTGGACTGAAATTGTTAATTGTTTTCTAATGGAATTTCGACGTTATCTGCATTCCTCCTTTATTCTTCGAGTACTGGGTAATGCGGTGGTTTCGATACCATTTTTTACTAGCTAAACACATCAGTTTAGACATAGATTTAGATTTGGATCAATTATCTTCATAATTGCAGCAAAGTTGTCTGCCTGAGAGAGCACAAGACAAGCCAATGTATAAACAATTGATGATAACTATCCGACCCTTTTTGATCATTTTTTTCATTGTGTTCTCGTCTGTTAATCTATCATTGTACAATTATAACTTTCATCCAACCATATTTGGTTATTTGTTTCTCTGTAATCAACTGAATTCATTATAGATAGTTTCCATAATAGATCATAACAAGTCCTCACTCTTAATCTAGGACACACCTAGGTGGGGATGACTCTAGTGGAGTTGACCCCTTGCGAGAGTACTCTATATAAGCTTTGGAAAGGTATGCAACAATATTGTTAGAGTATCTCAAGGTCTTGTTGAGGTTTCTCATATCGGTCCTTTTCCCAAAGAATTAATGCTCATGACAACTGTAGCTGTGATGCATTGATTTTTTTGTCATGTAAATTGAAAAAATGTTTTAGATGTTGTTAACTTTTGGACTGTGTATGCATGTCTCTTAATGCAGTATTTAGAAGAAAAATGTCTTGAAATATTTTCCAACATGTTTTTTAGTAAATGACAGAATTCTTACTAAGTTGGAAATAATTATTATAGTTATTCATAAACCTTTTTGTAAACCTTCATATTGTCTGGGAAAGGTTTCCAATAAATTAGTAAGTATACTACCGTTTAGCTGACCCAAGTTTGAACTACAAATAGATTTGAATTAGAATTATATATAACCTTAATAGATGAAGCTGTCCTATTACTTATTTATGTGCACCACTTTAAATATCTGGATCTTTGTAGATGTGGTCAAATATGACTGGATCAATACATCCCTTCACGACAGTATCTTTCTTCACTTTTGCAAACGTTCATGCAGGCCGTGAATTCCTTCAGTGTGAAAGTTTCAATGATAGAAGAACAGATTGTTATCTGTCTCTGCCAGGAAGGTAATGGCAACATATACTATTAGTTGAACACTGTGCATCTTGAGTTGGAAAGTTGGCCCAAATAATAAGTAGATTTGTATACAACATTCCAGCTGACCTAGTTTTTAATTACTAAACTAATATCCATATGTTTATATAAAGAAATTCATCACATTTTTTTAATTTTTATGCCTCTATATTGGATTCTCTCGCTCTAGTAAATAATGACTACACCAATACCATTTCCATTTTATATGACTATTACTTCCCACCTTTCTATTCTTGCTTATTTAGTAAATTGTTTGAGCTTGAAAACTTCAGTCACATACACACGATTATTATCTAACATTTTTTTTCTTTATGATTGATGGGCACAACATCACAAAGAATACCTGGAAAAAATCCTTAAGAACTATCAGGTTGGTCAGGAACCTTTTTTTCTATTTCTCACATGTTACTTTGGTTTAGCTAGTAATAAGTCTCTTGTATTTGAAAAGATTGTCTTTTATAGAACTTAAAGCTTTAGTTCTGATACTTTTCTTCTGAATTACACACCTGATACATGTATGAAAAACCTACATATTGTGAGATTAATAACACAAAAAAGTAACAAAAGTCACTAGGAAACTCAACTTAATACTGGCCAATTAAGTTATAAGGTGCATTATAACTTACGTTTATCATCAAAGTTATGTGGTTATAGAAGTTTAGTAGATAAATTACTGACATTTATGACTAAAAGGGAGATTCTCATAATGTATGAAATCACTCCAGCAACAATAAAGTTATTAGTCAAAATATTTCCTGTGCATATATTTTACATATTTCCAATAGTGATATCAGAGTGAGAATACTCAAATCACATTGTTAGTTCAGAAAACCAATTTTGAATAGAGAGAAGCTAAAGAGAATTTTAAATGTTTCCCTGAGTTGGATATTGGTATTATTATTAGGAAAAAGTTATTTTCTGGAAAATAAAGTCAAGGAAATGAAATTTTGTGAATAGAAAATACTTGCAAACTTTCAAAGAATTGAACAACCCATCATGCATTGGAGTCACAGGGGAGAAACTAGAAGGTTGACATCAATATGACCTTGCAGCATCAGCCATGGTCTTAAACACAAAGCTGAAAATTGCAATACGGACCGTCAGACCAATTATTACTTGCAAGGGAGGAGGAAACCCTCCAAAATGCAATCACATGTTTTCATTTACATGTGACATACAAATTTTATACATCATAGAGGGTGATGCAACCGAGATACAATTAATTTCGAGCCACATGGGCCCTAGCATATAGCCATTTATAATTTTCAAAAACAGTCACAGAAACCAAGAGCATAAATTTGCAGATAATATAAGCACAGGGTGCTATATAGTCTGCTTAGACAACATGCACAGATTTTTTGGAAGATTAGTTTTTGAAAAAGGAATGACAACAATATTTTGTTTAGCATAAGCTCTAAGATGTCCAACAGAACTTTGAGAAGCACAGATTTGAAGGTATATTTCTATCCTGATTTTCTTTTTTAAATGCAAGCAACAAACTCATCTATTGAAAAATTCCATGGACTTAGCTTTCACACTTGGAAATCAAAGCTTCAAATTTTTTTAATGGAAAGAAGTCTATGAGAAGTATAAAGTTGCGTAGAAAATTAACCCACAGGGGAAAGTAAATTAGTTGAATGGTAGAATATAGGCAATAGGATAATTTTCCTTATTCATTTGAGATTATCAAACAACCAGTCACAACATCTAGATTGGAAAAAATCCAACAATGATATCTGCAAATCACTAGGAAAATTTTTTGGCAGTAACAAAATGCAATACTGTACATAAACAAGAATTCTTTAGTTTTCAAATGTCATGTGATGAAAGTATGACACAGACTATGTATACAATTCATGGTTGTTGTTGTCACAATTAGCAAAAGTTGTAGTCAATGTAGAAGAGAGACACAAATGTTGTAATATATTCATACATATTAGCTTCTGGTTGCTCCAGAATTGTTTTCACCTACCAAGGGGAGCACTTCATGTGATGTGGAGGGATTGCGCTACTAAACGAAATTTTTTATAGGGGTTGCAGCTTGTGTAAAGGTCTTAGCAACATCTGGCACACCAAATAATGTTGGCCTCCCAAGCCATTCTACTTTAGAAGCTCCTCTGACAATTAATATCCCAAGCAACACTAAAATGTCAGATGTTGAGGTGAACAATCAGCAGTCAACAATTTCAACACAAGGAATGAATATTAATATACCAGTTGCCATAAAAAAGCAACATTTTCCAATAGTATCTTCCTCGGAAGGTATTGATGGAAATGTGTTAGCAAATTTTTCTCAGCCAGTGAGAAAGAAGAGAAAAAAATGGATTGAAGAGGAGGAAAAAGAACTAATTGTTGTTGTCTAGAAGTGTGGTGAAGGGAATTGAGTAAGCATTTTAAAAGGAGCATTAAAGCATGATCGAACATCTTATTAGTTGTCACAGGAGATACACATTTTAGTCATATTATAAATAGTCCTCTTCTTCTCGTCTTAGTATGCAGAATGCGAATTTGATCAGCTTGCTATGTTTTGTTCTTGTACATTTATTTATGTATATTGTGCATTTAGTCAGATTCAAGCTTATTTAGAAAACATGATTCCTTTTATTTACCTAATATTTTATTAGGAATTTTCATAATAGTTTCTTTTTCCAAGTTCATTTTACTCTATTTTCCCTTAGATATTCTAAACACTAAAGCCAATAACAGGTCAGCCACTATATATTGATGTGCCAAAAGATGAGGAATGATAGTTTTTTGAAGTTATTCATGTAGTCCCATAAGCTATAATTTGTTGAGATTTTCCATATTATTTTGGCACAAATCTCTTAGATAACGCCAACAATAGGTTTTGTTGCAAAACTGATGGCATCAAATCTTGAAGAGGAGATAGTTAATCCTATTTTGTTGTGATAGGATAGAATTGAATTTATTATTCTGTTTCTTCTCTACATCTATAAATTGTAAGCCTGTAGAGGAAAAACATATGAGATATGAGGGATGAGGAAGAGGAAGTGAAGATGTGCAAATCTACTATTTTAATCTCCTATTGATTAATAAGAATTTCGATACCTCTGTTTGGTGGATGTAGCCTAGATTAGTTGGGTGAACCAGGTTAAATTCTTGTCTTCATTTATTTTGTGATTTATTTTGTTTTCCGTTGTGCTTAATTCTGACAATTGGTATCAGAGCTGTGTGAGAGCGAGCATTGAGTGATTGCAAATGGAGGGTCTGCGTTAACAATTTTTCCGAAGGAGAATTGTGTGATTTTGTGAGGGCTTGCGTTAATGTTCATATTTATGGTATCGGTGGATAATTTTGGTATCGGTTTGGTATCTGTGATTGATCCAGCGATTTGTGTGTGAGTTTATCCACTACATCGTGAGCTGGTGAAAGTTTCCAGATCTGTCATTCATCTGAGTGGCCGTGTGATTCCATGAGATTTTAGCTGGCTTCCACACAAGAAGCGATAGCGAAATTGGTCAGCAGCATTCCAATCTCTTAACCATCATCACTGGATCTCATGAACCCTCGGATCCCAATTTTTCCTACGCATCGTGACACAGAAATGAGCCAGCCTATTTTACAATACGTAGATCATCTAGCCAACATTGAATGGAGTTAATCCTATTGTTTTTCAAGGAATAATATGTGCAAACTTGTCAAGGATGGGTTTTTTATTCATTTTTTGACGTCCCCAGTGCTGTTGATTTGCTGAAACAACTTCGAGTTGGTTTGAAATCATAACTGATACGGTTGACTGCCCTCAGATAATATAGAGAGTGAAATGTGTAGTGCATTAAATGATTATGTGAAGAGAATAGAAGGGCAAGAATTTTGCTAGGAAATTTTCTTCTGGGACAGGAGGAATTTCTTTGCACTTGTGTCTTGTTACAGGCAAGAGAAAATTGTGCATTTGGAAATGGAATGGTAATTGTTGTGCTTATTTTTTTTTAAATATTTCTTTCCTTTATAATTGCATGTTTGAAAATGGGAATTTTATCTTGTTGAATTGATCAAAAAGGAAATTTAGGATCCATAGAGAAGAAGTTAAATTAAATATGGTAAAAACTTAAAGTGCTCGGTTTGAGATCGAGAATTTTAATGGGAGGAATAACTTTGAGATATGGAAAGTCAAGATGCACGATTTACTCGTATAATAAGGTGTGACGAAGGCACTTTTGGGAAAATCCAAACAACCTCTCGCCATGACAGATGACAAATGGAGTGACATCGATGATAGAGCACTGAGCAGCATACGCTTTTGTTTGGTGGATGATGCTTTATTTAACATCGTGTCAAAGAAAATAGCCACTGGACTATGGAAAAAGCTAGCAAAATTGTACATGACTGCATCCTTAACCAACAATATTCTTCTGAAAATACAGTGGTACAGTTTGCGCATGAAGGAAGGTATAAAAATAACCAATCATTTGAATACTTTTAATACTCTCTTCGTGCAGTTAGATAGTATAGAAGTAAAATTTGATTCAGAAAATAAAGCTATAACTTTATTATGTTCTCTGCCTGAGTCATGGGATCATTTTGTTACTTCTATAAGCCTTAGTTCATCAGAATCCCTTGAATTTGATGATGGTGTTGGAGCTATGCTGTCTGAAGAAACTAGGAAAAGGTTTAATTTAGAAACCTCTACATTAGAAGCAATGATGGTTAGAGGTCAATTTAAAGAAAAACACTTCAGTCAAAAGAATAAATCTCGATCAAAATCAAAAGGGAAGAAGAGTAAGCTAAAGTGTTGGTTTTGAGGCAAATCAGGACATTTGAAGAAGGAATGTTGGAAGAGACAGCAAATATCCAAAGGAGACTCTTTAACAGAAAATAAAGAAGAAAACATGACAGATACAGGTTCAGGTTCGGCATCTAGTTCAAGTATGAGTGATGAAGTGTTATCAGTTAATTTGTCAAATCATGATCAACATTGGCTGTTAGATTCTGATGCGACCAATCACATGTTCATTCATAACGAGTGGTTTAAATATTATAAATCAATCAGTTATGCATTATTTTACATGGGAAATGATGTCTCATGTAATGTTTTGGGAATTGGAAGCATCCAGATTAAAATGTTTGATGGGACAAATAAAATCTTAAATGATGTAAGACATGTGCCTCAACTCAGAAAAAATCTTATTTATCTAGGAGTGTTAGAAACAAATGGATATAAAACTTTTATTCAAGGTGGAGTAATGAAAATTTACAAAGGAATTTTATTAGTAATGAAAGCAAAGAAGATTGGAAATATTTTTCAGTTAGAAGGAAGAACAGAGTTAGATCATGTTTCTACTGTACCTGAAAATGACAGTGATTCTATTCGACTATGGCATCAACGGTTGGGCCATATGAGAGAAAGAGGATTAAAAATATTATCTGATCGTATGTTACTTCCTAGTTTAAAATCTTCTAAGTTATATTTCTGCAAACGTTGTATTTATGGGAAATAAAGCAAGAAAAAATTTAAAACTGGAAAACATAATAGTAAAGGAATCCTTGATTATATCCATTCCGATGTTTGGGGTCCATCTCCTAAAACCTCATATGGAGGATCATCATATTTTGTATCTTTTATAGATGATTTCTCTAGGAAAGTATGGGTCTACATGTTAAAAATAAACTCTCATGTATTCACAGTTTTCAAGCAGTTTAGAGCATTAGTTGAAAATATCACTGTTAGAACCATTAATTGTTTAAGAACTGACAATGGTGGTGAGTTTAATTCAAATGAATTTGATAATTATTGCAAGGAAGTTGGGATCGAAATACATATAACTACTACTTATACTCCTAAGAAAAATGGAGTTGTTGAACGCA
This sequence comes from Pinus albicaulis, assembly GCA_034641835.2. Lineage (NCBI taxonomy): Eukaryota > Viridiplantae > Streptophyta > Pinopsida > Pinales > Pinaceae > Pinus > Pinus albicaulis. The sequence goes on along the minus strand of CM076577.1, from coordinate 399,941,857 downwards.
TGAGCGAGACTCTCTTAGAAAGAGAAAGAAGTATGCTAAGTAACATAAATTTGCAGAAGGAATTATGGACAGAAGCAGTATCTATGGCTTGCTATTTGATAAATCGATCACCATCAACTGCAATAGGATGAAAAATTCCTCAAGAGGTATGGAAAGGTCATCCTTGTGATTATTCTAAACTGGAAGTTTTTGGTTCTGATGCATATGCTCTAATTCTGAAACATCAATGTTCTAAATTAAATCCTAAATCAAAAAGATATATCTTTGTTGGATATGGTGATGGGATTAAGGGATATAGGTTGTAGGATCCTACTACTCACAAGATCATCATTAACAGAGATGTTAAATTCAATGAATCTTCACTCGATAATCTAGATGTAGATATTGAATTGAAACAGGAAAATGTAGCTAAGTTTGAACATATTCAGTTTGAAACCAGTTCAAATACTGATGATAGTAAAGATGAAAAAGTTTCAGAAGAAGATCGTGAAGAAGTTCCTACAGATAATAATCAGCAAATTGTGGAAGAACAAGAAACATCTTTAAGAAGGTCCACGAGAATAAGACATCCTCCTAAAAGGTATGATGATTATGTTACTTCAGTTGCTTTAAACACTAATGAAGATGAAACTTTATGCTATCAAGAAGTTGTAGAAGGTTCTAACAGTGATAAGTGGAAATAAGCTATGAAGGATGAGATAAAGGCATTAGATAAGAATGCCACATGGGACCTCGTAGAACTTCCCAATGGCATAAAAACTGTAGCATGTAAATGGGTTTACAAATTGAAAAGGGATTTTGATGATAAATAAAATAGGTACAAATCAAGGCTGGTTGCGAAAGGTTTTTATCAGAAAGCAAGAATTGACTTTCATGAGATATTGTCACCATTTGTTAAAATTGTTTCAATTCAGATTGTCTTAGCATTAGTTTCTTCACTTGATTTAGAACTACAACAACTAGATGTTAAGACTGCATTCTTACATGTAGATTTATATGGAACAACCTGAAGGGTTTATTAAAAATCGCAAAAAGAAATTTGTCTGCAGGCTCAAGAAATCATTGTATGGTCTAAAGCAATCGCCGAGACAATGGTACAAGAAATTTGATTCTTTCATGATGAGTAAAAATTATATAAGAAGTGAATATGATCATTGTTTTTACTTTAAGAAATTAAGTAATGGAATATTCATTATCTTAGTATTATATGTTGATGATATGCTTCTAGCAAGAAAAATCATAACTAAGATCAACAGGTTAAATGCTCAGATGGCTAGGAAGTTTGATATGAAAGATCTAGGAGCAGCAAAATAGATTTTGGGCATGGAGATTTTTAGAGACATGAGCAATGGTAAGTTGTGGTTATCACAACAGAAGTATATTGAGAAAATACTCTTAAGGTTTTTTATGAACAATGTGAAGCCAATTTTAGTCCCTTTAGCTTCCCATTTTAATATTTCTTCAATTTTATGTCCTAATACAAATGAAGAAAGGAATATATGTCTCGAATATCATATGCTAATGCAGTAGGAAGTTTGATGTATGCGATGGTTTGTACATGACCAGATATTTCACATCCAGTTGGGGTTGTTAGTAAGCATATGGAAAATCCAGGGAAATAACACTAGGCAGCAGTGAAATGGGTGCTTCGGTATCTGAGATGCACAAGTGATTATTGTATCACTTATGACAGAAGTAGTGAATTTGTTTGCGGATATTTTGATTCCAATTTTGTAGGTGATCTGGATAAGAGAAGTTCAACTTCAGGATATGTCTTTACTCTTGCAGGTGGAGCTATTAGCTGGATGTCAAAGCTACAAAACATTGTTGCTTTATCCACTATAGAAGCAGAATACATAGTTGCTTCACATGCTTGCAAAGAAGCAGTTTAGTTGAAAGGTTTGTTTGGTGAGTTTGGTAGGCTGCAAGACAACATAAATTTATTTTGTGATAGTAAAAGTGTAATTCATTTGGATAAAAATCCGGCCTATCATAGTAAATCAAAGCATATACCTATAAAGTACCATTTTGTAAGACAGGTTATCATTGAATGGGGAGCCTCTCTTGAAAAAGTGTGTACAAAGGAAAAATATGCAGACATGTTCACAAAACCAGTTTTATTAGAGAAGCTACGATGGTGTCTGGCTTCTCTTGGCTTGTAGAAAAAATAGGTATCAGGCTAATTGTTTTCAAGGTGGATATTTTTGAGATTTTCCATATTATTTTGGCACAAATCTCTTCGATAATGCCAATAATAGGTTTCTTTGCAAAACTGATGGCATAAAATCTTGAAGAGGAGATAATTAATCATATTTTGTCGTGATAAGATAGAATTGAATTTATTATTCATTTTCTTCTCTACATCTATAAATTGTAAGCCTGTAGAGGAAAAACATATGAGATATGAGGGATGAGGAAGAGGAAGTACAGATGTGAAAATATTCTATTGTAATCTGATGTTGATTAATAAGAATGCCGATACCTCTATTTGGTGGATGTAGCCTAGATTGGTTGGGTGAACCACGTTAAATTGTTGTCTTCATTTATTGCTATGTGTGATTTATTTTGTTTTCCATTGTGCTTAATTCTGACATAATTCTGGGGTTATTATAACCTCAATAAAATCCTTATGTTTAACTTCATCATTTTCCTTATCTAATGCTAGCTTTTGAATGAATGGTAGCAACAGTACTTAAAATCCTTCAAAGACAAACTAACAATGCAAGTTACAAAAAATATCAGATAACCAAGAATTGTATGCAATGCCATAGGCCAACATTGTTGTATATGAGTACTGTCACGTTACATTTTTTTTAAATATTCTTAGCCTTGCATCGGAAGACCGATGTTTCATAAGCGTCATAAGAACGACGTTTCTTTTTTAAATATTTTTTATTGTTTCGTCATAAGAGAGAAGTTTCCTAAGCGTCGGAAGAGCGACGTCGATTTTTTTAAATATTTTTATTGTTTTATCAGAAAATAAATTTCTCATAAATGTCATAAGTGTGATGCCTTAAACTTCGGAAGAAGTCACGTTGGAATTCTGACGGCTGTGTGAAAAATTGATAACCATCGGAAGACCGATCCTATAAACGTCGGAAGAGGTAACGTCGGAATTTTGACGCATATGGATCGTCAGAAGACTGGCGCTTTGGAAAATGCCAGAAGAGTGACGGATTGGAAAACATCAGAAGAGTGATGGTTTGGAAAACATCGAAAGCAAGACAGTTGTTTGGAAACATCAGAAAAGGTGTCGCTCTTCTGACACTTTATTGAAGTGTTGGAATTGCGACATAATGGCTAAGCACATTTTGCTTGGCCTCAAACTGTTGCTCTTGCGATGCCTATGTGTCGGAATAGTGATGAAGTGGCTGTCGGAAATTGGGGCAAATATACTAGTGATGGTCCAATATCATGTGCCATAACTAACCAATGTCTCAACTCTCCACCTTCTCTGCTTTCATGCTCAAGGAAGAAAAATATTCTATGTAGATTTGTAGAGATTCTTTACTCGAACCCCAATGTTTTTCACCTGTCTCATGGAATTATGATTATGGAACCCATTCCTTCATTGAATATCACATCCTAGCCATGGTCTTCCAATAGAGAAACAGAAATGAAATTATTTTTCAAACCAGGAAAATACATGAAACCTTTTAATGTGAGAGGAGTACTTGAATCCCTCTAAAAGGTAATTCTACCTATGCTAGTAGCAATATACCTCCCATCATCTCCCCTCTTGATGTGCATCTAGATATCCTTCTCCTCCAATTTACTAAAGAATTGTTTATTTTTGGTCATATAGAATGATGCTCCACTATCTAAGTACCACAAAGAACCCATCAGCAATGACACCATGCATGCGATGAGAGTGAAATACAACTCGAAATACGAAGTACGTTCTTCACCCACCACTCCTCTTGAGGACTTATTGTTGGTCTTCTTGTGCAAACACTTTGTAGCATAATGTCCAAGCTCATCACAATGAATTTTTTTTACCTTTGACAAGTCTCACTTCTTGCCCGCCTAGCCGTAATCCGATTATGAATGGGAAACTTTAACTTTACAGAGTCTTCTCCTTTCCATACAAGGCACAGTTCTCCTCATAATCATTATTTGATGAGGATATATGTTTGGTGTTCCACCTAATCTCTTCTTGTACCAAGTCAGACCACAATCGCTCTCACTCTGTTAATTATCCCTCCCATTCACCAAGTCCTGGTAGCTACGCCAGCTCTTGTGAAGGGCTAGAAGTGCTAGGATCACCAAATCATCCTAGGAAATTGGCATCCAAACACTTCCAAGATCATCTTTCCATTGAGTGAACTTTGTCAAGTATTTTGGAATCATGTCACCCATCTCCATCTTGATATTTCTAAGCTTGTCCTTTAGTACCAACTTTCTTTGGTCATTGCTATTCTAAAATAGATATGTTAAGGCCTTTCCACATAGCATATGGAGTTTAATTTCCATGGAGGTTCGAGATAATATGATCTTGAACTCCTTCCAACATAATACTTCTCACCTTTGTTGCACTCTTGTTCCATGCGTCAAGAAGTCGAGCATCTATTGTTATGATCTGGGGAATATCATTGTCTATGAATTTATTCAGATTGGTTTCCTCTACCACTTCCTCCATCTCGTACTTCCATGTTATGTAATTTGAATTTCCCTCAAGGGCATATTTGAGTCTCAAGCCATTGAAATAAATATTGATCTATTGCTGGTCCTAAAGAATAAATATGCCAATTCAATTCACCTGTTCAAAACAAACTCTGGTTCTTCTCTTCTATAGTGATTCCTTCTCTGATATCATGTAGAAATATCTAAATATATTCAACTAATCTTGTAATGTACTAAAAAAATACTAAATGAATTATACAAATTGTGGAAATCAATTTCAATTGTAAAACCACATAAATAAGTAAGAGAAATAATTATCAATCACACAACACAATATGTATCTAGGGAAATCCTCAACTAAAAATCCCACTATCTGTGTATTGCATAAAGTCAATAATACGAAACAATGCAATTCTATTTCTCTTCCTGAGAAACCTTTGCACTCTGTCGACTGTCTCACTCTGATCTAAGCAAGTTTGGTCCAATATTTAACCACTTCATTGCCTCTACCTAACTAGACTTTCTCACGCATTCCAGGGCTAATTTATCCCTATTAATTAGGAAATCCACATCAATATATTGTGCAATAATTCTAAGGAATCTTGGTGACCTCGTGCATGAACTGTACAATTCTCTAATTATACAACTGATAGTTATCTTCCCTTTGAATACAATCTCAATTGGGCCTTCCTTAGAATTAACATGCAACAACTATTAATAGTGATATATCAGTTATCTGATTGATCGTTGCATGTCAATTAAATCAGATTTAATTCATTATACCTATCACTAGCTCATCTCTCAATTAGAACTTTTTAAAATGATTTTAACTCAAATAATTGAGTTAACTAATTACAACTCTAAAAAAACTACAACTAGACCACCTAAAACTTAGGGAGACCTCTACATGCCTCCAGTTTGACCCTCAACTCAATTTGACTAAGCTAAATAAGTCTTAATGACTCACTTAACACTTACAAGTTTTCATAATATGTGGATTAACAGTTTACTTCTAATTCAATTAAGGGAAAATTAAATTAGGATCGCCCTTGAGGTGCCATTCTTGTTGCCAATTTCAACAAATATAGTTATGGGTGGCTTTCGAATAAGCAACATTTTTAAATAATGAAAATATTGGGATCTTGAGGGGAACATCTACCATAGGAGGAGAGGTCTATAAGGTACCATTTAGGGATAACAAAGGATCGGTGGAAACTTTAGGTTTGGAATCAATCGCTGACTAAATTGCAGGAAGCATGTCATATTGGTGCGACTGAGTATGAAGGTTGACTTGTTCGGTATTGAATTCATCAAAATTCATCATAACGATCTGGTAGACATTATGGCCATATTGTGAAGGTTTTGGAGATGCATTACCTTGTGTAGGTTAGTAAGTTATATATCATTGATGAGAAAAAAGGATGGGTAAGCACGGTCTATTGTGATGAAGCAGGAGGAGGACGAGGGGGAGAAATGGGTCTAGTTCCTCTAGAATCGTCTCCTTGAGCTTCCCATACTTGATGCATCTAAGGTAAAAGGGGGCTCTCATGAGTATAATGGAAAAAAACACCACAAAAACAACAAGGTTTATTCATACAAAGAGCCATGTTTTTCTTGGGTTGTCTACCTTGTTTTTGGGTTGGAATATTAGGTTGGTTTGCATAACAGGAATTAGGTGGTGGACCTTGGTTACCTTGATTACCTTGATATGGTTGGTTCTAGTTAATTTTCCCCTTGTTTAGTTTCTTGGGGTTAGGCAGATTGGTTGCATTATGCTAAGAATATACTTGAACTTGATGAAGTGGTTTATGTTATGGAAGAAGTCAAGGAGGCATTAGGGGTTGGAACATTGGTGTTGGTGGGGTTGGAGAGCTATGCAGTGCATACATATAGTAAGGAGATGGGGAAACATTAGGATAAATAGGTGGATCAATAACTAGCCCTAGCATCTACTGATGTGGATGTGGATTTTCATATTACATGCTTGGACCTGGATAAGTTTTCCCATGTGAAGGATTGGGAGGGGGATAGGTGTAAGAGGAACTAGTCTGTAACACACTCCTCCCACATTTACCCAAGTAACTAGCTGACTTGGGTAAACATCTGATGAAGGGTTACTATGATTTGATTCAACTCTCCAAGTACAGTTAAGGAAGTGGAACTAGTATGACAAAGCCAATCTAACATTCCACACATGCTACATAACCTTCAAGAGCCAACCAACCCTTCCAAATGAAAAGTCCCTAAGAAAAATTGACATTTCACTACCATAGAGCCTCATTCACTCCCATGGAATGGGTATGCTTGTGAATGGGACCCTACAATCACTCCCATAGAAAGGGCATGCCATCGACTGGGGAATTTTTCAACTAGTTCAGAGCCAATGACCCCAGATTCTGTGCCACTTTTTCAGGACCAGAACTCATGTGTCTGCCCAAAACTTCATGGAAACTTAAGAAATGATAAATAACACTAAAACAAAGATACTAATGCAAATACTTGATCAATGGCTTGACTATACCCCTACTAGCCATGACAAACATTCTTTCAAACATATCACAAACATGCATTCTATAGGTTATAACAATAGATCTGAGCATAGGGGTCTCACACTTATATGAGAATCACTAAGAAGCATTGGTGCCTTATCACATTAGCAAAATTATCATCTATTAGTTCAAATATTCATTTTTCATTAATTTAAAAATCAAAACATGATGAGAGCCATACATCGTCACTATCATAAAACATACTCACAACCAACATACAAATAACGTAAATAACAAGGATACAATGACCATAAGAACCACATATAGACCAATATATTTTCACATGAAATGCCAAGGATAAGGAACTCTTATTAATGGATGCAAAATCCAAATAGGTATGGGACTTCCATGAACCACCCGACCATAGTTTGGGATGAACCAATTATTTCTTTCATCCAATCACCCCCATGCCATATTCAAAGCATGAATGTGGGATCTCATGAAACAAATCCAACAAAACTGAACCAGGGATTCCAGAGGCCAAACCAACTCAACCTTCAACTAGTGATTCCACATCATGATCGAACATCACTAAGCATCATCAAATTGGTCTCTACCCAATTTTTCTATGGCTATAGAAAAATTGTTCCAATTAGGGGTTCCAGGACTAGTAACTCAACCCACAACTGCTTCTAGACTCTATAGTTTTTGTCCAACCAAGGCTCCAAGACTAGTAACTCAACCCACCAAGGGCTCCATAGCATTTTTTCAACCAAGGGTCCAACAATGGTAGCTCAACCCAAGCTATTACAGGGCTCCAAAGTGTTTGTCTAACCAAGGCTCCAGGAACTAGTAACTCAACCCACAATCAAAGGAACATCAGAACCATCCAGAAAATGAAAGGAAAAACACCCGCACAACCATGGCTATCTAGGAAATGGAAATGTTAGGAAAACCATTTTTAATCCAAGAAATCCTCCTTGCCAATTAAAAATCATGACCAAGAAACCACATGCATGTCCCATGCATGCCAAAATTAGCAAGGAAATCATACATGTAAATCGATACTTTAAAATCAAAACTCTTTATAGTTGTTGATTCTAATGTCCTCTTGCACTTTCCTGCTTCTCTTTTTCCTTCTTGCTCCAAATCCCAAGTATATTAAACTCCTCCAAGATTACTCCAAGAAAAATCTAAGTTTCTAAGAGTATGAGAGAGAGAGAGAATAGAATGAGAGCTCTAAAACTTAACTGACAAAATATACCAGTTGATCCTCAGAAGCCTTTTCATCAATGAGGCCTCTATTTTCTTCAATTTTCCATTATTTTCCTTCATTTTCCTCCTCATGCAACCCGTGACCTTTCACCTTCCTTTTATCCTATTTTCATTATTTTCATAAATAAAATGCCAATAAATTCCTCATTCCTTTCCAAAGCCTTAGCCATTGCCTTTTCCAATTTCCATATCCATTAATAAACCAAATGAACACCCAACCTAGGATTCTTTTTCATAGCATTCAGCCTAGAATACATGTCCCATGACCTTTGTATTATATTTTTTACATGCATTTTTAACCAAGGCTATAAAAAAACCCTCCCCCTAGGAGGGACACCTTCCTCAGTGTTCAATGAAACATAGAACCAAAAGGATGCTAAAAAAACAAAACATATTGTGTATGGAGCTTTATAACACATCTCATTGCAATATTTACAATGACCACTGCTAAAACATGACAAACATATTGTTTACTGGAGCTTTATAACACAACTCATTACAATATTTACAATAACAACCACATATACTTATACACATTTTCTTCAACCAAAAAATACACATACTGTCTATGGAACTTTATAATATAGCTCCTTACAATATTTACAATAATATACACATATACACATATGCACATTTTCTCTAACCAACAAATAAAAGGATACGATGCTTGCATAAAAAACAAGGGAATCTAGAGGTTCACATCTCCATCCTCAAAGTAGTATCAGTATTCACCTCCTTCCCAGGAAGTCCAAAATCCACTGCCAAAGTCAAATTCTGCATCCAATGCCCAACGCTACAGTCATGTGCCACTTTTCCTCTTTAGTGAACAGTTAGTGACCTATTGTTCCAAGGAACACTCCTAATGTGCATCTGATTCCATATGTCAATGCTAATGACCGAAACAAATGAATTCTCTGACCTTCCCTTCTCTGCTACACACTCCCTCAGGAAATTCAGTCACCCCCTTTCGTTCAGTCACACACCTTCCAAGTTCTGTAGGAATCTCCTTCTGTTCTACATAGTCCATCGAGTGACCCCTCCCTTGGAAAGGTTTCCTCACATCGTAAGATCCAAAAACCAAGGCATATCCTTACCTAAAAACCATCATAACGGTCATAGCATGATCATAGAAATCAATAGACACTATTGGCTATCAGTGTCCCACAATGGCACTACTCCTGAAGTGGTTTACATGCATATAGTTTCCCATTTAAATTAATTTTGTTGTTGCTTCTAATTTTTGTAGTTAGATCCAACCACCCAATTGGGAATTTCCATGCTCTCTTGTACCAAGCACATAATTTCCATTAGACTCAAAATAAATTGAAATAAATTCACATCATACCTCATTGGTGGCATGTTAATAAGGTACACTTGCAATATTATTTACTTCCTATCACAACAAGTAAGGCTAATATATTTTATCAAATCATCATCAATATACATATCACATCCGGTTAGTTGAAAAATCAACCATCACTAATCATAATGCTAGATCACATGTAACCATCATAAATCAGTCATAGATCACACGTAATCATCATGAGTCAAAATTGTAGATCTCATTCATAATAAAACTGAAATAAAATATTGATACTTATCCTTCAACAAGTCCTTCGCTTTTGCCTTTGTCCTTTGTCCTTTTTAGACACACACTAGATCAGTTGCCACATCCAAAAAACACCCAGTGCCTTTTCGTCAACCATGTACACATACACATAGTGTGCATCACACTGATACAACCAAAAACATCATACAACACCATAGAATACATGAACCTACACCTGACATAAAACACATACGCCTACACCTGACGTAAAACAAAACACATACACCTGCATCAGGTGTATGAAATAACACATACATACACCTAAACCTAGCATACAACACAACACAATAGACACACCTACACGCAATGTAAAACACAACAGAATACATACACCTACACCCAATGTACAACAAAATACATATACGTACATAAAACACAACACAATGAATACACATGTCAAGATACCACGACTACGCAATGCACATAGATAATACAACACATACTCAAAAAAACATGTATAACATGAACACAATACCATATGTGCACAACACAACATATATGACATGCACACACTACTGGCATGTACAACATGTACACAATACCCCCTATACACAACATCATGTTCACAACATGTACACAACAACACATGTACATACCACCACCCACATAACATGTACACAATACCCCATATACACAACATCACGTTCACAACATGTACACAACAACACATGTACATAGCACCACCTGCAGAACATGTACACAACACCACCTACACAATGTGTACACAACTATACCACATGTACACAAAACCACATGCATGAAATGTACAAAAAACCACATGTACACAGCACCACTTGCACACAACACCCCATGTACAACATGTACATGGAACCACATGCACACAACACCACATGTATAATCATACACACAACACCACATATGCATAGCACCATATGTACAACATGCACACCATGCCATATGTACACAAAAAAGCATATGCAACATGCACAAAGAACGATATGTACATATCACTTCATATCCAACATGCGCACAACACCATGTGTACATAACACCATATATACATAGCATTACATAAACAACATGTGAACAAAACCATCTATGCATAGAATTTCATAAACAAAATGTGCACAACACTATATATACATAACACTACATGCACACAAAATCAAAGTTGAAATATGTACAACATATATACAATAGTAGTACCACACGTCCAAAGACCAAACTGTCTATACCATGAAACCTTTCCTCTAGTGCCTTTCCACCATCTATGCTTTTACTAGTATGTCACAAATTACACTTCTTTAATTTTTCTGATGTACCCCTCAACATTAACTTTCCATAACATACACATATGCATAACACAAGAATATAATATTAACTCATATCCACATGATACTTCCCATGTAGATCTGTCAGGGTTACTCTTCCCACATGATTCCTCATAAGCCAAGAACCTCTTCATGCCATTCACCTGCATAAGAAATCATTCCTCCACAAGAATGAACCCTTGCGACTCTTTCAGACAGTGACATATATATATATACATATATATATATATCTGTGTGTGTGTGTGTGTGTGTGTGTCTGAGAGAGAGAGAGAGAGAGAGAGAGAGAGAGAGATCACTAGCATAAAACAATCCTAACAACCCTTTCAAACAAAAAAATTAATACATACATATATAAACATCAATATAATTATAGTCACAACACACTTACCAGATATCATAAGGCTTAATTTTAAGAGAAATCCCTTTATTTGTTCACAACATGAAAAACATTGATAACAATAGTTCCCAATATATCCAATGCATTTGACATCTCAAACCCATTCACTCTACCTCTGTTGTTATCTTTTTCATGATTGCCTTTCCACCTTCCATTTATCCCAATGGACCCAACCAACTCAACCAATTTTTGTACTCTTGTCTTCAGCTTCCCTTACACATGCACCAAGCTTCATCTCAGTATTGCATCACTTTTTTTGTTCCAAAAATATCTTTCTGAGCTCCATTAGCTTTCCTCCTTCTAAACCAATTTCCAAGAACCTCAAAACATAGAAGACAAGAAAAAGAAATGACAAGAATAAAAACATGAAAACCAATATAAATATGACACCATAAACAAAGTTAAATCCCAACCTCGATTGCTTATTATCATTCTCCTCTTACATGCAAACTTTAGAAGTCAATGAATATAATAAAGAAGAAAAAATAACTATATTGGCAAGATAATTTCAAGTGTATAAGTTGAAAATGGGCCAAAATCTTTCAAGACATGCACAAAATTGACCCCTCTATTTTCCATGATATCAATTCTTTTTGTTGGACCCTTAATATTTGGTCAAAGTCGCAATGCACATCAAACAACCAACCCATGATTCTAAAAATAAAATTACAAGAAAGGTACCCTCCTTGAATATTAGGTCCAAGGGTCAAAACCCAAAAGAGGAGCATAATCATAATCAATCTTCAACGATGAATAATTTTATCATCAATTGTCTAGTTTGAAATTGATTTGAAATGCAAAGTTACTAATGAATATTTGAATATTTGTTAAGAAAATAGTGAACTAGGATTTTTTTATACAACAATTTAATTATCTTTGTGAAACTAGGAATGTTAATAAAAATTCATAAGTTAGGGTGGCTTCTGGGTTATCTTTATATCTCTGCAATTTAGTTAATCAAAATGAATTCATAGAAGCAGGGTCACAAATAAGAATTTATGTCAGGTCAATTTAATTCAAGTTATATGAACATTGGAGACCAAGGGTTATGACTCCATTGGAGATAAAGAAAGGTAATGTAGAATAAGAACTGAGATTTCCATCGAAGAAGGGATCAGATCCAAATTGGAGACTGCAAGCTTTAAGATTAAATTTATAAATTACTAGCCAATCTATGTCTGGTTAGTGAAAGCCCAAATATGAACATCTCGAATTAGAAACACTAACTATAATTTAACATTTTAAGGACATCATAATAAATTAAGAACAATAAGGGAGAATCTCTAATATTTTTCTTTAACTTTGTCAATCCAATATGTTTGGTAGTGAAAGCATTATTTTGTCTTTTTTGGATTGACCATTACTAGGTCTCATCTTGTCATGATTCGTCGCATTATTAGTTTAAGGGAGAGAGCCTAATTGTTATTGCCTCATAGTAAAGGATGTGACCTAATTTCTTAATGTATAATACTTGGAAATATGATACCAATACATTTTAGTGTCTTTTGCATAGAACCTTGAGGCTGGAGGATTCAAAATACATCTTCAAATTAATTCTCATATATATTTGTTAATTGTAAGTAAGTCCTAGAGTATGTTGTAATGAAGTACTATGGATGACTGAATAAAAAATTTGGGAATAACTTTAGGATTTCTTGGAATATCTAATAGTTGAATCCAGGCTAAAGGAGATGGAGAGAAGAAATATTGGTGATTACATTTATAAACTCATTAGAGCTATTATAGAGGTTTGCTTCCAATCATGATGCATTTAATGAACAAACCGTGAATGAATTTTTTAAGTGGAGGGTGCAACAAACTAATTATTCATAGATATCATAAGCAATGGGTTGGATGCAATGTGAGGATGATAGTCTATATCCAAAAATTACATGGAAATAAACTGTATGGAGACCTATATGGAAAACCAAAGAGATTGAATTATATGTTGATTGAATCTATGATCATTGTGAAATGCTACTTTTCCTTTAATGTGTATTCAAAAGGTGATTTAGGAAGAAAACTATAGAAAAATATCTCAGTCACATTGGAATGCTCGTGAAAAATTCCCACAGTCAGTCACAAGAAACTATGATCACAAAACTAAAGGCACTTTGTAGTTTAATATTCTAACAATTTTTTAAAGGTGTTAATATAAATATTTAGGGAGGCAGTCACCCAGTTTCAAGGTAGTTGAAGCTTCTTCATATGTATTGTAATGGAAAATACTAAATACCATGCAGTAATCCAATTATTGGCTCATTCTCCTTACATCTAGTACATTCAATGAGAGTAAAGTGATTTTTCAATGAACATAATGTAAAATAGTAAGTTAATGATTTACTTACTACAATTTCCCTTTTGAGTTACTCCCTTATCTAGTTATCTATTTATAAATGGTAGAGAATGTAATTTTATAAAATAAAAAATGGACAACGATATGAAATTTTTTTCTATACATACTATAGATGCCATATATGTTATCTTGTTAATGATTTTCACTTTGAAGCATAGGTATTTCCTCTTACATAACACCCAATAGAGAATTTTCCAAATGAGGCTATGTAGTATAAATCCTCTTGTTCACCTCATAATTCCACCATTGGTGTGTGACTTCAAACAAATAGATATGAGGTGGTTAATGCAGGTGTTTTAGATTTCTTCCTACTTTCTTTTGTACTTATGACAACTAATTAACTGGGAAGAGCAATCAATATTGATAAATGGTTTTTATAATTCTTCCTACTTGCTTCTGAACTTGTGACAAGGGATTAATTGATCAGAGCCATAAATACCAACACGAGTGATTCTCCCTCCTTGTGCTCAAGGTAATAGTGAAACATAGATGTTTCCATGAGTTATTGATACGAAATTCACATATAAATAGAGCCTAAGCCCCCATGTGTAAGGATGAACATAAATTATCATGGTCATTATCAACTCATGCATGTCCATGAACCTTATTAACTATCCATTACATTGTTCCTCGTTATGAGCCTAATTAACCAACCTAATTAGCCATCCATTATTGGATAAAACATTATAAATACAACAAAGAAGGAACATATAGATCATCTTACACAAATAAACATAAGGAAGGGATTATATCAAGGATACACTAAACTAACACTACATGCTCGTTAAACTAGACTAAAACTGCACTAATGACATGGACAAAGTATAATTAATGAATTTGAGCTTCCACGCGAAAGGGATGATGTGAAGGAAACAAATTACCTATTGGATACCCAATGTTCACAAAAAGTCAATAAAGGGAATATACAACAACATATAATTATGAAAATGAAAACTTTAGCCTCTTTTAGGTTCGATATTCATATCAGCATATAATTATGAAAAAGAAAGCTTTAGCCTCTTTCAAGTTTGCTATTTAAAGCAACATATAATTATGAAAATGAAAACCTTAGCCTATTTTAAGTTCACTATTCACAATGATTCAGTCAAGGTCACATACCTGGATTTGTATGTTGGCATCCTAAGTAGTCTAGCTAGGTCTTCCTTAGGAATAATCGTCAAGAAACATCCCAAAGTGAAAGTAGCACATTTTCCAAAAGATAGTTTTCCTCATATAACATCTTATGGTAGTTAGTTCAGTTAAGTGGCTAAATCCTAGGTTGCTTCTTATTAGAAGAACAAGAACTTATACTACATATTTGAACTAAGCTCCGACACTCATCAATCCTAATTCACCGGTCTCGAGAAAATGATGGAAAATATGAGAACTTGGATCGGATTAGAGGCAATCTCTTTTCCTTCCTCTATGATAATAAAGGTGACAATGAAGAGTAAGAAATACAATCAAAAAATGGTTTTTCATACACTAGTCTCCTTAAGGATATTTTAAAAACCCATAACCAGATGATTATAAATGAAGGATAGGTTATTACTTCTAGACTCATATATATGTAAATCATAAAATTCTAGGTTATTTTTAACTTGTAAACTCTTCCACAACTATGACATAAATATCTAGATGAATCAATGTCGCAAGGGTTTCTAAGTCCATTTCATTGGATATCCATTTGTAATTTGGGCCCAATGCCGTGATTTAGGGTTTGATCCCCACTGTAACCTTTTCAGATATTTGGGCCCAATGGGTGATGAGCATGTAAATTAGCCTCCAAAAGGCTCATGAATACCTTTTTTTTACCTGAAAATTCATTAATATTCTCCTTGATAAAATTTTGATATGATGAGGTATAGTCTTGACTGAAAGTTCGATAAGATGCAAAATTCATTTTTCCTATGGTGGCAACGTAAGAGTTGCAACAATTTGTTAAAATTTAAAAGTATTAACTTGCGCACTGAGGGAACAACCCTTGCCATTCCCATGAGTAGAAAATTAGGTTCCAAAATATCCAAGCACAATGCTAGAAAAGGATGAAGTTGCAAGCAACCGATGGTTAGTATTTCTCCTTCCAATTTAGAGGCAACAACAACATCATTGGTTGGATTTACTTCTAGACTCATCTGCATGTAAATGATAAACTTCTAGATAATTGTTAACTTCTTAAATATCCTACAAACTTGAAATAAATATCCAGATGACTCGATTAAACAATGGATAACATCATAATGAATATAACATAGTCGAACATATTACAGTATTAACTGCATTAAAACTCAAAAATGAAGCCCTTGCTACCATGCCATAAATTGATGAATATAAAATTCATTGTGCTCTTGATATAGGAGAAATATTTGGCATCCTCTATTCTATAGTTCTTCCTACGACTTCATTGAAAATATGGAATAAAAAATACCTTATAATATATATATATATATATATATATATATATATATATATATATATATATATGTATATATATATAACATAAAAAAACACTTCTAGCCCTCATTATATGGTCAATATATTATTTTATTTATTTATTTTATTTTATATACTCCAATATGAACACACATGGTATGGTAATGCTTTGTTAGTGAAGCCCCTATGATCCAACATAGCCCACATGACCCTGCCCTTGTGACAGTTAGGTGACATTTTTTCTTGTTTTTTGTTAATAATGGTGATCATTTTGTGTTTGATACAAGGGTATAAATTAATTCCCCTTAACCCTAATTGATTACCCTACACTGTTGCATTAAGTTGATATTTAATTTTTTTCTTTTTGGTTCTCGTTGAAGCGTCACTATGTGTTTCTTTGGGTTTTGATGTTTCCAGCAGCTCAGCTTCGATTTCCATGGTCTCTCGACCCTTTCCACCTCTATAATTTCCTCTTCATGACATTAGTTATTTTGAGAACTCATCGACTCGCCCAATTACCAATTTTTATTATTTTATTTTTTTGGTAATTTTCATGTCTAATTCGCTATTTCTCTCTTAGTTCCATATAATTTGTGAAGGTGTGCCATAGGATCAGAGCAATTCAAATATCATCCTAAAGATTCCTCTAGTACTTTAGTGTGGAGGTGTGAGACTCCCTTTTTTGGCTTTCTAGTTTCATATGGAGTTATAAAGTTCAGAATTGGAATAATTTCCACCACTTGTTCCTTTAAATTCTTTAAAATCATTATTCACAGTACTCATCTCAATTCCAAGGTTTGGAGTGAAGGAGGTCACCATATGTCATATTTTAAAATGGAGGAGCGTAAGATCTCGTTCTTTTCCCTATTACATGGAGTCTCTTTGAAGTTACATTACATGAACATATATTTTTTAAATTAATTTCCTATATTTTTACTTTAACCATCGTTATAGATATATATGCATTAAAATATCGAGGATTTTGGTGGGTTTTCAGTGAGTGTTGTGTTTGTGGAGATTTTTCACCTGATCCAGGAGGATCTTGACATAGTTCTCCAAAGTTTACCATTCCAAAGGAAAATTTAATTAAAGCCTAGGTTATGTGTATTTTAATTTTGAATCTAAATTGTTTGAGCTTCATTTGGAAGTGTTCATGTATTTTTCATTTTAGATTGTAAATAGAAATTTATTTATGTGAGAATATTCGTCAAAATAAATTTCCTAATCTCAACTTGCAAGTTGATATTTTCATGGAATTGTTTCCCTTAAAAATGTGGATTAGCTCTTTCATATGTGGATCTAAGAGATTTTATCCTTAAAAATCTCATAAGTTCCTCTTTTTTATGGATCAACAGAGTTATTCTCTTCTTGGAATTGGGATCTAAGGATATATTCTCTCCTTTCTTTATGGATCACAAAAAGTTATAAATTCTCTTATGTACTCCTTGTTTTTGGAATTCTTTGATGAGGAAGAGAGAGGTTTCTAGAGAGATTCTTTTGAGATTTATTGGAGAGTTTTTGTGAGAGATTCTTATTTTGAGATATTCTTGAAGAATTTTTTTTTTTTAGAGCCTTGAGAGACCAAGAGAGGATGCATTTATATGAAATGTATGCATTGTATTGGCCTTGAAATCTACTAGGTAGTAGAAGGTAGTTTTTGGATTCAGTCATTTTTGTAAAAAATTATATACATTCAACCTCTTTTGAAGAAAGACAATAAAGTGATTCGATGTTTGGAGCTAATCCAAAGACATAACCCAATGGAGGGGCTAAACTCCATTATCAACTTTGTCTTGATTCTTCATGCTCATGTTTGACTAAGTTCTTTCCTGTGCAATTTTATGTTGATACTTTCATTTTTATGTGAAAACTATGTAACCAAACTGTTACACCATTTTTTGGTCATCTAACCTACTATCATTAGATGAACCCAAGTACACCATGTAAGACCAATTTTACCCTAAGTAAAATTGCTTTCACTATGTAAATTAACTTAATAAAACACATTTATTAGGATGTTTATGGTCTAAACAGGAAACCCCAAAGGGAAATATTAAACAAATCTATATTTGTTTGATTTCCCTCATGGAATAATTGATTAAACAATAATTTAATTATTATTCCTGGTCATGTTTAACCCAAAACAAAGAAATTAATTAGATAAATATTTATTTATCTTATTATTTTCTAGGAATAATTATCTAAATCTTATTTAAATAATACTCCTTGTTAAATATGACTAAATCACCCATAAATAATTAAATAAATCATTATTTATTTGATTATCTTTCAACCACTTCCTTAAATGATAAATAAATCATTTATTTATTTATTATTCACAAATAAAGGGATTTGACCCAAGTCAAATACTTTTTCCCTCCAACAAATATAATAAAATATTCCATAAAAGGTGGATCTAGATTTGGTTAATGTTATTTTAATCATGCACCAAGATCTACAATGACCCAATATTTTGTTATAAATAGGAGGGTTTCTCCTACCATTCTTCACCTTTTGTTGCCTATTAGATCACTCTGGATCTATACTCTTGGTCTGACTTTGAGCCATTATCATTGTCATATTTTCCATTATTTGCTGTGTGAGCTCCCTTTGAGTTCTATCTTTGTCCGGGTTTTCTACACCAACAGGAGAGAGAAATGCTAGATCTGAAGTGCTGAGGACTTCCAAGAACCCATCCCATTGAGGAGAATTGGAAACACCTTCTTGTTTTCCTCCCAAGTGCCCTTAATACAAAAAATTCTTTCAAAAATATTGTTCTTGTCTTGTCTATTGGATGTATGGAGAAAAACCTTATTTTTACTGCTTAATGTCTCTTTATGCATAGATCTGGATTTTTGTAGCACTTGTCTTGATCAACTAACTACATATCTGAAGATATTGGCAGCCATATTTGATGTTAGGGCTATAAGTTATGCGTAGCTAAAGTGATATTTTTTCGTACACTTCAACAAAAGATTCATACTAACAACTGGCGACTCCACACAGGTTTTCAATTACGACCGCTGTCATTTTTCATATTCCTGCATATCCAGCTACTTCAGACCTTAGGGTTTCTTTTCAGCTTTTTTTTTTCCCTCTCTTTATGTTTTTTTTTACCTATAAAACTCTAAAACACTAAAATTTCTAACTTCTACATGTTTCTGGACCTATTGTGCAGGTGACAGACATCAGCCGCAACTGAGACGGCAACTTTTTCGGAAATCTTCCGCCGAGACACTCGGAGCTTCAGGTTGCACTTTTTAGCCCATTATCTGCGACCTGCACAGAAAAAAGGTCAGAACCTGCGACCTACCAGTTTTTCTGCTATTTTTCTGCAATTTTTCGGGGTTTTTCTGAAGCTTCTGTCCGAGTTTTCCAGCCTCTGTCTCAGCCCGTTTAGACCTGTTTCTGATCTGTTTTTCTCATCTCAAGTGGGAACATAGCCCCCTAGGGCTTTAGTACCCTCCACTTTTGGTGGAAGAGTTTTAACTGTTTCAGGTGTCTGATTTTTTAGAGTTTCAGCCTCCCCTTTTTCAAATCTGATACCTCCTTTTCAGATCCCCTTTAATCAGCTCTTCTCCCTTTCAAATCACCTCTTGAAGTTTTTTTTGGATCTACCTTTAGGGCCTCCTCCTTGTCCCTTCTGCTTTTTGCTGATTTCCTCCTTTTTTACCGCCACCTTGCCTCTGCCTCTTGGCTGTGCTCTGCACCTCTTTTCAGCAGATTTCTCCTTTAGATCCCTGTCCCTCCCGACCTTTGATCTATTGGCCTCTTTTTAGTGTGTTTTGACTAGAATTTTTCCCTCTTTTCGACTAGTTTTGAGAGACTCGCCTTTTTGGGTTAGATCGCTGCATTGTTAGCTGTTAATTTTCTGTTATTTCAGCATTATATACTGTTCTCTGCAGATTCATTTTTAGTTACGCAGCACACTTTTTCTTTTTTTTTCTCTCAAAACGTCTGGGTTTAAAAATTAAAATTAATGCATGCCACACACTCACCCTAAGCGAAGAAGAGCCTGGTTACCACCGCCAGGCAAAGACTTTAAAAAATTTTAAAAGCAAATTGACACTGCACCTTTCTGCCCTTGTTTCGTCATTATAATCACTTGATTCTGCACCTCCCTGCCTTTGTTGGTCATTCTTCTTCCCCTTGTGCCATGTTTTTGTTGTCAACATTGCGCCCCCCAGGCGCACATCCTGGAGACTTCTTGGCCTTCACCCTCAGGTTCTGGTCGGTCGACCTACTCCTTCCCGTCATTGCCGAGTTAGTCCTTCTCCGAGTCCGCACTCCGACTCCTCTTCTCATTCATTGGGTTCTTGTTTTACTTCTGGTTCTCCCCCTGTCACCTTCCCTATGTCTGGTCCAGGGCCTAACGCTAGCGGTAATCCCGACCCTCATGTCGGGACTACTACTAGCGGAACCGCCACAGGAAGTACCTCGGCTGCACCGTTGCTCCCTTATATGGAAGGACTCAGCCTCCCCCATTTCAATCAGTTGATTAGTGACCCTATCTGCCACGATGTTGGTTGGCCTGCTATGCCGATCAAGCTCCCCTCCGACATTCCCAAGTTCGAAGGCCTTGCTGGAGAAGATCCAACCAACCATATCCGATATTTCCACATGTGGTGTTCCTCCAATTCCATTACCGATGACTCCATCCGTCTTCGGTTGTTCCAATGCACACTTACAGGCGAAGCTTATAAATGGTATGTTGATCAGACCACCTCTTCCCATACCACCTTTACGACCCTTGCCCAAGCCTTTTTATCTTATTTCTAGCTCCCTCTCCGATATGACACTGGTACCGAGCTTTTGAATTCTTTCTGTCAATCCTCTTCAACCCGCCTTTCCACTCATGTCCAGGAATGGCGGAGAAGAAGGAGCTTATGTCGAGCTCCCACCTTTGAAGATCGGGTTTATATGGACTGGTTTCTTTGCACTCTATTACCTCCCATTGGCAAAGATGTCGCCTCCCATTTCCCTCAAACCGAAGAAGCCACCCTCCAAATAGCCTTGAAATATGACCTGATCTACGCTCAGCCTGGTTACGTTTATACCGTCCTTCCTGACCTCCCCAGGCCCGGTGGCGCTAACGCCCCGGGGGCATCTCATTCCGCTGATGGTATCGTTGGAGCCCTTTCTCATCCGTATGATCAACCTCCTATGGGCTATGGTCTCCCCCCGGGAGGGGCCAGCACCTTTAGCACTTTTCCCCCTCTAGGTAGCATGTATCCAGGATACGGCATGCCTCAGCCTTTTGCCCAGTCTCCTGCTTACCTCAATTTTGCCCAACCTGACCATTATCCTTATCCACAGCCTGGTGCTCCAGCTCCTCCAGAATTTTCACCTCCACCTCCCTTGCCTTCTCAATCCCAACAACAGCACCTACAGCCCCCTCCAAAGCAAGTCTTTGCACAGCAGGGCACGACTAATCCCCCTTCCTCTCAACAAAGGCGGAGAGGCAATCAAAATCAATCTGCCCCTGGTACTCGTGGACACAATCCTAAAATTCTTGAACCTAACACTGCTAACCAGCAACAGGGAACTCAGCCCAAGCCAGACAGGCCTATTCGAACAAATAAGCCTTGTTTGTGTTTCGGTGTTTACGTTCATTACACTCACGATTTTCCCCTTCTACCACAGATGCGATAGATGTGGGAGTCCGAAGCCACATTGCGAGGACAACATGCCTCCCCCCATGCTCCCCCTAATGTTCCCACTACTCAACCGGTTGTGTTTACCGATCCCTTCCCCCAGCAAGGATTCGTGGCTGCCCAACCACCTGATGGACAAGTCGCCACTCAACCTTCCCCTTCTGGTTCCTCCGATTACCAGATCCTCATGATGAACTCTGATCCATCCCCAACCATCGACCTTAACCTTCAAACTCGGTCTCGCCAATACCCCAAGCCTCCCGCTCAGTCTGCCTCTGAGTCCCCTTCTTCAGGTTCTATCGAGCCTCTTTTGACCTCCAATGGTCCCTTACATATCCCTCAACCCAAATTTGAGGTTCATACCAAGATTCCTAAGGGACCATTACGCCGAAATGATGCTCCTGGCTGAGCTGCTCATTCGTATAGCATAGTAGATGATTTGGCGTAGTCTCCTGCTGCCATTTCCACATTGGAACTCCTCCAGTCGTTCCCATCCCAAAAGAAGACTCTACTATCTGCCATGGGCACTGTAGATCCTGCTGATGACCAAATGATTGTTTTCGACACCCATCAATCCGAACATCCTCCCCTTCCTGATTCTGTAGCCTTCCAAATCCCATTCAAAATCTAGAACGCTAACGTTTATCGGTGTATAATTAATTAGGGGGAATCCACTTGTGTGATGTCCGCTTCGGTTTGGAAGCAACTTGGATCTCCTGAGTTGGCC
Source organism: Pinus albicaulis (assembly GCA_034641835.2). Lineage (NCBI taxonomy): Eukaryota > Viridiplantae > Streptophyta > Pinopsida > Pinales > Pinaceae > Pinus > Pinus albicaulis. Next base: position 399,919,002 of record CM076577.1, on the reverse strand, counting down.
CCTTCCACGATCACCCTTCAAGGGTGGGATGGCCACGCCTCCCAGCCCATTGGCCTCTTCCGTAATTGTCCCATCACTCTTATGAGCAAGAATTTTTGAGTTGACGTCGAAGTCATCAACGCCCCTCTGGATTACAACATTCTCTTGGGGAGAAGCTACACCTATGCCATGTCTGTTGTCCCATCCACGGTTTTTCGCAAGATTTCTTTTCCTCACAATGGAAAGATAGTCACCATCGACCAGTTGACTTATCATGAGCCAAAGTCTCAGACCTCCCCTGAGACGACCATCTCTTCTATAGCCAATAAGCAAACCATCGATTCCTTGACCAGTGTCTCTCCCGGCATCTACAAAGACTCCTCTTTGCTTGGAACTTTCCCTGGTCTGCCTCCTCCTCCCATCTTATCGAATGTTTGCATGATGCAATCATCTCGGGCTACCCTTAAGCAACCCTCTTTGTCTAGTCAGCAACCTCTGACTCAACCTCGCCCACCACAACCCGCTCCTAGCCATTCATCTCAGCCAGCTGGACCTCCTCCTTCTAGCCCTTCTCCTATAGCTGGTATCCATGAACCCCTCTATCCTCCTCGGTCGGTTCCCCCCAGCCTCAACCATCTTGGAGCCGTCCCTCCTGGTCATTATCTCGCTGGTCAGATACCTTTCCTGGCTCCACCTCCTGGAGTCTATATGGTCTCCGTCATGGCCACCCTCTCTCTCCCCAACTTGACCCTGGGCATACCCGTCTGGTACCTTGACCCTCCAGCTGCTACCCCACCTGGTCACCCCAAACCTTATCTTACTTTGAGATCGGTTCAACTGGTCCCCATTGCTTCCTCCGTTGCCACCATGCCCCCAGCACCTCCCCATGACCCTACCCCTGTGGTGACAACTCCAGGAAAGAAAGGCAAAGCTCGCAAGGGGGCATCCAAAGAGAAGGCCACCCCGACTGACCCGGCTCCTCCTCCGCCCACAAAGTCTTACACCTTGTGTGATCTCGTCGGTCACGCCACCCATACTTGTCCTGAGTTGCCCCATATTAAACCCATGGTTGAAGTCGCGTTCCCTGAGTCTACGGTCCCTAACCCCTCTATTATGTCCTCGTCTGTAAACAAGAACCCAAAGATTATTCGCACCAACAAACCCTATGCTTTGTGCAGTATCCATGGCAATTACTGCCACCATTGTCCTCACCTGACACATTACCGCACCTCTTTAGAGGTAGTTCGAGAGTATGAGTTTGAAAAAAATCAGTCCGCCTCTCCCATACTTTCGCAGTATGCTTCAGGTCAGCTTGAGGATCCCCCCACTCAAATTAACATCCCCCCCCTGATTTCCAGATGACGGAGTCTACTACCACCATTCTCTACCTATCATCCTCTGTGAGACCCTTGGAGAACATTACCTTTGAATCCTCCCCTGTTGTTTTGCTCGATCCCCCTTCAGCAACCACCCTGGGCTCAACATCATTTGACCATTTGTTTATCTGTCCTTCTGTCATTCCCTATGATGATCCGTATGTGAGCCTTTCTTCCTATACAGATGATTTAGGTAGCTTTTCCACGTCATGTGGTTTCCCTTCCACTCGTCATCCCCTCTTTTCCCGTAAGGATGCCCCCTTGGAAGCCTTTTTCCACTCATGACCTCATCCTTCCCACCCATAAATGGGATAAAACCACCCGTATCTATGTTGACCTCTGCAGCCCGAGTCCGAGCCATACCTCCTATAGCCATCATATACCCCCATCTAGTTCATATCTGAGTCATAGCCATCCTGCCCATTACACTCCCTCCTGCAGTTGCTGCTCGATGTCTACTATACACTCACACTGCCATCATCATTCCTCCTCCTCCCATTTTTTGTCTCGTAACACTATTCCGCAGGACCCTCCGTCCCCACCCTATATCGGCTATGCCGATGGTCCAAGTCATTACTCCCGGAATCTAGCCTCGGAAATTTGGGCCATTTTCACCCCCTTGCATGCCCTTGTTCTCTCGAACAGGGTCTGCATTGGTCCTGCCACCAATAATCAAGCTGAATATGATGCAGTGCATGGTCTTTTAGTCGATGCCCTCTCTCATTGCATCCTCCATCTACATGTTTGTTTAGATTCCCTACTTCTTGTCATGCAACTAAATGGTGTCTATCGTCTGCATAATCCTGTGCTGTTTAGATGATATTTACGAGTGAAACTCTAGATATGTGAATTTGAATCCATAACTTTCAACCATGTACCTCGAGAAAAAAATCACTATGTAGATAGCATTGCAAACCATGTTCTAGATTGGCATTTATCACACGCATTTTATATAAGACAATAACATTCATAATCCTTAAAAAAGATGCATATCCATAATATGTGTCATAAAACATGTGTTTAGAGTCCATCTACTTTGATACATATGACACGCCCATAGCATGTTACAACAAACCCAAAACTGGGGGCAACACCTATCCCTACATCCAAACTAGGGGGCACCACCTGTCCCACACCTAATCACTCTCTGGCAGATCCCGAGCCAATGGCTCTGCTCCTACAACATGTAGATCACGTATCCCCTGACCGGCCATTTCCATGCGCCGCATGACACCTCGCCATTTCGCGGGTAGACCTATACATGGCTCTATGTACTGGTCATCTAAGTCTTTCCACCTGCGCTCTGAAACATCGATCAGCAACCTCTCACATCTATGGCAGATGTCCTCCAGGAGGGAGGCTGCATCCTCATTATGCACCGCTCTCGATCCACTCGGGCCTGCAGCTCCTTATGCTGTCGGTCGTCCGATATATCCGGCTGGTTTTACCGGAGCTATATCTGCATACCAAAAGTACATGAATCAGTACCCTATCTATTATTCAATAACTTTAACATGCCCAAAAAAGAGTAGTCACTTGTCACTTACCATCGGGTCCCCATACTCGACCAGGCGGAAGTGGTAGGTCTAGATCCCCACAATAACTCATCCCACTATAGGGATAGTCGTCTATGTATAACGACATCTGATCCCAATGGGCAAAGAACTCAGGTCGAAACACCCGTCCGACCGCCCCTCCTCCTCCTCTGCATAGTAGTCGCCCCCACCGACACATCCTGGGCTCTCTCAGGCCCCCATCTGGGAGCTGTATACGAGGTCGTAAGGTTGGGATCTTCTCAAAAAAGAAGGAGCACAATAAAGTCCCATACGAGCAATTGTGGTTCACATGCCGCTTGCAAAGCGTCAACTGTCATTTTAACGACACCAACATCATTTGGGCCCACCCATAGTAGGTCCCGCTCAACACACTCTCCACAATCATCATCTTCCCCCAAGTGATGTGATGGAGCACCTAGTTGCCCAGGATCTGTAGCACCGCTGTGGCCACTGCACGAGTCTCTAATCTCTCTAAGTCCCCGATCGGTATCTGAGTCCCTTTGACTTGGAGTCCCAGTCGACAATGTCGCTCCACAAACTCCATGATGTTCTTCCCCCGCGGTAGTATTGGATACGTATTTCCCACCATCCCAAGTGGCAGGAGACCAGTCAGGAAATACAAATCCTGGACTGTCAATTCGATCCTGTGCCCCTGCACTACTAATACCTCATGATCTGGATCCCAATAACTGACAATTCGAGCCAACAAGGGCTCCCCAGCTCTCATCAAAGGGTTCTCCAAAAACTTCAAAACCCCAAATCTGGCCAATACACGACAGACACCTTGATATGCCTGGATCTCTAACCGTAATGTACCCACGTCTCTCTCTCTCCAGTTGACCCATATATCTACCATATCTACACAAACACATCATCTTTATCAGTATACAGATAGGAAACACTGTAACCAATCACAAAAACCCAAATCTCAACCCTAAAACAGCACTGAAATCTCATTCATCCTCTAGGTCGCATTTTTTTTCCCAATCCTGGGACAGGTCGCAGTTTTTTGGCTCAAAACCTGCTTCCCAGGTCGCATTTTTTGGCCCAAAAAGTGCGACCTGGCCATAGAGGTGAAAGAGGGTCTGTTCCTAAGATTCTGGGCCCTAATTTGAACTTTCAATCCATCAAAATGAAAGAGTAAGGTTAGGCCTCTTACCTGCAACTGACGGATCTCGATTCCAACAGTCGGTTTGTCCGCTATGCTCGCCGCAATATTTAGGGCCTTCTCTCCTCTCTACATTCACCACATCAACACTAGAAAATGAGTGAATTTGGAGGGAAAACTGCCTTATTAAAAGAGAACCCTTGTTTTTTCTTTCTCTTGTTGTGACCACACCGTAGCTCCATTTGACAAACTGTTTGAATTGTTGGAAAGCTCTCACCGAGCCCTCAAATGGGTATCTGTTAGTTTTTTGTGATTTGATACTTCACTGGGACACATTTTATCCATGATGGGTCACTTCACCTCCCCCTAAAATTGAATTTCTTCACTTACAACACTTGTACTTGGGGCACCACTTTGCCTCCATACTTTTCTTTGTTCTTGTCGATTTTTGTCATGAGATACCATCTTGTACTCATGTTTTCATGGTCCCCCATGGGGCCTTTTCTATGTGGCAGCACCATCGAGTCACCCTTGTTTAGAGCATCCAAGTTGATTCATCATCGCATTCATGGAGTCTATCCCGAGTCCTTTTGTACCCCGCTATAGTCCTCCATCCTTGATTGCTTCATCTCTCTCTTGTGTCACACATTTTGGCCGTCAGTCCCACTATCCCCTATCCCTTATGATATTGTGTCAGTCGCTACCATGTCATTCATGCCCTTTATGCTCTAGCAAGGGAATTCGTCCATTCGCTACTCAGTCCCCTCCATTTCATCATCATCATTGGTATTAGTCTGTCCATCGCGCTACTATTTTCTCTTGTGCCTTAGTTGAGGATCTCTCATTGCCTCACCTATGGCGGACCTCCTTATGTTGACATCAGCTCCTTCATTCTAGAAGACAGGTCTAGAGGGCGATGTACCTTGGTTCCATCTTCCACTCTTGTTCGGTGCCTCGGATCAGGCAAAGGGTTCTCTCATTTCCCTTTGACTTGATTGTTTCTCCACTCCAGCTCCTTTCAGTATGATCGAGATCCGTATGCTTGATGGTTCAGTGATGTAGAAGCAACTATTGGTGATGCCCGGGTGTGTGTGAGATGTCTCAGCCCTCATGAGGGGGTGGCCCTGCAGGTATCCCCCCACATACCCAGATGAACTCTTCATTGCAGCCTTCAATGCAGCTCCATATATTTGATGATGTCGGCCTTAGTTGCTTGCAGCGCCTCTTTGATTTGCATGTATCAGTCAGATTATTGTGAGCCCTTCCTCGCTCATAGGGGGCATTTGTGTTGTATTTGTATCTCATGGGAAATCTGTTGCACCATTTTTTGGTTATCTAACCTACTATCATTAGATGGACCCAAGTACACCATGCAAGGCCAATTTTACCCTAAGTAAAATTGCTTTCACTATGTAAATTAACTTAATAAAACACATTTATTAGGATGTTTATGGTCTAAACAAGAAACCACAAAGGGAAATATTAAACAAATCTATATTTGTTTGATTTCCCTCATGGAATAATTGATTAAACAATAATTTAATTATTATTCTTGGTCATTTTAAACCCAAAACAAAGAAATTAATCAGATAAATCCTTATTTATCTTATTATTCTCTAGGAATAATTGTTTTAATCTTATTTAAATAATATTCCTTGTTAAATATGACTAAATCACCCATAAATAATTAAATAAATCATTATTTATTTGATTATCTTTCAACCACTTCCTTAAAATGATAAATAAATCATTTATTTATTTATTATTCACAAATAAAGGGATTTGACCCAAGTAAAATACTTTTTCCCTCCAACAAATATAATAAAATATTCCATAAAAGGTGGATCTAGATTTGGTTAATGTTATTTTAATCATGCACCAAGATCTGGAATGACCCAATATTTTTTTATAAATAGGAGGGTTTCTCCTACCATTCTTCACCTTTTGTTGCCTATTAGATCACTCTAGATCTATACTCTTGGTCTGACTTTGAGCCATTATCATTGTCATATTTTCCATTATTTACTGGGTGAGCTCCCTTTGAGTTCTATCTTTGTCTGGGTTTTCTACACCAACAGGAGAGAGAAATTCTAGATCTGAAGTGTTGAGGTCTTCCAAGAACCCATCCCATTGAGGAGAATTGGAAACACCTTCTTGTTTTCCTCCCAGGTGCCCTTAATACAAAAATTCTTTCAAAAATATTGTTCTTGTCTTTTCTATTGTATGTATGGAGAAAAACCTTATTTTTACTGCTTAATGTCTCTTTATGCATAGATATTGATTTTTGCAGCACTTGTCTTGATCAAATAACTACATATCTGAAGATATTGGCAGCCATATTTGATGTTAGGGCTATAAGTTATGCATAGCTAAAGTTGTCTTTTTTCGTACACTTCAAAAAAGGATTCATACTAATACAAACTTGTCAAGCCCTTACAATCAAGTTATAAAGACTTTATCGCAAGATTTATGCTCCTGTTTTCAAATCACTTCGTATCAAAGAAGTTGACTATTTGGATTGTGGGTATATTTTACAGCTTCATTTCAAGCAAGGAGAAGGTAATTGCATTTGATTCAAAATTCCATATTTTGATCCTTTATTTGCAAATATTTATAAATATTTGGACGTTTTTCAATAATTATTAACCATGAAGGAAATTGTAGAGGAGTTGTATAATGATGACAGAGAAAGAAGTGAGTTGTGGAAGCATATGAATGTATTGGAATAAGACAAGAAAGAGCTCCAAAATAGACTCGAAGAAATGAAATTAAAATTACAAGCTACAAAAGAATCTTTGGAGAAGCATCAAAATGATAAGGTATACAATCATTTTTCAAGATCAGTTTTCTCATAAGAAGATGTTTGTTTTTGTTCCTTTAAGAATCATACCCTAGGATTTAGGTGAAAATTGTTATTAAAAATGGGCTATGAAGGGAAAGTCTTTGAAATCCATTCCCAAGATATAATAGAACCCATTATGGTTGAAGTTTGACCTCAATATGCTGCGACAGGATATGAAAAAGAAGAGTTTGGAGAGTCTTCTAAGGCAGTTGAAACAAGTAATGCTTTGAAGGGAACTTCTACATCATTAAGTTCACCTTGTAAAAGTTGCGAGAATGGAAAAAATCCAAGGGTATAGCCCTCATTACACTAAAATTTCTTTTAATTACAAGAAACTTGGCAATAGAAAGTATGGTTTTGGGCATAAAATGTCGTTTTCATTTTGTGGGCTAACCAATCACAAAGTTTCCAAATGTTGAAAGATAATGATGATGTCTAGGATAGTCATGAAAGAAAATCGACAAAAGAGTTAATCTTCAAATCGCAAGAAATATAATGGTGAGGCAAAGTCACAAATGGAGCATTGTTTCACACGATGTTATCAAAATGGTAATTTTCTTGATAAATGTTGGAGGTTTTATATGAAATTTCTTCAACAATATTAGAGTAAATTTATGCAAGACCTTGCCAGAATGAAAGAGTTAGCTTAGAAACACATGATGAAATGCATATAAAGAAAAATCAATTCAAATGGTTTGGTAAGAAATGGTTGGAATTTTAGTATAACCAAAATTATTGATTTCAAGAGTGATTATTCTCAATTAGCACTACACAATTTTATTTTCATGCAACAAGAATATAGTAGAGAAGAATTGGAATAAGTGTAGTTTTATTGCTATGAAATTAACATTTCTATTTAAAGTTTTGCAAAAGGAATTGGTGCCAATATGTTTGCATTCCATAAAAAATTATGTTATGCATCTCCACCCAATTTTTTTCAATGTGATCTTGAAATAATAGAAACTTCATATTTTTCATCTGATACTCCTATCTTGGTGCTCGTTAAAAGTGATGTGTTTCCTTTTTCTAGTACAATTAGAATTTTCACATGAAAAGTATACGTTGATGATACCATAAATCGAAGATTTTAATTGCAATTAAGGACATATTTTCATCCTTTAGAATTGGTTGCAATATTATGTTAGTAATTCTTTTCTGGTGGGTTAAATTACACAAGTGAGTGGATGCCATAAGATGTGTTCTGCCACAAAGTATTATTATGGAGGAAGTAAAAGGATAAATTTTCTGGAAAATTTATCACGGGAAAAAACTTGTTCAGGGGAAGACTATGTGATTGATATCCCAATGTTCCTGGGATTGTAACTAAGCCATCTTTTCCATATTTACAGAATGTTGGTGATAGTGTTAATGGTGGGGAAAATAATGATAGAAAGTGTTTCCATATGTGTATTAAATTAATAAGGTTCTAGTGGATTGATTGTGTGATGACTTGAGGAGTTGTTTCCCTGAAGGTTTGACCATATAGCCTAGGTTTTGTTATGTGATTGTATTCCATGACAGTTCATGCAATGGAAACGACTCACGTGTATTATGGAACTGGTTATGACACACTATATGTGGTGCCAAATTAATTGTCAACACACGTTGGAGTTTTTTATTGGCATTCAACATATTTTGTGAAGACCAATACGTGGGTGGCTTCACGTCATAACAAAACCCAACGACATATGGTTATGTTGAAATACATGGTTAATTTTATTGGTAGTGGTCATGTTTAATGTAGGTGTATAAAATTCGCATAGATTCAATTGATGTTGTAATATGCTAAAACAAAATACTTGAATCTATTCTATAAATTTCGGAAACAAATTATGATCGCACAATCACATAAACAAGAAAGAGAAATAATTTCAATCGCACAACATAAAGATGTATCTAGGGAAAACCTTGGCTAAAAACCCCACTATCTCTATATTTCATTAAGTCAATAAAATGAAACAATACAATGCTTCTCTTAGGCTTTATATCTCTCTAAACTATCTCTAACTATGTCACACTAATCCAAACAAATTTGGTCCAATACTTAACCAATTTCTTTCATTTGTCTAACTATCCTTTCTCACACATTCCTGAGGGAAATTGAACACCTATTAATTATGAAATTCCCAATAATTGATTGGGAAATACATCCAAGGGATCTTGCTGACCTCATGCATGACCTGTACAATTTTATAATTATACAAATGATAATATACTTCCCTTTAACTCCAATCTCAACTAGGTATTCCTTAGAACTAACATTAAAAAAATACTTATAGCGAATTATCAATTATATGATTGATCACTGCATGTGAATTAAATAGTATTTAATTCACTACACCTCTCACTAGCTCCTCCATCAGTTAGAACTAGTTAAACTAATTTTAACTCAAATAATTAATTTAAACAATTATAGCTCAAAATAAATTATAAGTTGACCCCCTAAAACTTAGAGTGAACTCTCCATGTTGCTAGTTTTACGCCCAACTAAAATTGAATGAGCTAACTAATTATTCCTAAACCAGTTAACTCATAGAAGTTCTCATGTGATGTGGAATTAAAATTTCCTTCTAATTTAATTAAGGGAAAATTAAATTAGAATCCCTTTTGATGTCATTTTCAATATTTCTTGTTGCAATTTTCAACACTCGCTCTCAACAAGATAGGAATTCAACTCTATCTTGATCTCGTACCTTTGGAATTTTCTGCATGCAACACTTCTCTCTAGTGTTGTTACTATTTTAAATTCTAAAACTGAAGAGAATCTAACCTAAATCAACATGGTGTACTTTTCACCAGAGTCTCTAACTGGAACTTGCTACCTCACTTTGACTGAACACTATGTGTTGTTGTTGATTGATCTACATTGTACCATCTACACCGTTTCCAACTTTGCTCTAAACTCCCCAATATTTGAATATGACTAATATATGCATTTTTCAATCTGACACATGACTACATCAAACACCATTGACCCATTCTGCTACTGTGTGCTATGGGACCCCATAGCAAGGTAATGATCCAAGAGACAAGACATCTCAATGGAACTTCACCAAAATTATGCACTCTTGGGACTATGAATCCACATCACCCCACCTCTCACCTAGAGGTATGGCTACATGTACTCCCTCTGCCCACTTGGCTCAAACTTTCCCACTACTGGAGGTATCACCTTTAGTGGACGTCTCCACTCAGTCTCCTATCTGCATCTCTAATTGTGGTTGATCCACAACTTTTTAAGGCTTCTTCTAAGGCTACATGTTGAGAGGTAATTTATTCTCCCTCTTAACCACTAAGTCTCTAAAAATTTCCTTTCTCCTCAAGGCTTTGCATGCATCTTCGACCTCAAGAGCATATAGGTTCTTGACTTGCACACCGATCTGCTTCACTTGTCTCATGGTGATGTGTCTAATGAAAATATTTCCTTTTATAAATATCATATCATAGCCATGGTATTCCAATACCACTTGGGAAAAAATATTCTTCCTTAGTCCTAAAAATAACAATACATCTGTGAGTCTGAGAGGGGAGCCAAACTCCCTTTGAAATGTAATAGTGCCAATACTAGTTGCACTATACCTGATTTGAACTTATACAAGAACAAAATAAAATGCAGAAATAAACATAAACACAGAAATGCAATAGAAATAAAACTTCATTTCATTAATATCAAATAACTAAAATATGATTACAAACATAATTGAAACAAACTAGCTCGGGCAATGGTAGCTTATCTATGAGAAGAGATGTGGTAGCTACATTCCTCAGAAATGTGTTACAATGAGGTTCAAGGGCCTTTTTATTATTGAAAAACATGGGAAAACCATAAACAACTAAAACCCTAACCCCAAGATATGGAACACCAAGATTTTGTGAGGCCCGTTGGGGTTAGATAGGAAGGCAACTTCCCAGGGTCATAATTTGGTCATATCATCTCTATTTGGTGCATACGATATATCGTCAAAAATATATATCCGAGGAATAAAATATTTTCTACATGCCCATAGCTATAAAAACTACCGTTTAGGGGGTCAAAATTGCTCTGGAAGTTCAGGACCCGAAAAACTGCTAAAAAATAGTAAATGCTGTTGTAAAAAAGGAAAATGATGAAACCGACTAGAGGTCTAGGTGGAATAGGTGGGTGGCCACCAATATGTTCCTGGATTATTCCTCCCACCTTAGGAATCAATGTTCCCCATTGCATGCAGAGCCTTCATGGGGTGAGGAAATTTATGTTGAACCTGGTCTCTCGTGAACCACTTTCCCTGGTGAAGGAGTTGGCATGATTTGACAACTCGATATAGTTGGATCCTCTGTTCGCGGGTGTTCTTGATATGTGTGTACATGATCTAATATGTTGTGTATTGTTTCATGTAGTGTAGGTTTAACTTTGTTGGTGTGAGTTGTTCTGCAATGTCGGATGTGTCCATTAATGGTGGAAAGTAGGGCCAAAGGCAATCTACATTGACCACTAGGTGCAGACCAAGGAATGGTGGAATATGGAGCTCGAAGGCATTTTACCTGATAGCTTTGGTGATGGTGTATGACCCATATCAGAGTAGGTGAAGCTTGCAGTGGGGTCCAATGAGGTGCTCCTTTGAAAAATGTAGCCAAATTTTTCATCCACCTAAAATTTGTCTGACACCTAATGTTGATCAAGTCGCTGCTTGTACCTATAATTAGATCTGTCCAATATTTCATGGACCTATTGGTGGATTTTCTAAATGTGCTCAATGAATTTTTTCACCTTGTTAGCTTAAGACTAGACATGAGTCGAATCAACCTGAGTAGATACAAATGGTATGGCCACATCAATGACACATAGTGCTTAGAATCCCAAGCCCACCTGAAGGGGTTGTGGCTAGTTGAGCTATGAAGAGCCTAGTTATAGCTGTGTTGTACATTGGGGACACTTTCATCGCATGTGTGAAGATGATTTGAGTTGTACATGTGCAGAATGTGTACGATCATCATGTTGAATACCTTTGTTTTTCCTTCAGTTTGGGGTGGAAATATGTGGACTTAGTGAGATTGGTGTCCAACATAGTCTAGAGACTTTACCAAAATTTGTTGAGGAACCTACTATCCCAATTTGAGATAATGGACTGCGACATCCAAAAGTATACCCACACCCATTCAAAGAAGATTTTGGTTGAGGATTTTGATGTGATATTCTTCTTGGAGGCCACCATAATGTATGTCTTAGAGAATCTATCGACAACCACAAAAATTTAGTCGTTTCCATGCTTGGTAGATGGAAGGACTGACATGTAATCCATTGAGATGGATTACCAAGGTTGATAAGGGGTAGGAAGTAGACTATATAGGCCTTTATTCTTGATGGTCGGTTTGGAAATGGCACAGACAGTGCAGTATCTGATGTACTTCCTGACATCATGTCGAAGGTTCGACCAATAGAAATACTTCTTTAGTACTGCCACTATTTTCTTGACCCTGAAATGTTCAACAACTTGACTATAGTGCGCTTCCAAAATCATCTTGGTGTGATTGCTTGAAGGAACATAAAGGTGTCTCAAGTGGCATAATATTTCATCCTGGAGGTGAAAATGTGGAACTTCCTTACCCTCCAGGAGCATCTGGTATGTGTTGCCAAATTTTGGATCACTTATATAGAGATGCGGTCAACGCAAAGTGTCGTTCCCACAAGAGTTGACCACATTGGTTAACACCATGATCGACAGCAAGCTGAGGCACTCTAAAACATTATTGGTGTTTCCTTTCTTATACTTGATGGTAAAATGGAGTTGTTGCATGTATGTATACCATTTATTATGGCGATCGTTCTGCAACTTACCTTATGTCTGTATGAACTGCAGGGGTCAATGATCTGTTTGGATGATCGTTTCCTTCCCCAAAATGTAATTCTTCCATTGTCGGTAGGGTTGGACAATGGAGTACATCTCCTTTTCATAGGTGGGATACTTTCATATTGTGTCTGAAAGTGTCTCACTTTGATATGTGATTGGATGCCCCTGTTGAGTAAGAACTACCCCAATATCATATTCATAGGCATATGTATCGATCTCAAAAAGCTGTTATAAGTATGGTAATGTGAGGACTGGTACAAAGCATAGTCAATGCTTCAACTCTGCAAAAACATTATGTTGTGATTCAAACCAAAAGAAAAATTATTTTTCTCCTCCCTTGGTGACTTGACTCAAAGGCCAAGTGATATGACAGTACCCCAACACGAACCTACGGTAGAAATTGGAAATAACTAGGAAGTTGCGGAAATTTCTTAAAGAGGTTGGGGCTGGTCAATCCTGAATGACCTGGATTTTGGTTGGGTTCACATGAACCCCCTACTCATCAATGATGTATCCCATATATTGAACCTGAGTCATGCCAAAAGTGCATTTCTTCAAATTGGCACATAAATTTTGTTTCCACAATGTTTGGAGGACTTGTCGAATGTGGTGGAGGTGCTCTTCCAAACTTTGGCTGCAGATCAGGATGTCATCCAAATACACCACCACGAATGAGTTTGCCAATGCTTGCAAGATGTTGTATATCAGTCTCATGAAAGTTCCAGGAGCATTCATGAACTTGAAAGGCATGACTAGCCATTCAAAGAGGCCCTCCTTGGCTTTGAAGGAAGCTTTCTACACATTGGAGGGTTCGATTGGTATTTGGTGATACCCATAATCAAGTAAATCTTGCTAAAATATTTGGCCCCCTTATTTGGTCTAGAAGGTCATTAATAAGTGGGATCAAATACCTATTCCAAACAATGATATTTTTAGTGCTTGATATTCAATACAAATTTTCCAAGTCCCATCCTTCTTCTGCACCAACACAATCAAGCTCCCACAGGGCAATGAACTCAGTTGGATGTGACCTTTCTATAGCAACTCCTAAATCTACCTCTTGATTTCATCGTCCTCCACAACAGAGCACCGATAGATTGGTCCATTGTGTAGTGGAGCACTTCGGGTCAGATCAATGGATTGCTTGATTTGATAGTGCAGAGGCACCCCTGCTGGTGAGGAAAAGATCTCCCTATACTCCTCCACAGCTTTGTGCATCTATTATTGTCGTGTGGAGGAGCCTTTTCTGGAGGTCATGGCATAATCTTCTTATTTTCCTAATGGTAGATCATAATGAAAACAGGTTTCTGAGTTTGGAAAATGAGCATACTCCATTTCTTTCCAGTGATAAAATAGATGGCATTAGGAGGTGCTCCCTCTGGTATCCTCTACAACAATAAAAGTGAGGCCTAGAATCATACATAACATGTTTCTTCCACAAGTATGTTTGACCTAATAATAAATCACAAACTTCAAGAGGAGAAACATCACAAAATACCTCATACGTGAAGGGCTTGATGTTGTAGCGAAGGCAACACTACTAGCTAATGTGGAGATCCCATCCTTGGTGAAGCCACCTGAGAGTGTATGGTTGTGGTTTTTTTGTGGTCGACGAACCCATTTTCTTCACAAAATCTCCTAAAATTATTTTCTTTTAGTTCCCACTATCGAAAATGAACTACAACAGGGAAATATTCACCCACATTTGGGAATGGAAGAGGTGCTCCCCATCCTCTGGGTCTTTGGGGTCCTCCTTTTGGATCTTGGTCGTGAAAATAGTGGCACTAGGCTCCACATCAATAATATGATTTCCTTTTCCATTCCCCTTGTCGACTTCTGACTCATAGTCAGAACATGCATATGATTTGGAAGCCTTCAACTCAGCCACCAGTGACTTCTTGGCCTGACACTCACTTCTATTGTGAGTGGAGCTCTTATGGAATTAACACCACTTTCCCTTGTCCTTATTTGTCTTCATGGTGTTTTCTTCACTTGCGGCTTTGGTGGATTATCATGGGCTGCGTGGCCTTGGATTTGTCCATTGTTCTGTGGTTTGGCGACACCTTTCCCTTTCTTCTAATTGACATGTCCAAAGTCTCGCTTCTTCTATTTCAATTTCTACTCAATCTTGACAGCAGACCAATATGTGGAACCAAGCGAGGAGATGTCGAGGAACTCCATTTATTCCTATATGTATATGTGTAGATAAATGTGGTACTTAAGCACCAAATGTTTCTTTGAATATTTGATACCCAACTTTGTGTGCAGGGTATGCAACAGATTCTTCAGCTCATGCACATCTTGGTCGCTTTGCTACCACAACATAGTACATTTTATGTACTTGTCCTTATATCTCCCCATGGGGTAATATTGTCCCTTTATGGTGTCTCAGAAATAATTCCAAGTGGGTGCACCTGAGAATAGGGAGGATTCCCTCTCGTCTTTTTACTCACAGTAGGTTTCCCACCAATCCTTGACATGGGGGGTGTCTTTGAGGAGTTAAAAAGTAATATTTCCCCAATTTGAAAAGCCATGAACCGAAAAATATCCTTCTAATATATTTAGCCATTTATCTACAACGTTTTCATATATTTGGCCCTCAAATATGGGAATGTCGAAGTTAACCTCTACTTAAAATGAGTGGTGCCTCCAAATGAAGATGTGTTGCCAGTTGGTAGTTGTCGAAGGATCTGGGAAAAGTTATCCATCGTCACATTCCTTTGTTTCTCCTGCTCCCTCATATTTGTTTTATTTTGACATTAGGGGCCATGGGGGTTTGCGAGGATGGTCTTGCAAAGGTTCAACTAGATCAAGCCCTAACCCCTTATACCCTGATATTGTTGGGGACATGCAAAGAAAGATCGAGAAAGAGTAGACTCGCTCTAATACCATTGATCTGAACTTATGTAGGAATGCAATACAATACAAAAATAAACATAAAAGTAGAGATGCACTAGAAATAAAACTTAATTTCATTAATATTAAATAACTAAAATATTCTTATAGATAATGGAAATAAACTAGCTTGGGCATAGGTAGCTTATCTCTAAGAAGCGATATGGCGGCCACATGCCTCTAAAATATGTTAAAATGAGGCTCAAGGGAATTTTTATTATTGAACAATATGGGAAAACCATTAACAACCAAAACCCTAACCCTAGGAGATGGAACGCCAAGAGTTTGTGGACCCTGTTGGGGTTAATTAGGCAACCAACTTCCAAGTGTCATAACTTGGTCATATTATCTCAGTTTGGCACATATGATATATTTTCCAAAATGTCTCTCTGAGTACTATAGGATTTTTTGCAAACCCATAGCTATGGACCTCAAAACAAATCCATTTAGGGGGTCAAAATTTCTCTAGAAATTCAGTAACCGAAAACCTACTAAAAATAGTAAATGATGCTATAATAAAGGGAACTAATGAAACCAACTGGAGGTATAGGTTTAATATGTGGGTGGCCACCAATATCTACTTGGATAAATACCTCCCATCGTATCCAAACTCTATGTTCTGCTTGAGGTATTTCTCCTCCAAGTCAGTGAAGAGACCTCTATTCCCCGTCATATGGAATGAGGCACCGTTGTTGAGAAACCACATGCATCCCATTAGAGTGCTAGCCAAGCATGAAATGAGTGTGAAATAAAGTTTGAACTGTGAAGCTATACCTTCACCTACTACTGCTACTACAGGATCCTTCTTTCTTGCCTTCTGTGGACATTTCGTGGCATAGTGCCTGATCTCATGACAATGAAAACACATGATGTTGGATAAGTATTTCTTCTTTCCCTCCTCACCTTGAGACTTCTTTCCCTTGGCTTTCCTTCCTTTCCTGACTAATGAAAAATCTTCTTCTTTGTCTTTGGAAGAGGTCCTGCCTCTAGTGTTCTACCGAATATATTCTTGCACCAAGTCAGACCACAATCTCCTCCACTCTGGTAGCTTCTCCCTCACATTTATCGAATCCCCCTAGTTGTGCATGCTCTTAGGAAGGCCCATAAGTGCTAGGCTCACCATATCATCCTTGGGAGTGGTAAAACCAACACTTCAAAGCTGATCTCGACATTAAATGAACTTCGTCAAGTATTTTGGTATTGTCTCGCCCTCTTCCATATTGATTTTTATGAGCTTTTCCTTTAGCGCTATATTCCTATGGTCGTTGTTGTTCTGAAAAAAAATATTTTAAGGCCTTCCACATAGCATATGGAGTTACCTTTACATGGAGGCTTGAGACAATATGATCTCGAAATCCTTCTAACATAATCCTTCTTGCCTTTGCTACATTCTTCTTCCATGCATCAAGATTTTGAGCATCTGGTGTCGTGGATCTGGGAATATCATTGTTTATGAATTACTTCAACCCATGGTCTTCTAACATTTCCTCCACCCTGTCCTTCCAATCTATGTAATTCGAAGTACTTTCAAGGGTAAATTCAAGTCTCAATCCACAGAACGACATCCTAATTTTTTGTTGGTCCTAAATAATAAATATGCAAATTTAATTCACCTTCTCAAAAAAAACTCGTATTCTTATCTTCTATAGTGATTCATGCTCTGATACCATGTAGAAAATCCACATAGATTCAACTGATCTTGTAATATGCTAGAAAAAATACTTGAATCTATTCTACAAAATAAGGAAACTAATTACGATCGCACAATCACATGAACAAGAAAGAGAAATAATTTCAATCACATAACACAAAGATGTATCTGGTGAAAGCCTAAAAAAAAAACCCTGCTATTTGTATATTGCATTAATTCAATAATATGAAGCAATACAATGCTTCTCTCAGGCTTGAGGGTTGTCTGCATTATCTCTAACTGTCTCACACTAATCCAAGCAAGTTTGGTCCAATACTTAACCAATTTCTTGTGTCTGTCTGACCAACCTTGCTCACACATTCTTGAGGGAAATTGAGCCCCTATTAATTAGAAAATTTGCAATAATTGATTGTGCATTACATCCAAGGAATCCTGTTGTCATCATGCATGACTTGTACAATTTTGTAATTATACAACTAATCGTATACTTTCTTTTAACTCCAATCTCAACTGGGTCTTCCTCATAACTTACATGCAACAAATATTTATAGTGAATTATAATTTATCTGATAGATCACAGCACGCAAATTAAATCATATTTAATTCACTGGACCTCTCACTAACTCCTCCATTATTTAGAACTATTTAAACTGATTTTAACTCAAATAATTAAGTTAAACAATTACAACTCAAAATAACATTGTAATTAGACCCCCGAAAATTTAGAGTGAACTCCATGCCTCCAGTTTTACCCCCAAATCAAATTAACTAGCTAACTAAGTCTTCCTAACTCAGTTAACTTGTAAAAGTTGTCATGTGATGTGGAATTACAATTTTCTTCTAATTTGATTAAGGGAAAATTAAATTAGAATCCCTTTTGCTTACCTTTTGAATATTTCTTCTTTTCATTTTCAACACTAGGGATCAAAGTTGAACATTCAAGATGGATCCACGAAATTCGTTTCCAACATTTATCCATAGAGATGGACAATTGTCATATAAAAACACAAGCAAATTATAAAGAAAAGTTACATTAATGACTTAAGAAGACTTCCATGCAAAAATATGCTTCCACGTCACTCATGTCGTTGTATATATCATATATGTAGTATAATATTTTTATTGAAACTTATTATTTTTATCATTATTCTTAATTATTTAAATACGATTTATATAAGAATTTTTTTTAATTATTTAGGTATAATTTATATAAGACAAATTTCTATTGTTTAAGATATTTTAATGGATGATTTTTCAAAAAAGTTACATAATTGTAATTGTTAACCCAATCAAGTTTATGTGGTTAAGAAGAAGAATGATTCTTAACATTACTCATATTTAAATATGATTTATGACATGTTTTTTCTCTGTGAGTTGTGATGCAGGGGCATGAGACACTAGCCAGCAATGTAGGAGGTTTTGTCCACATGTTGTGGCTAGGAGGGTTCGAAATCACTTGAATTGTAACAGCTAGGTGTCAATACCTCATCTGACTGTATTATTTAGCTTAGTTAGAATTAGTGGAAGTCGAATAGTTCAGTTAGTATATCTGTCATGTTTTAGTTAGTTGAATTAGTTTAATTAGGCTGTTGATTTTCTAAAACGACCCTCACAGAGGAACCAAATAGAAAAATGTTCATGTATATAAATGTAATCCCTCGGATGTATATAGGGAGAGAGAGAAGAGAAGAGGAGATATTTCTGCAATAAAACTCTGTGTGTTAACAATTGTTTCGAGTTAAATGATTTCAATGCTCATTGGCCACCGAATTGTCTCGAATTCTTATTAATGAAGAAATTGTTTGATTGAGAAATGATTGTACACTGGTTCAGAGTGAAATCGTTGAGAATGGTGATTGTATAATTCCACATTATCTATCTATTTTTCTCGTGAATTGGTTGAATACACCCTGCAAGTTAAATTCCACCATAGCCCTATGTTTGTATCTTTGTTATGGAATTTCCCACTGTATAATCGTAACAAATTCAATTGAAATGAACCCAAGCCATAGACTGGAGTTAAGGCATAAGAAGAGCATCCCAACCCCAACTCAACCTTTGGTTGATCACTGTAGCAAAACCACGAGTGGATTCCCAAAGGCGGATTTCCCATATCGCACCGCTTTTGCGGAAAAGGCAATATTTTCTAAATTGAAGCGATTCCATAGAGCCTTCGACACGTGGCACCGGATAGGAGCACAAAACCACCTTTCCGTATTCTCATCGCACGTTAATGGTCGTACCAGGAGGTTGAGCGATATCATCGAGTTTCATCGATCTGGTGCAGAGTCATCGGACGGTGGTCGTCTGATGGAGATGCACGAGGTTTAAACAAGGTACGGTGAGTGCATTGATTGGGCGATTGAAAGTAGACGTGGGGCGCAGAGCCAAGGTTTATTTAAAAGTTATTTATTCAAAAAGGTGTGTGTATTAATATAAATTCCCAAGGGTTATAACCTTATCCCAAGGCTTGGAGACAATTATATAAGTCGAATATATAAGTGAAAAGGTCATGAATATATGTTTATTTATAAATTTCTCTGAAATTGACAAATAAACCCAAGGAAAGGAGGTAAGACCACGTGGGGAAATAAGCAGAGGAGTTCAGAAAGGGAAATGCTAATAGATCCACGCTATAGGAGTTGACCAGCTCTTCGTGGGGTTGAATTTTAGTTTTGTTGCGTCATTTGTGGTATCAGAGCCATTGTTTTAAGGTTGTTTTTGCAGAAGAGCTGACATGGCAATCCAAGTTAGTAGAGGTGCTGGAAAAAGAAGGCCCATTGCCAACGCAGAGGTGTTGGGGATGTTGCAGAGGGTCTAAGCCAGAATGGATGCCATGGAGCGAAGACAGCCCAGAAACCCAGAAGACATTAGTTAACCTGAAATAGAAGAAGCTGAAGAGAATGTTGAGATTCCTCCTGACATGAGGCTCCTTAGAACTGTTCTGGGGTCTGCAGTTAAGCACATAATTGAAGTGTCGAGTTATGCAGGGGGGATGAATCCAGAGGAACTGGTGGATTGGATAAATGAAATGAAAAAATGCTTCGATTATGAAGAAATAAGTGAAGATAGAAAGGTCAATTTTGCAGTAACAAAGCTGAAAGGACATGCTGCACTTTGGTGGGATGGAGTGCAGGCAAAAAGAAGGAGAGTTGGCAAGCAACCTATCAAGAGCTGGACCAGAATGATGGTTAAATTAAAAGGTAAATTATTGCCTAGTGATTACCAGCTGACATTGTATAAGAAAATGCAGAACCTGAGACACAGGTTACTAACAGTAAAATAATACCCAGAGGAATTCTACAGAGTGAGCATAAGAGCTGGGAAATTCCAAGACACACTAGAGAAGACTACCAGATATGTGAATGGTCTCAAGCTGGAGATCCAAGATGAGATAGGTCTTTTGTCTCCTAAGACAGTGGAAGAGGCCTACCATATGGCCTTGAAAGCAGAGGAGAAACTCCTAAGGAAAGAGTTTGCCAAGAAGAGAGGTACTTTCCGTGGAAAGGGAAGTCAGGGTGGTAGAGGAAAGCCTACTACGCCCAGGGATGGAGCTAACAATAGCTCACCTCAGAATGCATCTACAGAGGATGATGCAAGGGGCGGAAGGGGTTCTTACAGAGGAAAAGGAAGAGGAGGCAGAGACAGAGGCAGAGGTAAAGAATTGAGGTGCTATAGATGTCAACAAGTGGGACATAAGCACTATGAGTGTCCAGAGAATGTAGGTGTTGGTCCAAGGAATGCTGTTGTTGCCTAAGCTGGAGAAGAAGCAAAAATTGAAGAAGAAATTCTTCCAGAGAGGGGAGAATCCTTGGTGGTTAATAAGGTCCTGTTGAAGCAAGCTAAAGAGGTCACTGAGCCTGTACAAAGGAAGACTTTATTTAGGAGCATATGCAAAGTCCAAGGGAAATGCTGCCAGCTATTCATCGATAGTGGCAGCACAGACAATCTGGTTTCCACTAAGGTAATATAAAAGTTGAAGTTGAAGACAAGGGAGCATCCAACTCCCTACAGGGTGTCCTGGGTGCACAAAGGGCACCAACTGGTTGTAAAGGAGCAGTGTGAGATAGAGCTGCAAATGGGAAAATATAAACATAAGGTCCTGTGTGATGTAATGCCCGTGGATGTGTTTCATATACTGCTGGGTATACCTTGGCAGTTTGACAGAGCAGCAGTGCATGATGGCAAGAAGAACACTTACAAGTTCTTCAAGGATGGGGTACATCATACATTGATACCCATGGAAGAAGGAGAGCCATCCAGCAGAGTGATTGATCCAAAGACCTTGTTGCTGAGCGGGAAGGAATATCTGCAGCAGATAGAAGAAGAAGAGGTAATTTTTGCATTAGTTTGAAAACCTAAAGTAGTTCTTACTTCTACAAATATTTCTGATTTTCCAATAGAAATCCAAGAAATGTTAGATGATTATTGTGACATTATTGTGGATGATTTACCTGATGAGCTGCCACCTGTGAGAAAGATGAGCCATCAGATAGATTTTATCCCCGGTTCAAGTCTGCCAAACAAGGCAGCCTACAGAATGACTCCCAAGGAAAATGAGGAAATCAGGAGACAAGTACAGGAATTGGTGGACAAGGGGCTAATCAGAGAAAGTTTGAGTCCATGTGCAGTACCAGCAGTTTTGAGCCCAAAGAAAGATGGAGGTTGGAGGACGTGTACTGATTCCAGAGAAATCAATAACATCACAATCAGGTACAGATTCCCTTTGCCCAGAGTTGAGGACTTAATGGACTGTTTGAGTGGTGCTAAATATTTCTCAAAGATAGATTTGAAAAGTGGATACCATCAGATTAGAATAAGAGAGGGTGATGAGTGGAAAACTGCCTTTAAAACAAATGAAGGATTGTATGAATGGATGGTAATGCCTTTTGGGTTGTCAAATGCACCTAGCACTTTTATGAGACTTATGAATGAAGTATTGAAAGAATTCATTGGTAAATTTGTGATAGTGTACCTGGATGATATATTAGTTTTCAGCAGAACTAAAGAAGAACATTTAAGGCATCTTAATCATGTCTTGAAGAAGCTGCACCAAGAGAAGCTGCTGATAAATTTGAAGAAATTCTCATTCATGAAGGAAGAGTTGGTGTATTTGGGGTTTGTTGTTTCTGTAGAAGGATTGAAGATGGACCCAGAAAAGGTTAAGGCAATTGTGGAGTGGCCTTCACCCAGAAATGTTTTTGAGGTAAGAAGTTTCCATGGACTTGCCATTTTTTACAGAAAGTTTATAAGAAACTTCAGTAAGATTAAGGCACCCATAATTGAGACAATAAAGAAGAGTAAACATCCATTTAAGTGGACTGCTGAAGTAGAAATAAACTTTAAAGTGTTGAAGTAGAGGATAACTGAGAAGCCTATTTTGGTTCTGCCTGATTTTACAAAACCATTTCAAGTAAAATGTGATGCCAGTGGAGAGGCCATTGGGGCTGTGTTGAGTCAGGATGATAGGCCTGTGGCATATTTCAGTGAAAAGCTGAATGACACTAGAAGTAAGTATTCCTCTTATGAGAAGGAATTCTATGCAATTTTCCAGGCATTGAAAAAGTGGAGACATTATTTAATGTCCAGGGAATTTGTATTATATTCTGACAATCATGCTTTGCAGTATATTGTATAGAAGCCCAAGTTGAAACATAAGCATGCCAAATGGGTTGAGTATCTCCAAGGTTTTAATTTTGTTTTGAAACATATAAGTGGCCAAGCCAATAAAATAGCTGATGCTTTGAGTAGGAGGCACATGCTCATTCAAGAAACAAATTTTAAAGTTGCGGGATTTGATTTTCTCAAATAATTGTATAAGATAGATCCAAATTTTAAGGAAGCATTTGAGGCCTATTGTAATCCTATTTTAACAGATAGAAGCCAGTGGCTAAATTATTTTATGTAGGAAGACTTGTTATTCAGAAGAAGCCAACTGTGTGTACCAAAATGTTCCATGAGAGAAAACTTGATCAAAGAGAAGCATAGTAGTGGACTTGCTGGACACTTTGGTACTAATAAGACTTATGAGCAACTGAGTCACTTTTATTTCTAGTCCAAAATGAGAACAAAATTGGACAATTTTGTGAAGAATTGCAAGATTTGTCAATATGCCAAAGGAAGGAGCCAGAATGCAGGATTGTACACTCCCTTGCCTATTCCAGACAGGCCTTGGGACATGGTGAGTATGGATTTTGTTCTAGGATTTCCCAAGACTCAGAGAGAGAATGATGCAGTATTTTTTGTAGTGGATAGATTCTCCAAAATGGAACATTTTATTACATGCTATAAGACTAGTGATGCCACCCACGTTGCTAACTTGTTTTTCAAAGAATTTGTTAGATTGCATGGGTTTCCCAAGAGTATTGTTTCAGACAGAGACACCAGATTTGTGGGTCACTTTTGGAGGACATTGTGGAAGAAAATTAGTACCAAACTGAGTTTCATCTCAGCTTATCATCCCCAGACTGATGGAAAAACTGAAGTGGTGAATAGGAGTCTGGGAAATTTGTTGAGAAGTCTTGCAGGAGAGCATCCCAAGCAGTGGGATCATATTTTTCCCCAGGCAGAATATGCATATAATGACTCACCAAATAGGAGCACAGGGCAGAGCCCATTTCATATTATTTATGGAATGCACCCCAGAGGAATATCAGAGTTAAGAAATCTGGGAAAGGCAGAGCTGAGGAGTGCAGATGGTGAGGAATTTGCTTCAGAGATCCAGGCCATACATGAACAAGTGAAACAGCAACTACAGGGCAGTAGCATCAAATATAAAAGAAAAGCAGACTTGAGAAGAAAATAAGTTCATTTTGAAGTAGGAGATCTGGTCTTGGCACACTTGAGAAAGGAGAGATTCCCAAAGAAGCAGTACAACAAATTGAAGTTCAAAAATATTGGGCCATGCAAGATACTTAGAAAGTTTTATGCAAACGCTTATGAGGTTGAATTTCCACCTGATGTTGGAATATCTCCCATTTTTAATGTTGCAGATTTGTACAAGTATGAAGGTGATGGTGCAGAAGAAAGAGCAGTAGACAAGGAACAGATTGAGTGGAAAGAATAGCTACCTCCAGTGCAACTATTGCAACCAGAGAAGATATTGGACAAAAGAGTATTCAGAAGGACTAGAGGACAAGAGTACTTTCAGTATTTGATCAAATGGAAGGACAAGCAAGAGGAATATGCCACTTGGATGACTGAAGGGATGTTGCAGAAGATAGGCAGATCAGTGGAAGAGCTCATGGATAGGAGCCCATGAAGAAAATTGTCCTCAGGAGTCTAATGCAGGGGCATGAGACACTAACCAGCAATGTAGGAGGCTTTGTCCACATGGTGTGGCTAGGAGGGTTCGAAATCACTTCAATTGTAACAGCTAGGTGTCAATACCTCAGCTGAATGTATTATTTAGCTTAGTTAGAATTAGTGGAAGTCGAATAGTTCAGTTAGTCTATATGTCATGTTTTAGTTAGTTGAATTATTTTAATTAGGCTGTTGATTTTCTAAAATGGTCCTCACAGAGGAACCGAACAGACAAATGTTCATGTATATAAATGTAATCCCTCAGATGTATATAGGGAGAGAGAGAAGATAAGAGGAGATATTTCTGCAATAAAACTCTGTGTATTAACCATTGTTTCGAGTTAAATGATTTCAATGCTCATTGGCCACCGAATTGTCTCAAATTATTATTAATGAAGAAATTGTTTGATTGAGAAATGACTGTACACTGGTTCGGTGTGAAATCGTTGAGAATGGTGATTGTATAATTCCACATTATCTATCTATTGTTCCCGTGAATTGGTTGGATACACCCTGCGAGTCAAATTCCACCATAGTCCTCTGTCTGTATCTTTGTTATGGAATTTCCCACTGTATAATCGTAACTAATTCAATTGAAACGAACCCGAGCCATAGACCAGATTTAAGGCATAAGAAGAGCATCCCAAACCCGACTCAACCTTTGGTTGATCACTGTAGAAAAACCACGAGTGGATTCCCAAAGGCGAATTGCCCATATCACACCACTTTTGCGGAGAAGGCAGTATTTTCTGAATTGAAGTGATTCCATAGAGCCTTCGACACGTGGCACTGGACGGGAGCACAAAACTGCCTTTCCGTATTCTCATCGCACGTTAACGGTCGTACCAGGAGGTGGAGCGATATCATCGAGTGCCGTCGATCTGGCACAGAGCCATCGGACGGTGGTCGTCTGACAGAGATGCATGAGATTTAAACAAGGTATGGTGAGTGCGTTGATTAGGCGATTGAATGTAGACGCGGGGCCCAGAGCCAAGGTTTATTTAAAATTTATTTATTCAAAAAGGTGTGTGTATTAATATAAATTCCCAAGGGTTATAACCTTAGCCCAAGGCTTGGAGACAATTATATAAGTTGAATATATAAGTGAAAAGGTCATGAATATATGTTTATTTATCAATTTCTCTGAAATTGACAAATAAACCCAAGGAAAGGAGGGAAGACCACGTGGGGAAATAAGCAAAGGAGTTCAGAAAGGGAAATGCTGACATAGCCATGCTACAGGAGTTGACCAGCTCTCCGTTGGGCTAATTTTCAGTTTTGTTGTGTCAAGTTGTCAGAAATATCTCACTTTGGTCTATAAATAAACAATCTACATTAATTCTTTGGCTACTAAGAAATAAGATTGACCGACATGCCCAAAATATTTACCATGAAAAACTCATGTGCAGAAACCAATAATAATATGAAAGATTATACCTTTATTCTTAATCAAATCAGAGTTCAAGGAAAACTATGGAGTTCATTAAAGTCATTGTCAAGCTATGGGAGACTATGGTGTTATACTGCCGTATTTAATATTTTTTTAATTATTTTTATGATTTTGGGTGGATTTATTTTTTTAACATAAAATTACTATCTGAAACAAAAATGTGAAATTGGGAAACATTTTTAGCTTGTTTTTTATATACAAAATTGTGAAAATTTATCTTTTTCAACTTCAGGGACTAGAAATTCATATTTTCTTTGATAATTTTGCTTTGTAGTAAAAACAAGAACTTAAGAATAGTTTTTGTGAATTTTCATACTCAATCACAATGTTTAATCATTTGATGATATAGGGAAATACAAAAAATGGTGATTTTTCAACATTTTTTGCAAGCCATAGATTTTGATTTTAATGTGATTATCAATAAGTCAGCTAAAAATATCATTTTAAAGAAAACAAAAAGAAGAAATACAGAGTAAATTTTCAAATTATTTGTGTTTCCATTTTCAAGCTATTGATTTTTCATTTAAGGTATGATAAAAGTGATTAAAACTCTCATATATTTCACACAAAGGCGTATGCGTCAAAACACACACACATTGTTTACATTCAAATTACTCTAAGATATAGAGTTCCTCTGATCTAACTTATTCGTGAGTTAGAAGGAGAAGTTGAGAGAATGTCTTCACCATCACAAACTAACATCTCAAATATAGGATGTAAGAATTAATTCCAATGTCCCCTCTTAATGATTACATTATCTAAATTTATTGAAAACAAAATCATTATTTAGCTTATCAGTATAGGCTCCATCAATTTGCCTCATAACCCTCGTGAAGGTGTAGTCCGCAAGTTGGATTCCCTAGTTTGGCTCTTGAACTCCCGAATCAACAATCTCTCAAAGTCAATTACTAGAAAACATCCCAAACCATTACATAACCTCATTAGAATACCACTCCCAAGTCTTCAACGAATGGGGGATCCTTCCTTAGATCCGTAACTACCATACTATCTAGACAACCATCCGTATTGAGCCTTACTTCCACTAGATCTTTAAAATAGTGGCTTCAGACACATCTTTGAACTACTAGTCATTCTATGGATGAGCTCCCATCTACCGAGATACATGGGTGCTAACCGTTTTACTCGTCACTTATCTAGAGAAGTCGTCTAGATATAAAATTTATCTAGATTCAGTTATTACATCATGGCATTTTTATTTGAAAATTCTCCATCAATTAACTTTTACCATCAAACTTCTACAAAACAAACTTCTAAAATTTTATAGAAAATCTATTATTGATTAATATCATTGTCCCTCTACAAAACACACTAAAAATATCATAACATCATGTAGAATAGAACATCCAGTTAATTCAACCATGTTGTAAAATATGTCTTGGTGTTATTTGAGTGCATAATATATATACTTTGCTTTCAAATCCCACCGTAAAACTCGCGTTTTCATCTTGATTTTCAAAGTTGAGCGTAGTCAGCTCCACGATTATGTTTACATCTAGAGGGCTCTCAATTGCCATCTCGTATAAAGACGGGGTTCCGCAAACATTCATCACAGTCCTGTAAAATCTTGTCATATAATTTCATGGAATCTCGATTGGTCTCTGTCTCGCCACCATCTAAATTTCTCTTTTGGGAAAGATCAGAAATAGTCAATAATAAACTAGAAGATCACTTGGCTACTTAAGAAACAATAGAAAGAACAACACTAACATGCCAATATTCTGATTGTATTTGGAACAATTTGAATCAGATCTATGAGCAATGTTTCTTTGCCCGAAGTAACAAGAATCCTGTGTGGTATGTAACCCAAAGGAAAATTACTTGTATATTAGACTTTAGAAATGACTGAATAATAATTCACGCTTTAGTATACAAATTAATACACTACAATGCAGCAAAAAATTACACTCTTTCTGCCCCTCAACTTTCCTATAAGGGGTTAGCCTAGATAGGCTCGGATACCATGATAAAACTGATTAAAACACTCATATATTTCACACAAAGGCGTATGTGTCAAAACACACATACACTGTTTACATTCAAATTACTCTAATATAAAGATTTTCTCAGATCTAACTTATTCCTAACTTAGAAAGAGAGTTTGAGATAATTTCTCAACCATCACAAACTAACATCTCAAATATAGGATGTAAGCATTAATTCCAACAAGATAATCTTCAGAAGTATCAAAATATACAATAACAGGGTTTAGTATAAAGTTATTAATAAATATCATTTCTTCAAAAAAGTAAATAAAAATTATATCATTTGAAACTAGATTCAAAGTTGAATATAATGGTACAAAAAACATCAATTAATTCATTAATTTGGTAGAGATTCAAATCCTATTAAATAGCTTTTCCCGAAAATCACCATTTTTTTAATAATTTTTATTGATTGAAAACTTTCGGCTAGGGGTTAAAACAAATCTAGAATGAGAAATGTAAAACTCTTGGACGAGAGATCTTTGCAACTCTAGTTTGCATTAACCACATGGATTAACGCTGTAAAAACTATCATCCAAGAAAATTTAAAACTCTTGGTCGAGAGTTTGAGCAAAAAAAACTCTTCCCCTTCTCAAATTCTCAGCTAAGAATTTGAACAAATAATATTTCCTTTCCAATACTCTCAGTTGAGACTTTTCTAAAATTCCGCCTGAGAGGTTTTCCTTGAAAAAAAACTTGAATGGAAGATTTACAAACTCTTGGCCGAGAGTTTGGGAAAAGAATATTTCCTCTAACCGACCCAATTATTTTATTAATCAACACCCATTTCAATGTACAATTCTTTCTTCTCAAAGTTGTAAATTCTCGATCGAAAGTTTTCATTAAGAATAAAATAGTCAAAGTGGGAAGTGTGAAGTGCGACACAGTAACTTAGGAAGGTGAGGAAATCTATCCAAAATTTTAGATCTCTTTTTCACTAGAGGTGAAGGACAGTCACCCACCTTACTCCTTTATCTCTGCTAGCTCAGAAGCATTAGAATTGTAGGCCCATCAGGTCCATCGAGAACAACTGCTAAACATCACTAGGATTTGTATTCTTTCCATGGGAGAATTTATTATGGAAGGCAACCAACTTGAGTGAGGACTATTATAGCCTTTGATTAGATCTAGTTTTTGTTGAATGTACTATAAACATTTTTTTATATGGAAAAAAAATGATTTTTTATTTTATTTTAAATATTAATTTTTTTTTGAAGAAACTTTTAAATATTAATTTTTTTTTTAAGAAACTTTTTATGTGTATATATATTCCAAAAACATTGTGGGGGAGAAGAAACTTTGTTGTAATTTTTTCTATGAAAATTAAATGTTAATTATTTTTGTGTGAAAAAATATATTTTGAATATTTTTTTCTAATGTGGTTCATGGATACTAAGTCACCACTAGATCAATCTAAGTAGATTTAACTACTCGCTACATTAATCTAAGTGGATATAACTACAGACCAAACAGGTAAGGTCAAATCTCGAGCGCATCGACGAGATTTGACCCCATGACCTTTCAATAAGAGAGATACTTTGTATTAAAAACTTGACCAACTAAAATATCCCTTAAAATTAATCTAAAGAAAAATATATATATATGAAATTTATTTAAATTAAATTATGAATCACTATAAATTTAGTTTTAGTTAAGAAAAGGCATGCCACAAAATATAATTAAATATAAATAGGTTGGAGAAAAATTCATCTTAACTATATAAATTATATTTAGTTATAAATTATAATTGCATAATCATTTCCAAAAAATAATCATTAAAATGTTTTGTTTTATCAAGTTGTTTCTCATTTGTTAGCTTTGATTTGTGGCTTGAGGAGGCGTGACCCTTAATCTATTAAAGTTATCCAAGGATCACACTCGGTCTGGGTTACACTATCCCTAAGCTAACTGGGATTTTTATCACGTCTCCTCCCCGTAGCAATAGACACAACCACACCCTGTGTGATTTGATTCTAGGTCGCCTTGCTAACAAGACTCATCCTCAACAAATTGTTCTAGTAAAACTTTCCAACCATTAAAATATATTAAACAATATACTAATTAATTCATATTATATAAATTGTTTATAAACCATTCAAAATATATATTATGTATTTCCATTACCTCTTTTACATTATCAACTTTATTACAACATTACATATGATGATATTAATTTTTTTTTTTAATTTCCCAATTTGAGATAATATTAATATTTCATTTAACGTCTCGAAAATGGTTTAGACGACAGTCTCATGGACATTAAGCGAGAGGGTGAATCCCACGATTTGTACTTCAAAGGTACATGTTAAATCCATCTTAGTTAGCATTTTTCATTGACATCAATAAGCATTATCAAAAGAAATTTCCAACAGTGGAGGAAAAAGCTGAGGAATTTTAAGTGCAAGGCCAATGTAAGTTTTCAATCTTAGGATAAGTAAAACTTTCATCAAACTAATTTCAAAGGATAAATCAACTCAGAACAGAGGACTACAACTTAAGCGACGCACTTCAAACTTGAGAAATCTCATCTTGAAGAGAACTATATTAAAATCTGTTCACGTGAAAAGGCTTATCGTGAAGATGTTATATTTAAAATTTTGAAAATTTTAGCTTGGTAGATCTTAATATCTTTGGATTTTCCATTGGAGATCTTTGTAATTCCAAATTCTATGTTTTCCAAAGGGAAAATAACTTTTTCTATGAAATTATTTTTTGATGTTTTTCATGGTTTTTGGAGAGTCGTAGAGATTATTAAGATAATTATCCCAAATTTTCAAGGGGATCATATTATTTTTTTTTGTTCTACAAACAAGTATATTCTTAAAAAAAGATATTTCATCAAAAAAAATTAGGCTCAATTTTAGAAAGGTGGAGAAGATGTTCTTATCACTTATTAATATAGGTTTGTTTCTTCTTTTTGATAAGAGATTTTTCCATACCTCTTTACTCAATATTTGCAGTTTCATTAGGACCATATCTTATCGTTTTTTTGTGAAATTTTATAGTCATTATCATGCTACGGGTTGGAAGTTCTATTTTTATTTTTATACGATACCTCTGTAGATAATTTACTAATGGTGGTGGAAAGGGTTGTAGTTAAATCATGGTAGGTGGGATCAATGTTACCTTATATGTTAGGTAATCGAGCTTCCTCTTTAAATCTTGTAGGAAGAGGTAATTTTTACTCTTGTTAAAAAGAATATGTTTTTGGTTTTCACCATTTTTTTGCACCTGGTTGGTGTGTATGTCAAGCTTCAGGGTTAGAGATAAAGGTCCGTGGTCAGAATCAGGCTCGTGGTCAATTAGGATGTTGAAATTTACTATAAATTTGAGGATGTGGGTGTTAGATATCACATAATTGACAACACTACTACCTAACCCATGAATGTAAGTCATCTTGCTAGAGGTATGTCATTTACTAATCCCATTACAAATAACTAGGTCTTCGGAACCACAAAACTTGATAAGATCAGTACCAAATAGGTTCTTGGTGGTGTCTTCAGAGTATCTTTTGAATCTATTAGCTAGGTCACAATCATCATCGAGCCATAGGGGGTTAGGGTTAGAATTATTTCTTAGGAAAATAGCCAAGTTAGTAGCGGTTCTAGCATTGAATTCCCCAAGAAAAATGATATCACCTTCACTTTGAAGATTATGGATATCTTGGTCTAAAGTGTTGAAGGGGAAATTATTATCCAGATTATTTTTTTTTATAGGAGGTAGAGTTGATAAGGGAAAAATAAAAAATTGCAAGAAATATCTTATTGGTGTTAGAATAAAAAAATTTGATCCACATGTACTGATTGAGTGGGCCTATCTTATGAAGCCAAATGTGAGTATATATATATATAAACAATAATTTTAATCAAATAAAACTTATTCTATTAAAATTAAGAATAATGTTATACAAAAATAAATTTGAAATTGATATAAATATACAATATTATTGAGAATCAACATAGATTTATTTTAGATTTAGATTTACCAAGCCCTATAGTGGAATCAAATTTTTTTTGAGATGGAAATTTTTCCTCAAATTTTATATCAAAAAAAAGTTTCCATCCTAGAAGTTTTGATCCTCCTGACACTTAATAATCCAAAATCAAAATAATTATATACTAATTCTTGATGTAAATAAAAAATGCATATAAAATATTATAATTTACATATACATTAAAAATATAATATTTAATTAATATTTTCCTTTATTTCCACCGGATGCAGGTGACATGCCCCAATCATGCAAAGACAAATCTTTCCACGCTAAGGCTGGCGACACCATGCAACGCTAGCTTTAACTTGATGCGGAAACTCAATTCATCAATCATTTACAATGGTTCTCTCTTGCACCTAATCTATTGCCATAGACTGAATCACATGCAGTCTCACTTGGATCATCCCTCATCGCATCTGCGAGCATGCCACAACCCCTCACTGCATTTGCGCTCATGCCTCAGGTCTTCAAAAGGCATTGAATCTCCTCATTCTGTCATCTATTTGCTGCTCCAACTGGTCTCTAGAACCATTTTTATCATTCCCCTCGCCATCTTGCTACTGCTCCAACTTCCCTACGTGCTCCCCCTGCTACCGCGCTCCCCCGGACGTGCGCCTCATGTCACGCAACCTCCTGTAGCATGCTCATCCCTCTGATTTCATCCTGGATTTGCACCCCATGTTGTGTGCCTCCCTAGATGTGCGCCACACTATGGAAATACCCTCCTATTTTTCCTCTCCCCCCTACGTGCTTTATGAGGCGATCTCCCTTATTGCACGCCCCCTTGCGAGTCTAGACACATTTCCAAACATAAAGTACCCTATTTCTCCTATCATTCGTGTAGCCCCCTCGAAGCCCCTGCGCGAGCCAATAGCTAAGGAGGAGGCCATTGCGCATCAATATGGATGCCTCACCAAGGAGGACCCCGCAATAGAAGATGATGAAGGAACACCATGATTGCATGGCAGCTCGGTTCATCTTTGTTTTCTGTCATTTCAGCACATATTGTAGTTATTTTTTTGTATATGTAATATGAAACATTTTGTAAATCATGATTGTTTGACGCTATTAAGGGGGTGGTTTCCTCCTAGGAGGCAACCCCAAACCTGCTTTATTTTGAAAGCGTCTAAGGTGGGATTGGCTAAGAATTGTTTGTCATCTCAGCCCAACACCTATGTAAAGTTTCATTTATGATCTAATATAGCTTAGCCTAACTTATGAAAAAAAAAAATTTCCTTTATTTAGCATTATAAAAATTATTGAGAGTATCACTACTTAATCATTAAAGTTAAATATTATTTTATTTTTCTTTATTTAATTTTTTTTTAAATTTACTTATATTAATTTTTAAAAAATATTATTTAATGGAATCTATATTTTTATATATGTTTTTTTCTCTAGATTTACATCATATAATTTATATTTTCATAGATGCGTATTCCTTTCGTTTATATTAATGATTTTGATGATGATGGTTATCGTCTATTAAGACAAATGTGGTCTATTGGACCTTAAGAGATGGGAAAGCGAAGGGAAATAAGTCGTCCTAGATCGCTATAGGTGGATTGGCTTAATAGGTCAAGAATATTGAAAGTGTGGAAAATGGTAGGGAATTGAGTACGAATGTGAGTAAGAGTCGGGCAGTCTAAGAGGAAGTGCTTTTCATCTTCCACCTTCTTAGAATCGCAAATCTGATAGATTCTATCGTTCCAAGGGGTCTTGGAAATAGACCACCGCCCAGTCTCACTCTGAAGCTTGTAGAAATTAGATAACTTATGTGTTATATGTCCAAGATTCTCCTGATCTCACACTATTTTAACTTCATGCAAAATACAGAATCTATTCCACCATTGATCATTTGCGGAAATTAAATCAAGATTGCAATGCACACATGAAACAATAAAAGTTCACACACATTAACACAGTTGTTTAACAGGAAATCCTGAAGCTGAAAACCCCAAATATCTTTATCTAATATATTTCATAGAGATCATGTAACAATCCTCATACAAATATTATCATATCAAGCTCTTAGTACAATACAATTGCTACACACTAATCAAGAACAATTAGCAAAAATCTGCACTAATTTTTGCTCTCCTAATAGCCTGCCTCTACTGCGCAATCCCTGCTGAATAATGGCTCTGAATGAGTTCAAATTGCTCCAGCCTTTCTCACTCAATCCTCATTAGCATCTCCACTAAGTGTTGGATGCAATCAATGAATCACTATAGTCAGAATTGATAGTCTATCTTGCCCTTTCACCTATCTCTCCACTGGTCTCCACTGAAACTGCCATGCACTATAGTTAGCTGATGTATTATTCAGTTGATTAATGAGTTATTATTTATGAATTAATTTAACTAATTGATTCACTCCACTCTCACTAGTGTATCAATCAGTTAGACTAGATACAACTAGCTCAACTGAGTCTAACTGAGTTAAACTGAATACAACTCCATAACTACTTCTTCCAACTGTGTCATAACTCTTCCACTTGAGTTCTAACTAAGTCCTCCATGCAATAGCTCCAGTAAACCCTCAGGAATAGCATAATTTCTTTTGTCAGTTGTTGTGCAACATCTGTGCACTAAACTGAAGTGCTCCAAGAGAATAAGATAATGTGTAGAGTCCAAATATTATTAAGAGCTAATAATATCCGACATATCTATTTTTAGAATGGCAGTCTAAAAATAGATTTCGCCAAAAATGTATAAAAATAGAAGTCCATCTATTTTTCCAACTTGACCAATCATCTAAAAATAGAATCCTGCAACTCATAGAATATGATCGACATGTCTAAAAATAGACTTTGTGCCAAAAATAACCTGCGGGCCCACTTAGTGAAGGCGACTCTTTTCACTAAGCTCATCATCTTCTTGAATCTAAACACTCCCTCTCAACAAGATAGGGATTATCTTCCACCACGATCCTGTCTCTATGGTATTCGAATTTGCTCATGGTGAGTGCCTTTGTTAGAATATCTGCATCCTGATCTTCCGTAGGAATGTAAGAAGGCAACATGATCCTCCACTGCACACAATCTCTGATATGATGGTGCCGGATGTCTATATGTTTAGATCTATCATGAAATACTAGATTAACCGATAGTTTAATGCAACTCTTATTATCACAATATATCACAATAGGATCTAAATGAGAACCGAACAAACCAAACAGGATCTTCCTCATCCATATAGCCTCGCATGCAGCCAAACTTGTTGCCATGTACTCGGTCTCCGCTGAACTGAGTGCCATGGATCTTTGCTTCCTGCTATACCAAGAAATTGTTGTAGATCCGATACTAAAAATCCGTCCAAATGTGCTCTTTTTTTCCATTGGGCTTCCTACCCAATCTGCATCCATGAAGCCATGAAACTTCACCTCATCCGACTGTCTGTACCATAATTCATACCCAGATGTGCCCCTGAGATACCTCAGAACATGCTTGCCTGCCTTCCAAAAGAGCTTGGTACGCTTAACCATTTCTTGTGAAAGGTGGTTCATCGCATAGCATATGTCTGGTTGTGTATTAACTAAATACATGAGTGAACCAACCAACTATCAATAAACAGTGGCATCCACTACCTCTGTCGATGTAGCATCCTCCTTCCTCCAACCACCAGGAAGAGGAGTGTCGATAGGCTTACAACCTTGCATGTGAAACTTCTCCAGTATCTCCCGGGCATACTTTCCTTGAGACACAAATAGTTCACCTTTATGTTGCCAAATTTCCAATCCCAAGAAATAATGAAGGAGGCCCAAGTCCTTCATCTCAAACTCCTTTGCAATATCTGGCCTGCATAAGCGTATCGACAGTTCATCACCCGTTAGTATTAAATCATCTAAATAAAGCACAATGATCAAACGCTTATCCTCCACGAAAATTTGGCATAGGTTTGGATCCGCCTCAGTCTTGGCGAAACCAAGTCTGGTGGAATAATTGTCTATCCATGTGTACCAAGCACGAGGTGCTTGTTTCAGCCCATACAACACTCTTTTGAGCCTGCACACATGCGACTCGCTGCTGAAGATTTCAAATCCTTCAGGCTGCTCAATGTACACCTCCTCCTCAATGATTCCATTGAGGAACGCAGTATTCACATCCATCTGATGAATGTGCCAACACATCTATGTTTTGAGAGCAAGGATGGTTCATAGGGAAGAATACCTTGCGACAGGTGCAAATGTTTCTTCATAGTCGATCCCCTTGATCTGTCAAAAGCCTTGGGCAACAAATCTTGCCTTATACTTCTCAACGCTCCCATCAGCAACTTGCTTCACTTTGTAGATCCATCTCGAACCTACCACTGATTTCCCTTCCGGCCTTGGGACAATCTCCCATGCACTGTTTCTGAAAATCGAATCATACTCTTCCACCATGGCATCTACCCATGCGGGATCCTCCACAGCTTCCTCGAAAGAGGATGGCTCCGTCATGATACACTTTCTCATCAGAGCCATGTATCCAGTAAATCTGTCAGGTGGGTATCTCTGTCTGTGCTGTGATGTAGGAACTCCTACATTCTGCACTGCATCAAGATTCAATCGCTCAACTTCTGTAGTGCACTTCTACCCTCTGATTTTTGGCACTGCATGAGTGGTTTTTTCCACTCCATAAACCTCCTCTTGTGGCTGATCCACATCTTGAGGCTCATATTTAGGAACAAGTAGCTCCTCCTCTACATGCAAGTGTAGCTCCCTCTCAAGCGACAACTTCATGGCTTTCTCCTCATGAAATTTGATATCTCGTCACATGACAGTCATTTGACAATTTGGAAAATACACACAATAATTGTGGGGTGTTTTTGTGTACCCCAAAAATATCCCAACCTCTGTGGTCAGCTCCGGCTTCTTCCTAGCATCCTTCATCACATGAATGTAAACAGGTGAGCCAAAAATCTTCAAATGAGAAATATCAAGCTTCTTACCAGAAAATGCCTCTTTGGGTGTACTCATGCCAAGTACTCTATGAGAACAACGATTTTGCACATAAATTGCAGTCTTGCATGCCTCAGCCCACAAGTGTCTAGGAAGGCCTTGATCATGCAATATCGCTTGTGCAACACCCACGATCGTTCTGTTCTTTCTCTCCGTGACCCGATTCCGCTGTGGGTTATGAGGCACTATGAGTTCTCTTCGAATTCCTTCTTTGCTACAGAAGTCTTTGAATTCACCAAAGATGTATTCACCACCATTATCGCTCCGAAGAGCTTTCACTTGCTTCCCTAACTCTTTCTCAACTAGTGCCTTGAACTCATAGAACTTTGAGTATGTCTTGCTCTTCCTCTGCATGAATAAGATCCAGCACTTACGAGAAAATTCATCAACAAATATCACATAATACATGTGCTATGTTGTTGAAGCAACCGAGAAATGTCCACACACATCTGTGTGAATTATCTCAAGGATCGTCGAAGCACGACTATCCTTCTCATGAAAAGTGGTCTTCACAAATTTTCCCAAAGTACATCCCTTGCACTGATCTGACTGCGCAAGTGTACCTTTGGGAAGCCTGGTAGAAATCTGTTGCAAAATTTTCAAAGTGCCATGGTGAAGATGGCCCAATCTCCTATGCCACAATTCGCCCTCATCTCAGCTCATCACTCCTTCTACTTTCCCTGCCATTTCAGTGCTTCCATCTACCTACAATTGATAAATATTCTTAACTCGAATCTCTATCCTCCTAGTTTGACCAGTTTTTTTATGGCGCAGGAAAGCTTTTCCCTTGCTAAAAAAACATCATAAAACTTGTCTTATAGCATCGCCACGGAGATCCGATTCTTCTTCAATCCTAGAACATGCATGACATCCTTCAAGATGAAAGGTTTACTGGACTCCCTCTCAAAGGAAATGGTCCTGATACCAGTCACACTGTATCTACCATCATCACCCATCTCGATGTGCACTCCAAGATCCTTTTCCTCCAGATCACTAAACAAATATTTGTCTCCGGTCATATGGAAAGACGCACCACTATCAAGAAACCACACCGATACCATCACACTTGGAACCAAGCATGCAATCAAAGAAAAGTCGAGCTCAAACTGCGAGGCTAAGGCCTCTCCTACTACAGAACTAGCAGTGCTCTTATTCTTCTTCTTCTGTAGACAATTAGTGGCAAAATTCTCATGCTGGTGATAGTGAAAACACTTCACCTTGGACAAATCATGCTTCCTTCCTTTAGCTTCAGATTTGGAAGATTTCTTCCCTTTTACTTTCCGAGCTTTGGCAGCCAAAGTGAAATTTTCTTCATCTTCATTCTTCGATGAAGATCCATCCATGTTACCCTGCCTTATCTCCTCCTGCACAAGATCCGACCAAAGTCGCTCCCATCCTGGCAGTTTCTCTTGTCCATTGACAGAGTCTTCTTAGCTATGCCAACTCTTCGGAAGCCCAAGGAGAGACAAGCTCACCAAGTATTCTTCATCAACAGTAACCCCCACACTTCCCAACTCATCCTTGCAATGGACAAACTTCGTGAGGTATTTTGTATATTGTTGCCTTTCTCCATTTTTATTTTTCTGAGCTTGTCTTTAAGTGCCAACTTCCTCTGGTCACTTCTACTTTGGAAAAATTCTGCCAAAGCCTTCCACATTAAGAATGGAGTGGCTTTCCCATGAAGGCTGGACACAATGTGGTCCTTCGCACTTTCCAACAGAATCCTTCGATACTTTGCTACCTTCTTTTGCCATGCGTCAAGTGCGGCTGTATCGCTAGAAGCAGGCTTTGGAATATCAACATCTATGAACTCCTTCAACCCATTATCATCCAGCACCGCCTCCATCCTTTCCTTACATGCTATGTAATTCGAGCTCCCATCAAGGGCATACTCCAATCGCAATCCGTTGAAAGAAATTTCAATGAATGCTGAACTTCGACACCAAGAAAACACTGCAGCAAATTCGAATTCCACCAGCACAAAACTCAACCACTTCAATAATTGAAATCTCCTCCAATGGTCAACACTGCTCCGATACCATGTAGAAATTATGTAACTTATGTGTTATATGTCCAAAATTCTCCTGATCTCACACTATTTTAACTTCATGCAAAATACAGAATCTATTCCACCATTGATCATTTGCGGAAATTAAATCAAGATTGCAATGCACACATGAAACAATAAAAATTCACACACATTAGCACAGTTGTTTAACGGGAAATCCTGAAGCTGAAAACCCCAAATATATGTATATAATATATGTCATAGAGATCATGTAACAATCCTCATACAAATCTGATCATATCAATCTCTCAGTACAATACAATTGCTACACACTAATCAAGAACAATCAACAAATATATGCATTGATTTTTTCCCTCCTGATAGCCTGCCTCTACTGCGCAATCCCTACTGAAGAATGGCTCCGAATGAGTTCAAATTTCTCTAGCCTTACTCACGCAATCCTCATTGGCATCTCCACTGAGTGTTGGATGCAATCAATGCATCACTATAGTCACAACTGATAGTCTATCTTGCCCTTTCACCTATCTCTCCACTGGTCTCCACTGAAAATTCCATGCACTGTAGTTAACTGATGTATTCTTTAGTTTATTAACGATTTATTATTTATGAATTAATTTAACTAATTAATTCACTCCAATCTCACTATTGTATCAATCAGTTAGACTAGATACAACTAGCTCAACTGATTCTAACTAACTTAAACTGAATACAACTCCGTAACTACTTCTTCCAACTGTGTCATAACTCTGCCACTTGAGTTCTAATTGAGTCCTCCATGAAATAGCTCCAGTAAACCCTCAGGAATAGCGTAATTCCTTCTTTCAGCTGTTGTGCCACATTTGTGCACTGAACTGAAGTGCTCCAAGAGAATAAGATAATGTTTAGAGCCCAAATATTATTAAGAGCTAATAATATATGACATATCTATTTTTAGACTAACAATCTAAAAATAGACTTCGCCCAAAATGTCTAAAAATATAAGTCCATCTATTTTTCCAACTTGACCAAACATCCACAAATAGCATCCTACAACTCATAGAATATGATCGACATCTCTAAAAATAGACATAGTCTAAAAATAGACTTTACGCCAAAAATAGCCTGCAGGCCCACTTAGTGAAGGCGACTCTTTTCACTGAGCTCATCATCCTGTTGAATCTCAACAAAGCTCATGGGAATTAGCTCTTATCTTAGATATGTTCACATTTTTCTTATTGCTGGACAACATAGAGAGATCATTCTGAATATCAAGGGTGGGGTTGATCACTTCCCTATAGTATCTGAGCTTCCTTTTACCCTCAAGCTCCTGATCCTCCCACAACTTGTTCTTAACCTTGGAGGTAATAGTATTTTTGATATTATCTTTGCTTCCCATACTGAGCTCCTCCTGAATTCCCCAATGGTTAAGCCAAGACTAGGCATCCTCACGCCACCCGCGCTTGAGGCGAAGGTGAGGGTTTTGACTCGAGTTAGAAGAATTTTAGGGAGCCTTTTTTATTCCATGTTTTCAAGCTTCTTCTTATACATCATATATCTAAACATAGTTGTACTTTTAATGCAGGACAAACCAGATTCGATAAAGAGGATAGGATAGGGAGTATTTCCCTTGATGTTAAGGTTGTAGGCTTTGAATTTCTTTTGAATCATCTCGATCTTCCTCCATTTCTCTTTGGATATACTGCAACCCAAAAATCCACATCCATAGAAGACAACAGGGGTGACAAGGGTCTTAAAGAGGAAAATATTTTTACTCCAAATGTAAAGATCGACTGACTTACAATTGTTTTCAAGCTCATAATAAGCTTTCGAGACCCCATTAATCCTTTTCTCGATGCTATAATTCCAATTGAGATGATGAGGGAATCCAATGCCCAAATATTTATAAGAATAAACATGTTCTAAGCATTAGTTATTATACACGAAACTACCATGGGTGATCTTTTTGAATTTAATGATCATGACTTTAGTCTTGTCGGTATTAACTCTCATGCCCACCTTGGAGCAATAGTCATGAAGAATCTGGAGTTGCTTGTCAAGGTCATCATGGATTTTTCCAAGAAGAATGATATCATTGGCATAGAGGAGAAGAGTAATGAGAACACCAGCAAGCTTGGTGCCCTTACACCCCGCAGATTCCAGACACTCCTCTAGTTTATCAATGTATATGCAAAAAAGGGCAGGGGATAGGGGACACCCTTGCTTAACTCCAATATTACATTTATTGTCTTTAGACCACTGCTCGTTGGTCTTAAGCTTGCCAATGACAGTCTCATAGAGACGGATCACAATAATCATCAGCTCAGGAGGGACCATGATCTCTTTAAGTCTCTCCCAAAGTTTATCTATAGGGACAGTGCTCAAAGCTTTTCTAAAGTCCACAAAGCAACAAAAGAGATTGAATTTACTATTGCGACATTCCTCCGCAATGATTCTAAAATTGACTAAATGGTCAATTGTCCAGTAATTTATTTATTTATTGAAAAAAAAAATTACTTCATTATTAAATATAAAATAAATTATAATTATTATAATAAAAAAATTAATTTAATATAAAATACAAAAATGTAATATATATATATATATATAGATATATAAAACACAATTTTTAATAAAAATGAAATTTAGAATAATAATATAATATTTTTAAAAATTCTATAAATTTACTATGAACAAACTTTTCTTCGAATTTTATATTTAAAAAGGAATTTTTCACCATAAAAATATTAATCCTTTAAACAATTAATAATCCAAAATAAAAATAAACATATACTAATTTATTATATAAATAATAAAATACATATAAAATATAATAATTTAAATATACAATAAACATATGATATTTAATCAATATTTTGTTTTATTTAGGGTTATAATAATTACAGACTATCACTACTCTATCATCTCATGCAATAAAGTTGAATATTCTTTTATATTTAGATGTTTAATATATATATATATATATATATATATATATATATATATATATATATATGTATATGGGCACTTCGAGTTTTCCGTGGGTAGAAGGAGATGCCAGTTAGCCTGCTGGGTGCATGTTCAGAAGTCGACCTAAGTTGAGGACTTTTTTTATAATTATTATTAATTAATGATAATTTTTTTTTTTTAATTAGTTATATCTTTATTAAAACTAGTTGTTTATTTGGAAGTAGAGGATTTTTTTATAATTATTATTTATTAATGATAATTGTTTTGGTTAAAATTAATTATATTTTTATTAAAATTAGTTGTTATATTTTAATAACTATTAATGATAATTTTTTTGGTTAAAATTAATTATATTTTAGTTGTTATGTATGTGTTGATTGCTAAATTTTACTAATCTAGTTCAGTTATTTTCAATTGTACTAAGTTAACTGACCTCTAAAAATTAATAGAGTCAGTTGAAGGTTAGTAGTGGAGTGATACAACAATCTAACTTAGGGATCTATCAGATCAATC
Organism: Pinus albicaulis; assembly: GCA_034641835.2. Taxonomy (NCBI): domain Eukaryota; kingdom Viridiplantae; phylum Streptophyta; class Pinopsida; order Pinales; family Pinaceae; genus Pinus; species Pinus albicaulis. The sequence goes on along the minus strand of CM076577.1, from coordinate 399,876,589 downwards.
AACCCAAATAGCTCAAGCATGCATGGAATTTGAATTCCTTAGTTGGAGTGGAAGAATTAAGGAAAATGTAAAATTATTTGTATATTAGTGGAAGGTACAAAATTTTGCATGTAGGCACTTGATCTTTCCTTGGGAATTGCACAAGGAAATAGGGAGTTCCCTATTTATTTTATTTTAATTTGTAAGCTTGGAAGTGTCTTTATTTTTCATTAATAAATCAACAAGTTACAACTGGTTTAGAGATGGTTAGGTGGCCTCACCTTACCCTGATGGAAACCAAGTATGTTGGCCACATAAGTGCATGGTATGTGTAATATCCCAAAAGAGGGAATTTCTAGAACAATAAGAATATGTTAAGATATCCCAAAGTTGGACATCCAGCAATATATAAACACAAACTGGAAATAGCAGTGAATAATATCATACCAAGATGTATGGAAACCATAAAGCCATTTTATTATATTAGCAGCAAATAAGTGCAATATATATCAAATGATCAAGGCAAACAAGCCTCCCATGGACACATATGTAAAAAGTGAGATGTTGCTACATAGCAGAATGTCTATGGATCAAAACAACGTAGTCATAGTTAGAGCACTGCTACAGGAAATACAAAACATCATAGATCTACATATATATGGCTGATACAATCATGGGAGAGAAGGTCTATGCTCCCAAACACTATTTCAAGGCAATCGTGGAAGGATTGGCTGAAATATGTAAAACTGCAAAATGCCAGAGTTGTAGAGTAGCAGCTGCAACTCAAGGACTAGATCTAGATGGAGATGGCTGGAGATGCTGCATCAGATGAATAGACCATGGAAAATTTTAGGGGCTAATATTCGCAGATGGGCTAATTTTCCATGGTTTTTCCAAAAAAAAAAATCGTCAATTTCCATTTTTTTATAAAAATGATTCGCCCAAATTTTACAATATAAAATTATTTTCTGTTAAAAATCGCCAACATTATATAGACAATATATATAATTTCATTATAAATTTGAACAATTTTACAAATACATAAATAAACATTTTATAGTTTGCATAATAGGGACTAGTGTGATTCACCAAATTTTTAAACTTCAAGATAATTTTCCATCCTTAAAATTTTCCGTGGAATAGACCTCCTCAAATGGATCTTCCAAGTGAAAGGCTGATCCTAACACTGAAGATGTCACCCTCCGACAATCACTACAATCTCTCACTGCAAATGATCACTGAAAATAACGCAGTCACTGAGGGATACTATGTTGTAGATGATGGACAATGGTTGGCCTGATGTCAAAGATGACAAGAATCAGCTCAAATGCTTCCCCATTGATCCTCCAAATGAAAGGAGACTCCCTCCTCTGAAAAATAAGCACAGGAAGTGGTGTTCAGTAACCTTCACTGCAACACCCCGCAACACAACCCAGCTCTAAACAGAAACTGTGTTGTAGCTGAAGGAGGATGCTTGGCCTCAAGCTTGAATGTGGAGAAATGAAGAAAAATCTCCTTCAAGAGGCCTCTCTTGGAAAGAGAAGTAGTTCTTAAATAATAATTCCTTGTGCTAATCCGCACTGCAACTCTGTTAAACAACAGGAGAATGCACAAAGTCTAAAGAGACAATGAAATCAATAATATAATTCATGAATACAATGGTTGCCTTGCCCTCCTTTTAAATAAGTGAAAGCCCTCTCTCCATGGGTCCCACTCATTAGGGTTTCCTTCACCAAATAAACCTCCTCCCATTCATACTGCATTATCTCTCAAAGTATTCTCCGCCTCCTATCCCAGTGTTGTTGACTTGGTCAAACTTAACCTTGTCTCCATGAAAATTTCCTCTTCCACACATAAGGGTGTGAAATCCAACTCTTATGAATATCCCCTAAATTCACATTATGAGGGACTTTATTCATTTTTTTAATATGCATGGGCTTCCTTAACCATTTATTTAGCTGTTAGGTAATTAAAAAAAAATTAATATTCCATTTAGTTGTGTGCTAAAGTGGGAATATTACAGTCCTCCCCTCCCAAATGTCGCTTGTCCTCAAGAAACTGCAAGGATAGAACTGGAAAGTCTCCTCCCAAGGCATGGAGTCTAAAATGTGTTAGGGAACATCTTCCCCATGTGGATCCTCCATCCCCCAAGAAATCATCCATACAAGATGAGCTATCTCCCAACAAGGCAACTCCTGAAAATGCTCCTCCACCTTGAACTCATGTAATGTAGGTGGGCTGAGAATCTGAACATGGTAGACATAGGAGTCTACCCCACGTTTTCCTTCTCTCCACTTAAGATAAGTGTAGAGCGTTGGATGATCTTGGGCTGTAATAAAGTTTCCCTCAAGTGGCAAGAAGAAGACTAGATCCTCAAGGATCTCCTCTCCAACGTTATGAAACATGCTGACCCAAATCCTTCCATATATGATGAGTTGGGAATAACCATCATATGTCATCCATAAATCCCATGGCCCACCTCATGAAAGAACAAATGTTTGGTTGTGGTGGCCATATTACCTATCATGCTCCCATTAGAACATGCAATGCAAATAATGTGGGAAATCTCTCCCCCAATTGACACATCCAACCAATGTGCCATTCCCCCAATCATGCTTCCAATAAAAATAACAACAACATAGGGAATCATAATGAGAACCATGCTTACTGCCATATGTAGCAAGGTAGAAGGACAATGGTCCCTCAAATGTAACCGACGTAGTTTTATCCTCAACTGCAAAAGAGAGTGACAAAAAGTGTGGTTTCTCAACCACTTGCTTGTTGTCCCACTCTCCTCATATGTTTGGAGAAAGTGAATGATGTATGGTACAAAGTGAGCATATTCTCCATAATACATCTCCTCCCCAAGTCCTCCTAGTGGTCAACAATACTGCTCATGGCCTCAAGTAGACCATGAAGTCTAGAAGAAAGAATGCTCCTCCTTGGAGCAACATCCTGCACATGTATGGTTAAGGGATGCATATATACATTATACAAATCATTATGCAAACAAAAAATACCCTTACCATATGTCTTGCTCATACAAATGGAGTGGCTCATAGATCAGTCTCCTCTTATCCTCAAAGAGAAAAGAGATGGTTGTGCTAACTCTTTCAAATATTTATGTATCTCCTCCATATCCACATGATCCATGCATCTCCTCATATGCTGATACATATCCTACTCAAAGCCTTCCCAAAAATACCCTTCCATGATGGTGTGGTATGTCCTCATAGAAAAAGTGTGGCTAAAAAGGAAATCTCCATGAGCTGCTTATAGCAACTTCTCCTTGAGCTTGGAAGCTCCAGATTAGAAGATCCTACCATGATAGTAGATGACCCCATCTCTGACTGAAAATCCCTCCTCATGCAATTGGTCATCCGATATCATGCAAGCAAAAAGATCATTGGAAAACTCCAGCAACAGCTGGGAGTTCCAATATGGATCTATCCTCCATAGTGACAGAAATTATGATCTCTCATGAAGAGCATATGTCATATGGTCATCCTACTCTTTGACATCTCCCATGCCAAAGATGCAAGTTGGAAGGCTACTATCCTTCCCATGCTTCTTCTGCCACAACATAGAATCTGAAATGAGAGTGGGTAAAGATGATGTTGAGAGAATTCCTCTCCCCTCCTTGAGTCTACCCAAGACTCTCAGTGCTATAAAATGACCCCCCAAGGTTTCCACTCCTCTGAAATCAATGAATGGTGCCCCAAAATGTGAAGCATCTCTCATCATCTACTTATCTGGTGGTCTCCTTTGTGAAATGTCTACATGCAATGAGACATCATCATCAACAGTAGACTGCCTATATGAATGAACAGACTTGTCCCTGCTCTTACTATGCAATCTAGTCTCCCTCTTAGGTGCATCAACCTCATGAAATAGACAGGGGTCTGTATTCCTCATCACGTGATGCTAGCCATCCTCCCTATCTCCTCCTTGTATCCCCATAGGTTCACACCGTAGCATCAATGGCACATGTAAATCATGAGTTGTGCCTTGATCTCCACATGTGAGATCTTGGGGTATTCCTTGCAATGATACACAAATCCCTCTAGTTTGAGAAAGAGCTCCTCCTTCATCGACATGAGGTTCTAGATCAACTCTAGATATGCTAGCGCTATTGTCCTCAGCCTCCTCAACATGAATGGGCAACCACCCAATGATTGGATCCTCTTTTGAAAAATGGATCTCCATGCCTTCTTGTGAAAAAATACAAGATAAAGGTCTTACCTCCAGCAAAGTATGATGCAAGTTATCAGCCTCTTCCATGTTTTTCTAAAGTGGTTTTGGTTCTATGGTTTCCTCCATCACATGCAAGGTATTTGTTTGTTTAGACTTGTTTTGCTTCACCACATGTGTTTCATAAATTTTCTTATTAAACCTTTTCCACCAATGTTTTAATAAAACTTGCATAGGAAGAAGTATTTGCATTCTTTAAAGAAAAGGACTCAAATATCCACCATGCATAGGCCCTACCTCCAAAATGAAGCGCTGCAACTCTGATGGCTTCATCTTCAGAAATTTGGTGCTGCTGCAAAAAGGTGTCTAGTTCTTCCACCCAAACTTTGGCTGAACATGTAGGTGAACCATCAAAAGTAGATATAAGAAATCTATTATGCTACTTGCTCCTCCTCACCTTGATCTTGAAAAACTATGGGAAAGTGATATGATCTCTAAACTTCTAAGTTTGAGATTCATATTCATACAAGAAACCAATAAGAGTTCCCCTCTTAGGCATTCCTTCTTCCTCCCTTTCTCTCATGGAAAAACTGGGCATGTGACTATGCTATGCATCAATATAGGGTGTGGCTACATGCTCACACTCCCCATAAGAAAACCTAGAGTTTTATTCAGTTTCAAACCCTCTTAGAGATTTTGTATACATCTCCCTTCTTATATTCTTGAAATCTTCATGAATGCGTTGTACAAATCTAGGAAGAAGCTTTGTAAGCCTATCTTCCTTTCCTCCTCCACATAATGGAGTCTTCTCTTTTCTGTTCATCTCTTTGAATCCTTGTCTTCTAGATAGAATATTGGTTGAGATCCATAGGCTGAGCCAAGGTTGATGCTTTGATACCACTGTAATATCCCAAAAGAGGGAATTTCTACAACAATAAGAATATCTTAAGATATTCCAAAGTTTGAGATCGAACAATATATAAACAAAAAATGGAAATGGCAGTGGATAACATCATACCAAGATGTATGGAAACCATAAAGCCGTTTTATTATATCAGTATCAAATAAGTGCAATACATATCAAATGATGAAGGCAAACAAGCCTCCCATGGACACATATGTAAAAAGTGAGATGCTACTACATAGCAGAATGTCTATGGATTAAAACTGCGTAGTCATAGTTAGAGCACTGCTACAGGAAATAAAAAAATCATAGATCTACATATATATTGCTGATAAAATTATGGGAATGAAGATCTATGCTCCCAAACACTATTTCAAGGCAATCTTGGAAGAACTGGCTAAAATAGGAAAAACTACAAAATGTCAAAGTTGCAGGGTAGCAGCTGCAACTCAAGGACTTGATCTGGATGGAGATGGTTGGAGATGCTGCATCAGATGAATAGAATTCATCCAATGGATCTTCCAAGTGAAAGGTTGATCCTAACACTAAATATCTCACCCTCCGAAAATCACTGCAATCCCTCACTACAAATGCTCACTGAAAATAACACAGTCACTGAGGGATACTGCGCTGTAGATGATGGAAAATGGTTGGGATGATGCCAAAGATGATGGGAATTAGCTCAAATTATTCCCCACTAATCCTCCAAAGGAAAGGAGACTCCCTCCTCTGAAAAATAAGCACAGGAAGTGGTGTTCAGTAACCTCCACTTCAACACCCTGCAACACAACCGAGCTCTAAACAGAAACTGCGCTGTAGCTGAAGGAGGATGCTTGGCCTCAAGCCTGAATGTGGAGAAATGAAGAGAAATATACTTCAAGAGGCCCCTGTTGGAAGGATAAGGAATTCATAAATAGGAATGCCTTGTGCTAAGCAACACTGCAACTTTGCTAAACAATAGGAGAATAAATAAAGTCTAAACAGACAATGAAATCAATAATCTAAATCATGAATAACAATGGCTGCCTTTCCCTCCTTTTAAACAAGTGAAAGCCCTCTCTCCATGGGCCCCACTCATTATGGTTTCCTTCACCAAATAACTCTCCTCCCATTCATACTGCACTATCTCTCAAAGTATTCTCCACCTCCTATCCCAACGTTGTTGACTTGGTCAAACTTGACCTTGTCTCCATGCAAATGTCCTCTTTCACACATAAGGGTGTGAAATCTAGCTCTTAGGACTATCCCCTTTCACATTATAAGGGAATTTATTCATTTTTTAAATATGGATGGGCTTCCTTACCCATTTATTTAGCTGCTAGGTGATAAAAACAAAATTTAATATTCCATTTAGCTGTGTGCTAAAGTCGGAATATTACAATATTCCATCCAAAAAAAAATGTTTTGAGCCTTTCTATCCAAGATATATATGACTGAATGTATTTTCATTTCCTAAAAACTATCTACCTATTGGCAAGACTATCAATATACTGAAATTTAAAAGGTTCCCACATACTTTTAAAGAGAAAACAAAAAACTACATAGAGAGACTAGCTAGAAAACTATTCTGCTCCATAAGCAGACACAGACTCCACTAGAGCCAGGTCCTTAGCAGTAGATCCTAGGAGCTCTGTTTGGGGGAGGATGCAAGGTAGATAATTTTCAATTCGTCAGAGGTGCCAATCCTATTTCTGAAACTAAAGCTAGATCTTCTTGAAGTCCTATTTGTAGTCAGGAAAGTCTTGCACTATTGCTATCATGTTCTTAGAAATCTGCTCCAGGGCCTTGCCCAATATGCCTTTCATTAAATAATATAAGAAAAGGGTTTGATTGAACTAAGTGACTTGACCACGGGTATGGCCAGGATTTGGCACTCGATTCTTCCAATCCTCTGCATCAGTTTCCATCATGCCCACCTAAAGGTACAAATCCGCTTCCGATTCCTCAATTAGCTTCTTGATTTCCTGAGTAGTTCCCTCATGGTATGTAGTAGCTACATCATTTATGATGTTAGTTACAGGCTTTCTGCACCTCGGTTTTCCTCTAGAAAAGTTGGGATGTTGTGCTAATGTGGTGCCCCTTCTTTTCCTACCATGTCCCCTCATAGCATGGCTTTTAGTCCTGGCTGCCAACACCCGAGCCATGATTGTAGACTTACAGTTTGCAGAGATAGGAGTCATAACAAAAAAAATCCTCACAGGTGGTATACTAAACCAATAGCTGCTCGACGCCCAAATTATGCTACCATCCTGCCCACCTATCATAATAGCAACAGAAAAACATAATTCCTAATAATGGACATGGGATTCCTTCCTTTCTTTCCATTGTTTATGCACAACACCACTGGACCAAAACAGAGAGCCCATCATCATTCTTAAAAACCGACAAGTATCACAAGCTGGAATTTAAACAGAGAGCTTATTGAAGTTCCTATCAACATGAAGAACCATGTTCACAAACCACAGACGTGATATGACCAAAAACCAAGGAGGGTGACTGGGGGGGTGAAGTCCCTGGAACCCATAAAGGGGTAGCCCAGGAGCAATTTTTCTCCACTACACCCAAAGATTAAACATCAACCTGTCCCTACAGGGTTCAAAGACACAAAACCCATAAACAAATGACCAAACCAAGCTTCCCCAATTCCATGTCGTATCAAGCCAGCTGACAATATTGACCCTGGGATCAATTAAAGAGGTAGAACCATGGTATATCCCCATTCTAGATAGGATAACACCAAAAAAAATGGATACACATACCATCCTAGGAAATTTACCTTGGTTTAACAGAAAAACAGACGCATTGAACACCAGGATGACATTCATACCCTCAGACCCCAGCAATTCCAAACCAAGCATACCTAATTTCATTAACCAGAAAATCTACTGCATGGAAGAAAGGGAGGAATGACATGTCACATACCAGTTATCCAGTGCTAATATTTGTTGAGAGCACACCTTCACTAGATTCCTTGACTAATTGCAACACCTTGCACTGTCCACCCACTCTCTACCATCAAGGCCCAAGAACTTATCAATTTCACGCGGCATGTAGTCATCCAAATGTTGATTCCGAAACTTAATACCTTTGCCACCTCCAGTAGGGGTATTTACCACCTGCATGCATGGAGCCACCATGTTTTCCACTCCAAGCATGTGGAGGGTGATGGGCTTGTACTTCAAGGAGCCCTTCATTGAAGTGTTATGATGGGACTCAGATCAATCTTGCACCCCTAGTGGGGGAATAGGGAGCTCCCTATTATTTAGGAGCTTTAAATAGCTCATATTTACACAAGGAAATAGGGGGATGGAGGAGAATAAAATTTGCTAAGTGTTGGCTAGAGGTCCTCCATTAATAGGGAGAACATTTTTAGCTTTGTAGGTTGTGCTTAGAGCTGGAGTAAGCAATTATAATAGTTTCTCTATTCAACTAATTTATGCAAATAGGCTTGAGGGGCTTTCCCTAGCTGGGTTCCCCTAGAAATCACTGTGTACTTATGGTTTTGCTTGTGGCATGTCTATGCGTGTTGTTTTAAATTGTGATTTCCATTTTGCAAATTAGTAGAGTAGAATTTGTGTCTCTTGATTTCAGTTCGATTTCTTGAGTAGTTGCAATTTATATCAAATTTATACACTACGTAATCTCTTACTATTGCTGAGCTTATCACCACAGTACGAGACAATAGTGCATCCCCTCAGTTGATTGACAAATTTCCTAATGAAAATATTTTTTAGAAATCATCAAAAAAATCCATGGTACAAGGATAGCTTGACATACTTGTATACATAGAAGTTTGCACCTGATCTTACATGTGATTATTGACATATAATCGACATCGTGTCCCTAGTTTTCTCCTCATTATTGATACCTTATATCATCTAGGAGGGGATATCATATTACAAATTCACATATCTCATCAAGAGGAAGAGCGATTTCTTAATGATTGTCATAGAGACACTTGTAGTGGCCACGTATCCGGCATGGCCACCACCCATAAAATTATTCGTGCATGCTACTTATGGCCCACTTTATTCTAATATTGCATTGAAACAATCAAGCATTATACACATTGTCAAACCTTTTCACATATCATTCATTCAGCACCAGCAACACTCCACCATGTCATCACCACTAGACCATTTTGTAAATAGGGGATTGATTTTATGGAATGCAACCATGCATCTTCTTGTTTTCATAAGTATATCATTGTGGTTTTCAATTACTTTACCAAATAAGTTGAAGCCATGCCAACATTGAATTATTCCAATGACACGACAATCCAATTTTTTCTAACCATGTCATTGCATGCTCCGGTGTCCTAAAGGAACTTGTTTCTAACAATAGAAAGTAGTTTGAGAATGAAGTGATTGATAAAATGTAAGATTTACTCACTTTCAAACATGATTTTGATACTCCCTTTCACCGACAATTGAATCAAAAGGTTGAGGTAGTCAACGGAATTCTCAAAACCATGCTCCAATGTACTATTGATCAACATTGATATAATTACCATCTTATACTTTTCTCCATTCTATGGGCATAAATACCACCATTAATTTAGCCACAGGATTCACCGCTTATCATTTTCTTCATGGTGTTGAAGCGACCTTACCCATTGAATGTGAAATTCCAACACTATGACTTGTTGTTGAGCTGCTTCCAAACACATCCCCCATTGAGAAAATATTACTTACCTTGGAACATTTGGAAGAAAACTAATATGCTTCGCTACAACAAAATTAAGTTATGAAGTATCATTCCAAGGCTCAGTATGACCAATAGGTTCATCCCCACGTATTTTATGAAGGTGTGGCCCATACATTTTTCACAAATGTCTCACCAAGGGGGCATACATATTGGCCAATCATGATGGAATGTTTCTTCCCATGAAACTCATTGTATCCAAACCCCACTTGTATATAATTTTTCTCATTGTAATTTTATGTTTAAGTTCTTTTCCACTCTTTTCTCTGCACTTATCTTGTTTCACTTGTTTCCTACAAATGAAATCCTTCTACTTTGGATTTTCTAATGGCACCTACCAAGGGATTTTTGATATAACTTCAGTTGCCTAGGCCATTTACACAACAAAACATCATTTTCGCATCATGGTGGTATAGTTTTAATACCAACAATGAAAAATCAGGTCGAATATGATGTTTTCATTAGTTTATTAGCCAACAATATCTCACCTCATATTCATTTCCTATTTATCAATTTTGATTCATAGCTTTTGGTCACCCAACTAAATGGTGTCTACTATGTTCGTGATCAACATATCTTCAGTTAGTAGCTCTGTATGTGAATCCTCTACCACCACTTCAATACCATTACCTTCGACCACATCTATTGAAGGAACAATCAATATGTAAATTATCTGGACAATCTTGTAATAGAGTTGCATCTCTCTTTTTTGTTACTAGTAACACCATAAAGCTATAGGATATCTGTTGGGCCACCAAAATTTCATCCACTTTTACCCTCATTCCATAACTCTATAACTCCATAAGCCCTACATTAGTAACCATAGGGTATATCATTGCTATTTTCCAAGTCATTAATTTTAAGTATTTTAAGGGAATTTATGATTAAATATTAGGAAATTTACATGATTTCATATATATCTAAAAGTGTTATGAGTTTTATGACATTGTAGGCCTACTTGAAGATTCTAGAAGGGTCTTATTTGACCATCTAACTACAAATTCGAATTTCAAATTCCAACTCACGGGTATTTGTAGGGTATTTGAAGAAGATGTGGATCATTAAGTTAAGCACATTCAAAGGAGAAGGATCATGGATGTTTTGATATGTGTCCTTATCAAAACTATGAGATAATATGGAGCATATTTTTATCTTGTATTTTTAGATGATTGATTGTAACCACAAGATATAAATGTGGATTTAGGAGATATTTGAGGGATCTATATTTATTGATTAGTTATCCTCCATTTTTGTATAAATAGGGGTGCATCCTTCAAAGTATCCCATCTATCTAATAATTCCATTCAAAAATTATATTCTTCCAATCAATAAAATAAAATAGTTTAGTCCAATATCATCCAACATATTTTTACTTCAAATATTTGATAATTGTTTGGTGTGCTTGCTGAGGAATGGAGGGCCCCTATCAACCACAATTTTCACATCTTTGTACATAATGGTAACATAGTGTAATTATTTTATTTCATTTATTTTCAGCAGGTGTGATTTCATTTCAACAAGTGTGATTTTCATTCCAGCATGTGTGATTTAAATTATGCAAGTTTGATTTTGGTTTCAAGAAAATCTAATTTTCAATTCTGCAAGTGTGATTTCATTTATGAAAATGTGGTGTGATTTCAATTTTGCAAGTGTTATTTTGATTTCTTTCTGTTTGGTTTAGATTGGATTGGATTGAATTGATTTAATTTATTAGTTTCAATTGCATAAGATTAACCTATTCTGATAAGTAATCACTTAGTACATATAGTATACATATGCATCGTCAGTTCACGAACCATAGGTTGACAAATTAAATGATAAGGATTTAATTCACAATCAAATCACCCAATATTTTTGCGTCATTGTCGGGGAGGTATACATCGGTGCTTATTTTTAAAGTTTAGACAAATCATTATAGTTGCATTCATTCTTAGATGCATGGTTAGCAGAATATTAAAATCATTTTTCATATTAAATTTCAATAAATTTTCAAAAATTTGTACTAATCTGTGTGCATGACAATAATTATCAACCAGTTGGAGTAATTCATAGAAAATTAAGAATTTAAAAAATGTCCTTCCAAGAACTCTCTCGAATCCTAGCAACAACTAGGATATCTTCTTCTCGAGAAGAGTATATTTTAACTGCATTAAAAAAATTGTCTATCTCTCCACCTCCACAAGAAAATATTCAAGTATCTTTTGATTCCTCTTGTCAATCTATTGAAGAGACTAAAGAATCATTCAATACTTTTGATGGGGAGAAACCACTAGAATATAAGATTTATGAATGCATAATAAATGAGGATATTGAATGTGACCTAAACCAAGAAAGGAATCATGAATATCATACATTTATTGAAAGATGATTCCAATCAAGGATCAAATCACATCATTCTTTCATTCTTCCTTACTTCTTAATTGCATTATCAAAACAACTTGTTTTCAATGCTTTTATGTGTTTTAATCTATATTTTTCAAAACCAAGCATGTCTATATTTTTACTCCTATTACACACATGGTTACACTAGAAATATGCATACATTTGAAAAAAAAAATTCTATTTCTAGTAGAGTAAAGTAGGATAAAATTAATAAATAAAACCAATTTTGGTGATGCTTAAGTTTCTTCAAGTTAAATTTCATTTTATTTGCAATTTTATTTATTGGTAGTGCAGTAAGAGCCACACAACTCACTAATCATTTTCAGGAAGATGAAGAAAGAGAATGAACATTTGTGAAGAAGAAGAACAAACAAATTTTTGAGAGCCACAAATTGAAGTTAGAGATCGAATATTTTTTGTTTTTTTTTAATAAAGAATTTTAATATTTCTGAGTATGCTCTCCTCTTGTGTTCTCTGGAAGATCAAAAAATAAAATTGAACAAAATTAGTTTTAAAACTTTAAAATAAAAATGGATAAGAGATCTAAATTCATACTCAAAAGTATAATTATAGGCTTTTAAAAAGTTCAAACAACAAAATTGATGTCTCTAATAGATCCAGCACTATCGAAAACCCTTTTTTTGACTCTTTTTGAAACTCATTTGGCGAAAAATTGAATAAAATATCATTTTTTAAAGTTTTCTCCCAATTATGTTGTTAATAATCCTACAATTTGACTGAAACCTGACATGTGCGCTCTGAACACGGAAACAACGTGCAAACCTGGCCTTCCCGATTGGTCGTCAAAATTGTAGGATGGTTAAAACCACCCATATTTCCTCCATGTCCGTGGTCATATGGCACCATGTGCCTTTGGGCTTAGGCCCACCTTTCTACAAACGCGTGCTTGTTAACCTTTAAATATATGTTTGGGACTATAGTTAATAAGATATAATGGATAAGTTCCCAGATGTGGATGACCATTGATAGATGGAATACGGCTTGCCCATGGCGTGCCATATGGCTCCGCCACTTGGCCATGCATGGGCTCAAGCAGCATGAATTTATTCAAGCCAACTTCCCATAGAAAAGTTCATTTACTTCGCTCGGATGTCGATGCACTCCTCCATTCTTCAAATGACCTTGCACAGTAGCCCTTCTCCATTGCATCTTCCCTTGAGCTGTATTTTTCCCCATGTGGTCTCAGAGCTAAGCTCTAGAATGCCCACAGGGAGGCAATGTGGTCTCTTCTGTTGTATTGACCTCGCTCCTGGCTTCCACATCTCCCACAACCTTCATTGTAGCTTGAATTTTGTTTCTAAGCAACCCCTGTCCTCTGCTCACTTGGCTCCTTGGTCCTCTACCCTCTCGGCTTCTCAGTATTCTGCTCTCTCGGTTTAGAAAACTCAGCCTTTCAATTGTGCCTCCACTATCACTGCCATGCTCAGATGCCACCGCATGCGATGTCCTCGAGGTAGTGGTCGAGGTAGGGTGTGCAGGCCTTTGCTTTCCATTCATTCTGAATCTTCCTCTCCCTCGCTAGAGGAATCTTATGGGCACTTCCCTACTACCCACAGCGGTAGAGGCCAAGACTTGGCATCAAGAAGGTCTTGCTCCCTCACTCATGTTCGAATTTCCCCCCTGCCTCTGCACCTCCACATCAGTAATTCTTCCCCATTGTTGCCTAGCTTAGAGACACTGCCCTCCTCGACGACCACTCATTCTGCTCAATTTCATTACACATACACCTTGGACCAACCTCGCATTACTACCACTATCTCCATAAGCTTTAAAGAGGAAACTAACAATGCAAAGAGCCTTCGTCCCAAGAAATTGCACAAAAAATCCACTGCTGGTTCGACGCCTTTGCCACATTCCCGAAACTCTACTACTCTCCTCGTTGTTCAGGATGTGCCAGCCTCCAAAAGAAAAAGCACAGATAATGGATGCACTGGTATGACAATAGCAGCGAAGACTAGTCAGGTGATGATGGTGGCCTAGGCAGTGCACACATCATCAACATTTCTAGACATTCAGTGCCCTGTGACACGAATGCTGAGGAAACCTGGGCAATGACACCTAATTCTTCAGGTTTTTTTCATGTTTGGGACTCTTCTTCTAGTTTATTATGATGCACCTATACATATATCACTACTCTTTGTATGAAGTTGGTTTCCCTCTGGTGGGTAGCTGTAGTAGAACTAATTTGGCTAGTTTCTCTTCTGGGGCAGTCACGTTTTGGCTCTTTTGCATCACAATTCCTTTGGAATTTTCTATTCTAGCAATTCCAAAGGCTAGAAAATCCATGTACAATATGTTTTTATAAATAGAAATTAGACCTACTTAGAAAAAAAAATATGTAATGGATAAGTGGATTGGTAAAGCACTTTTCTGATAGTTGAGAGGTCGTGGGTTCAAATCCTATGGAGGTTGTTTGGCGTTGAAAAAAGTTTGGTCCCCCGTGAAGAGGCCATGTCGCAACCAATGGTTGGTCCATGTGGCACTCCCACATTGGACCACTGCAACAAACCAGCAAACCGATTAACCAATGAAAAACAACCACTATTTCAACAAATCAATAGATGCCAAGTGTCAACCATCGATTTTCTAGATAAGAACTATTCAAACTTTCTAATTCATGGCCCATTCAATGTACAGACTGCTAACTGGGCATTCCTAAAACTCAAAAATTCATTTTTTTAACTATTTCACAAAACGATCAAAAGACGATTCTGGGAGCATCTGAAGTCGTATTTTAGTGAAACGAATTGTGTTGGATTTAAAGTGATGAGATCTACACTTTGGCATTGGTTTCAAGCTAATCCAAGAATTTTAAATTTTGAGCAATTTCTTAATCCACGAGATCATGAACAAGGATGGAGCGCCAGAGAAAAAGGACAAACATAGTTACAGGCATAGACCTTCATAAAAACTTGCAAATATTAAAAAACCAACTATGATAATTAAGAAACAACCATCCTAGTCTAATTGCAAGTTGTAAAGTAGCAAGGCAGTGCAATGATCCATGTTGTTTTTGGTAGCTGCAGAATCAACACAATTCATTAGCTTATGAAGAATTTTTTTATAATCTATTTTCAAAGCATTAAGTGTGTGGAAAAGAGGTCTCAAACCCAAAATTGGTTAAAAACAAAATGAAGAAGGTATCACTTTCCAAACATCTTAAATTTCATTTAATTTTTCTTCCTTGAATTTGTTTTACTAGTAGTATTTGTGAGTTTTTGTGTATATATCAAATGAAGAGAGACTACTCATCTCTCTCTCAATAGTCTTACATTTTATTGCAGAAATTTTTTAATTTTTTGTAGGTTCCAGGAGATGAAAAAAAATCACTATATGCATGAGTTCCTTTTAAAGACCAAGCTTCTTTCGAAAGAGAATGATCATTTCATGTCAAATAATATACATTACATCATTGCTACTAAAAAAGGCCTCTCAGATACCACTGCTACTCATTTTAAACCTACAACCCTAAATTTCTATCTTCCTACTACCAAAAACTCATTTTGCTTTGCAATATATATACTTTCCTGCCTCATTTTCACTCACCCTTAACCAAAAAATAAAGTCATTCAACTCGCTTACAAAGCTCAGTCACCCCATTTTCCTCTTCCTTTCTGTCAAATAAACCTTGATTCAAAACGATTATTTCATCTATAGTCCTTCAAATTATTATTTTATACTCACATTAGATGATGGAGGATTCATTAAGGCCTCCCTTCTAACAAGTTTTGACCCAGTTTCTTTGACACATTGTCTACGATCAAGACTAGAGATATTTCAAGTACCTTGAGGTTTGCATGCCTTAATGGCAAGTTCTCTCGCCAATAATCAATGAGAATACATCAATGTCCCCTATTTGTTAGATCTTCTAGGTGACTGGACTACAACACATCTATTCATACCTAGTAAGATGTACTTAGGAATATTAACTCTCATTGACATCAATAGTGAGCAATATCGTGTTCGTTAATGGCATTCGTTAATGGCCAATAATCCAACAATTTAGTTTCTATGTTCAACATCGAGACATATTTTCACATAGATAAGAATTATGCCACTGAGTGGGAACGAATGAATACTATATGATTTCAGAAGCTTACGACGGAACTCAATTTAAAATTAAACAGTCGTAGCAATAAACATTCCAATTTCTTCCTCTATTCACACAACCAAGAGAAAGAAAAAATAGATAAAATTATTTTACTTCACATTCCATGATCCAGTAACAACAACATCCACACACACACACACACACACACACACACACACACACACACACACACACACACACACACACACACACATATATATATATATATATTCCACTTTTTAGGTAAGTGAAGGTATGTTGTTTTCTTATCTTTAATCATGTAATTCCTTAAATGTTGAAATTATGATCTTGGAAATTCCCTCACCTCATTTATATTACCATTCTCATTTGAAAAAGAACCAAAAAAAACCTTTGTTTTGGGGGAAGGATATCAATTCATATTTCATATTCACATGTCATATTTCATGTTACCCTAACCAACATATTTTTCCAATCAACTATTATTGCATTGTGATTCCAAAATTTTATATGTTTTGCAATGATCAATTAATGAGCACATTACATGGGTGACAATCACTATGGGAAACTAAAAAGGAATTCTCAAAGTTTTCAAGTATTTTGATAAAAAAAAAAAGAATTGTTACACAAGAACCAATACTCATAAATTTGGGTTGTCACACAAGAACCAACCATGTTGCAATCAAATGTCTTTCAAAGTACTCTTTGCAAAAAAAATAAAGTTGTCAAATGATATGATTATGCAAAGTTAAAAGAGAATCAATACAAATCTAATGCTCATATAGAAGAAAAAAATTTCAAGAATATCAACTTATGATTAAGGGAATCAATGTGATAGTTTTTTTTTTTTTTTTTAAGTTGGGCTATTCTATTAATTTGAAAACATAAAGTTACATATGCTACAGGTTGGGTTAGCAAGTTGCGCTTAGCCGATCCCAGCTTTTGTTACACGTTTTATGGGTTGCCTCGGTGGAGGAAACTATCCCAGACAAAACTTAGAACAAAGAATTACATTATGTGCAGTAGTGCTAACATATCTAAGAAACATGAAGTAAAATTTAGCAGAAAGGCACTGATGGCGAGCATGACAAAAACCATAGGAGAACTATGTAGCTGCACAGACTTCACTTTCCATCTTCATAATCACTGTAGGGGGCATCCTCCTCAATGGGGAAAGCAGGAGCCTGTGCAGCAGCTACCTCTGCATCTGCCACTGTACGCCTAGGATTGCAAACCAGTGCGTAGAGGATAGGGGAGTCCAGATCTACTCCATCATGAACACGCGTCTAGATGCCATCGAAGTCCATCACCCAAATGTCTATATCCACATCTTCCTTCTCCAGAACTAGCAGTGGGTCAGTTTTGCAGTGCTTGGGGTGCGTGTGTGGAGAGATGGTGGACTTCCTCAGACCACGTCTTCCTTTCTCTGCGGCATGCCCAGAGGCTTCTACATGTTGCTCGAGATCGGGACTCTGACGCACAAAATTGTTGGAAGAGGAGCCATCTATCGAGTCGAGATGGTTATACTCACCACGGTGATAACATCCAGGGAGAACCCCTCTATGTCCTTCTCGGATAGTTCGTTGGTGAAGTATTGGAGCCATTGCACACCAAGGCAGGGGGGAGAAATTCAGAAAAAAAAGGTGGCACAAAAGGGTGAGCAGTGCTGGGGCTCAGGGGGAAGGAGTAGCTGGGGGGGAAATGTGCAGGAAGGAGTACGACAGCCCAAAGGAGACTGTGCAGTGCTACGCTAAGAGTAGAGTTTCGTAGCCTTTTGAAGTCAAGGAGAATCCAGAGCAGAGCTAGGGAGGTGAGAGGCCAAGATAACAGACTGAGTATTGAAAGGGGGTGAGAGCTCATCTCTTTAAAGGGGCAGGGATGTGTGCGATGAGGGTAGAAATGGGTAGGCTTCACACATATCTGTGTGCTATGATTGAGAACCTGAGCAGGCTCGCGGGAAGGGGGATGGCTGCAAGACAGGTTAATCACGATAGTCATTAATGATGATGGATGCGAGGTGATGCTCAAGACATTATGACGCAGTTCCCATCCTCTTGTCATCATTGTTCTGTAAGTCTCGTGCGAATGACTAACGGTATGAGGATCCCCAGCATATGAGGCTCTGCGTAGGAGATCTCTATTTCCTGTGGAGTGTGGGATGTGATTGTCAAGCATGTCAATTCTGTCACCCACATCTGAGGGGAATCAATACAATAGTTGCATGAGGACATGCAACATATTTTGTTGTGGGGTATGTTGGGATTCCAAAATCTCATCCACGTTTACCCTCATTTTGTAACTTTGTAACTCCATAAGCTCTACATTAGTAACCATTCTCATGACCATAAGGTTTATCACTGTTACTTTCCAAGTCATTAATTTTAAGTATTTTAAGAGAATTTATGATTAAATATTAGGAAATTAACACGATTTCATATACATATAATTTTTTTTGGAATTTTATGACATTGTAGGCCTACTTGAAGATTCTAGAAGGGTCTGATTTGGCCACCTAACTACAAATACGAATTTCAAATTCCAACTCGTGAGGATTTGTAGAATATTTGAGGAATATGTGGATCATTAAGTTAAGCACATTCAAAGGAGAAGAATCATGGATGTTTTAATACATGTCCTTATAAAAAATATGAGATAATTTGGAGAGGATTTGTATGTTGCATTTTTAGATGATTGGTTGCAACCACAAGAGATAAATGTGGATTTAGGAGAGATTTGAGGGATCTGTATTTATTGATCACTTATCCTCAGTTTTTGTATAAATATGGGTGTGTCCTTCAAAGGAGCCCATCCTATTTAATAATTTCATTCAAAAATTATATTATTCCAATCAATAAAATCAAATACTTCAGTCTAAGATTCTCCAACATATTGTTACTTTGAAGATGTGATAATTGTTTGGTGTTCTTGGTGAGGAATAGAGGGCCCCCATCAACCACAATTTGCACATATTTGTACATATTGGTAACATAGTGTAATTATGTTATTTCATTTATTTTCAACAGTTGTGATTTCATTTTAGCAGGTTTGATTTTCTTTCCAGCAAGTGTGATTTCAATTATGCAAGTGTGATTTTAATTTCAAGCAAGTCTAATTTTCAATTCTACAAGTGTGATTTCATTTATGCAAGTGTGGTGTGATTTCAACTATGCAAGTGTGATTTCCTTTATGAAATTGTGATTTTGATTTCTTTATGTTTGGTTTGGTTTGGATTGGATTGAATTGATTTAATTTCTTAGTTTTAGTTGCATTATATTAATCTATTCTGGTAAATAATCACATAGTACATATAGTACATATATACCTCGTCAGTTCACTAACCCCAACTTGACAGATTAAATGACAGAGATTTAACTCACAATTAAATCACCCAACATTTTGGCATTGTTGCCGAAGATTTATACATCGAAGCTTATTTTGAAATTTTAGATAACTCATTATAGTTGCATTCATTCTTATATGCATGGTTAAAAGAATGTTAAAATAAATTTTCATATTAAATTTCAATAAGTTTTCAAAACTTTGTACTAATCCATGTGCATGACAAGAATTATCAACCAGTTGGAGTAATTCATAAAAAATTAAAAATTTGAAGAATGTCCTTCCAAGAACTCTCAAATCCTATCAATAGTTGGGATATCTGCTTTTGAGGAAAATTATATTTTAACTACATTCAAAAACTTGTCTATCTCTCCACCTCCACAATAAAATATTCAAGTCTCTTTTGATTCCTCTTGTCAATCTGTAGAAGAGACTAAAGAATCATGCAATAATTTTGATGGGAAGAAACCACTAGAATATAAGATGGATGAATTCATAATAAAGGAGTATGTTCAATGTGACCTAAACCAACAAAGGATCATGAATAGCATAGCATTATTGAAATATGGTTCCAATGAAGGATCAAATAACATCATTCTTTCAGTCTTCCTTACCTCTTAATTGAATTATCAAAACAACTAGTTTTCCATGCTTTGATGTGTTTTAATGTATATTTTTCAAAACCAAGCATGAATATGTTTTTACTCCTGTTACGCACATGGTTACACTAGAAATATGCATACACTTGAAATAAATTTTCTATTTCTAGTAGAGTAAAGTAGGGTAGAATTAATAAATAAAACCAATTTTGGTGATGTCTTAACTTTCTTCAAGTTAAATTTCATTTTGTTTGCAATTTTGTTTATTGGCGGTGAAGTAGGAGCCACCCATCTCACTAATCATTTGTAGGAAGATGAAGAAAGAGAAGGAACATTAGTGAGGAAGAAGAAAAAGTAGAGTTTTGAGAGCCAAAATTTTAATTTCGAGATTGAATCCTTTTTCTTTGTTTTTGACTAAAGATTTTCATTATTTCTGAGTATGCTCTCTTCTTCTGCTCTCCACGATTTGGAATATCAGAAAAGAAAATTGAACAAAATCGGTTTTAAAACTTTGCAACACAAATCAGATAATAGATCTAAATTCATACTAAAAAGTATAATTATGGGATTTTATAAAGCTCAAACAAAAAAATTGATGTCTCCAATGGATCTGAAACTATTGAAAACCCTTGTTTTGACTCTTCTTGCACCCCATTTGGCCAATAATTGAGTAAAATATCGGCGTTTTAAGTTTTTGCCCAATTCTGTTGTTAATAATCCTACAATTCAACCCAAACCCATCATGTGCACTCCGAACGTGGAAACATCGCACAAACCTCGTGTTGAGGTGGTAAATCCCCTCTGCAGACAGAGGCAATCCCACTAGCCTAGATCGGGTCTAGCAACAATCAGGTCACACAATGACGTTGGTTCCTAGTTACAAAAAGAAAAAAATCTTGACGAGTAGCCTACCTCAAATCCTACGCAATCGTTGCTGAAGAAAAGATGATGTTTCCCATTCCTCGCTTGAAAGATCATGATCCTTCCATTTGACACGTCCGAACACCTGTACACATGCAAGGAAACAATGACATACAACATAAAATCTAGAGCATGTAACTATACATCAGTTAGAGAGGATATAATTCATTGCATTACATAAAGAAATGAACACATGAATGGAACCAAAATCAGAGTCGCTTATATTATAAATGAAAAAATGGAGATTACAACCAAATGCTCTAATGCTATCATCTTCCTTCGGCGGATCTGACAGCGGATCGTGTCTCAACAAAGCCTTTCAGGAATCCAAACGAAGCTCTCTCTCTCTCTTCAACTTGGCTCTCAATAGTTGCCGACTATAGTTTCCTTCCTACAAGTTCAGCTCCCAAGCATTCAACTATTCAACTAGCTTGGAAATGGAAAGGGTAAGCTTTTATAGATGGAGGAAGGGAAGTTGGGATCCCTATAATCATGGGATAGGCCCTATCTCTTAGGAAGGTTCCATGAGAGGTGGAAAACCACTTCCTATAGATGGAGATCCGGAGCCAAACAACTAAACTTCCTTTGATGATTCATTCTGGAGTTTGTTAGAACCAAACTTCCACCATTTATTTTTTAAAAACATTCGTTAATGTTCTTGGCACGAGTGAGACACAGGAACAGTGCACCAATTGGTGCACCCTCTAGTGTGGATTTCCCCCATTGACGTGAGGGATGAACTGTCTAGTCACGCCATGGCTAAAACACCTGTTTTAGGGTTTTTCAGAGGAAATGTTCTTCAGGAGAATGTTTTTCCTTATGCAAGAGGATTCCACGATGGTGGTTTCAAGTCATTTTACTATTCACAGGTCATGGGAATAGTCGTCCAATGTGTGGGATGAGTGATTGTAGGGA
Source organism: Pinus albicaulis (assembly GCA_034641835.2). Taxonomy (NCBI): domain Eukaryota; kingdom Viridiplantae; phylum Streptophyta; class Pinopsida; order Pinales; family Pinaceae; genus Pinus; species Pinus albicaulis. The sequence continues at coordinate 399,854,565 of CM076577.1, read as the reverse complement.
TGGTGACAAAATATTGTGTAACAGATGCCCCCTAAAGCATGAGGTCTGAGAGAGAGGGAGGGGTGAAATGCTTTATGAGAATGTGCTCAACTGAAAACACTACCATCAGAAGACCTACAAATATAGGTACAAACTGATATCTCTAATACATGATATGTGGTATGAGCGCAGCCATCCATAATAGAGTGTACAATAACTAGGATCCAAGGTATGGACATAGCCATCAAAGAAGGATCAACAAGTAGACTCGGGTATGGTATCAGCCATGCAATCAAATGAGTCATATAACTAATATTGATAATTCACAAAGAATCCACAGCCTGGATTTCATCAGACAAAACCTAGGGTCTTCTGCTCCATCTTGACCCGAACAAAGTACAAGTCCGATCATGTGAATAAGTGAGCTGAAGTTGAACATGCAAGAACATTGTCTGATTACCAGCCAATAATGAAAGCCGCTAACAGACGTGAGAGAAACCACTAATAATGATGATGGCCCTCAAGGTACATGAGGTACAATCCATGAAATGTGAACAGTGAGCTGGTCTCGAACACCCGCAGAATCATCCGATCGAAGGCCAATAATCAAAACCTTGTGTTGAATGCGAAGAACCTACCATTGAGGCATGCAGGCTCCAAGGTCCTTGAAGCGAGTCTCTAGATCATCTTCCTGGATAATGAGATAAAGTCGATAGGAAGTGACCTTGATTGAAGATGGGCCATAGTGTTTCCCACATCATCGACACAAGACAGAGGAACATGATGTTTGTGAATATAGATCAGTAGAGAATCAGAGGGAGGTTGAAAACTGCAGAGGCCAACTTCTCTTGAACATATCAGCGACACAAAATTGGATTTGGCAGTATTTGACATCAAAGGATCTGAGGTCATGGCGATGTGGCAAAGAATAGATGAGCAGTCAAAAGAGATTACCCAAATCCACAGAGGAAAGCAGATAATGAGATGGGACGTCCCCAACCCGACACGAATGCAGACAAGTGCCATATTAAAGAGTGACATACTGCCGACATGACTGTAATACTATTTCCATTTCCCCCCACCATTTATGGCGAGTACCCCAATTATTTTTGAAAAGAAGCTTGAAGGGGATAGCATATGCTTGCGATATAAGTTTGTCCTTCGGAAAAATACATCCTAGTACATTTAACGAGCCCTAGGAAGGAGGAACTGGAGTAACATCATTACGACGGAGTCAGATGTCATCAGGTTTTAACGATTCTGAAAAAGTAAGAACTCAACGTCTTTTCATGTTTAGAGAGTTTGAAAAGATAGTAGAAAAGAAAACTCCAGCACTCCCTTTTCATAGATTGTCTCACAGATCCGAAAAGGTAGAAAACTATGTCTGTGAGAACCTCCTAGTCATGATAGGCTAGGGTATTCCTTTTTCATAAATAATCTATCCCAGCCTGAAAAAGGGGTAAACGTATACTGGGTAGATATCACTTCACAAGCAATTTAACTAGTTCAAAACGACAAGCAACTTGGCAATATTTTTAGTTTTCAAGAGTCAGAAAAGAGCTGAAATATGACTCCTCCTGGAGGAACAAGTGGTATAAAGGGTAGAAACTGGATCCGGTAATGGTGGAACTACTCAGAACATGATAAAATTCAAGAGGTTGGCTAACAATACCATTCATCACATTGGTTCCTCAGGATTGGGTAAAACAATTAAGTGAAGGTGTATGATTGGCCAAGCAAATGGGGATGATGGAATGAGAAAACCAAGGTTCATCTGACAAAATAGGCTGATAAAATGGAAATCACGAGAGGTAAAATTGGAAAGGTTTCATTTTTACACAAGCTTGAAATCAGGAAACTCTATTTGAAGTTGGTTTCATTTTTACACAAGCTTGAAACAAAGATAAACTATGCTTGAAAACTATTTCATTTTTACACAAGCTTGAAACAGAAACAAAATATGCTTGAAAAATTTAAGCATGCCCCCAGCATGGTGACTCAATTCAATGTACATGCCCCCCAAGCTTCAATCCATATGAAAGGAAGATGGAGTGAAGGTTCAAATTACGAGATCAAGAGAAAGACTCGACTGGGATTTTACGAGATTATATCAAGGACTTGAATTGAACAGGAAAGTGTTTCATTGTTTTAACGAGGTTGACACATTAAAATAACTATCCTCATATGAACTTCTTTCATTTTTTAACAAGGTTGATAGAGAAGACAAACTATCCTTGGAACACCTTGTTTCATTTTTTAACGAGCTTGACACAAGAAAACGAACTCTGCTTCGACGAGCTTGTTTCATTTTTTAAGGAGCTTGACATAAGAAAATAAAATCTGCTCCGAAGACCTTGTTTCATGGTTTAAGGAGCTTGACACAAAGATAACAAACTATTATCTGACAGACCTCATCATAATGAACAAAAAGTCATCGCTTCCAAGAGTTGCTCGTCCAATGGAAGGAAAACATCTTGGAAGTCTGGACCCAATGCCCCCAGTACACGATGTATGATGGCACTATCATTGAATACGGGCATAGGAAAAGTAGCCACATAATTTACATGCGGTAGGGATGACACAACCGGTGGATAAAAAGGTCGCAGGGATGATGGTGGACTAGCTGCCATATTCAGACCAAAGAATGCAAGCTGATCGATGGTCACGATCTGACCTTGGTGCGGAAAACACATCACAAGAAAGAGGGAGGAGAGAAGCGCTCCCATGGCATAAGTATAATCGTAGCCCAGGAGTAAATTAAAGTCCAAGGGGCCAGGAACAACCATCACGTCCATATGGATAGTTTTCCCTCCCAAAGTAACAAGTAACTTCGGAAGGATCCCTAATGGTTGAATAGTTCCTCTGTTAAAAGCCAACAAATTTTGCGTAATAGGCACAAGGGGCAGCAAAACGAAAGCTTGCCAAGTAGTTGAGGATAAAATACTAAGAGACGTGCCTTCATCTATAATGGTATTGGGTACAACCAAATGGGAGGCCTGTACCGTGATCTCAAAGGGCACATAAGAAGGAAGGCGATAACCTGCGAATCAACCCCAATCGAAGGAAGTGACCAAACTACTTGGAGGGAAGCAGCATCCTCCACAACCTCCATCATGGAGGTAGAAGGAGTATCCTCCGAGACTTATATCATGGGAGGTGGAGGAGCAGCTTCCTAAGGTATAGGGACAGGAGAATATTTCTCCAAGTCCGAGGAATCTGAAGAAACAAGAAGAACTTGAGGGATATGAGATCCACTCTCGACAAAAAAGGCCTAGCGCACCGCAGATGGGGCTAGTTCAACCGATCCCACAACCAATGGTTGTTTAGGGATGGATTTGTGAATTGGAATTTCCGGGGGAGTGGGATCGACCAAGGGTGACTCTTGACTGATCGTTGAATGAATTGGTGAAGGACTCACGGAAATTTTTTTGTAACCAGCCAGAAGGCACGGTGCAGAAACAATCGAGTTGTCCAAAAATCTCTTGGATTCATCCATATACAGACAAATTTGAATGGCATGGTGCCCTTCACACAACTTACATGGATTGGTGAGCTTACCCTGTGTTAGGTAAACTTGACTCAGGATAGAATCAAAGTTGACCAGGGTAAATAGTAGTGGTTTTGGGACACATGGTATTGCATGTAATGGAGCCTATAAAAGGTTGGGAATACTTCATTGTAATGCAAGGCCTGGAGATGAGCGATGAAGGCTCACTTGGCTGGATTGGCCATGGTTTTGGCCAATGGTTAATGAAATTTCATTGGCTGGGTTTTTCCCGGTTAAACATTGTGTTTATGGTTATGATTTATTGTTGGGTTCTTTATGTGTATTTCTCTCAGTAAAATATTTATTATTTCTGCCGTAAAATCCTAACAACTGGTATCAGAGCCGAAGGTCTATTTGGCTAATAAAATTGCAGGAAAGAAGGGTTTCTGGTTCAAGTGGGAGCAATGGCGGAAGATGGTAAATTTAGGGTCGAGAAATTTAATGGCCAAAACTTTCCACTGTGGAAGATGCAGATGGAAGATTATCTGTATAAGAAAGATCTGTACCTACCATTGAGTGGAAAAGCAAAGAATTCGGTGGCCATGACAGACACAGAATCTAAAATTCTTGATAGAATGGCACTCATAACAGTAGGGTTGTGCCTTGCAGCGTCATTCGCCTTCAATATTTCAAAGGAAACAACAACAGAGGGTTTGATGCAGACGTTGGCGAAACTATATTAAAAACCCTCAGCCTCAGACAAGGTATTTCTTATGAAACGACTATTTAATATGAAGATGTTGGAAGGTGGATCTGTTGCAGACCATTTAAATGAATTTAATACAGTTACCAGTCAGTTAAGTTCTATAGGGGTAAACTTTGATGATGAAGTTAGAGCTCTGTTATTCTTGTGCTCATTGCCAGAGAGTTGGAATGGTTTAGTAATGGCCATTAGTAACACTGTCTCTAGATCTAGTACTTTAAAGTTTGATGATGTTGTTGGTGTTATCCTTAGCGAGGAAATGTGACGGAAAAGCTCCGGTGAGACATCAGGTAATGATTTGAGTGCATAGTCTAGGGGAAGAAGAATGGAAAAAAGAAAGAGCTCGGGATATCACAGTAAATAAAGGGAAGGCAGATCCAAGTCCATATCGGGGATAATGTGCTGGAATTGCGAAAAGAAAGGACACCTAAAGAAAGACTATAGATCTTGGAAGGGAAAAGAAGGAGATGCACAACAAGAAAAAAATCATGAAGCAAATGTGACAGGTGATGTGTTACAAGATGATTTGATTCTTTCTTTCGAAAATGTTATTGATTCTTGGGTTGTACATTCAGGGGCTTCATTCCATGCCACACCTGATAAGAAATATTTCATGACTATGTTCAAGGAAATTTTGGACAAGTTCGTTTGGGTGATGATAAACCTTGTAAAATTGTTGGAATGGGTAAAGTTATTGTAAAACAACAGAATGAAAACCAATGGCTACTAAAGGAGGTACGACATGTTCCAGATCTGAAGAAAAATCTGATTTCAATAGGGCAGTTAGGCAGTGAAGGTTTTGTGACAACTTTTACAGATAAAACTTAGAAGGTCACCAAAGGAGCGCTGGTAATAGCAAAGGGTGAAAAGGTTGGTACATTGTATTTATGCAATGGTATTTCAAACTCTATTAATGCTTTAACTTCCAAAGGAGCAGATGTAGGATTATGGCATCATAGGCTCGGACACATGAGTGAGAAGGGAATGAATATTCTTGACTCAGGGAATTTTTTTGCCAGGTTTGAAGAATGTTGATTTGGATTTCTGTGAAAATTGCATTTATGGAAAACAAAAGAGAGTTAGATTTATCAGAGTTGGGAAAGAAAAGAAGAGAGAAAAATTGGAGCTTGTGCATACAGATGTATGGGGACCTGCTCAGGTATCATCTCTCGGTGGCTCTCGCTAGTATGTTACATTTATTGATGATGCAACTAGAAAAACTTGGATTTATTGTATTCAGAATAAATCTGATGTATTTGATACTTTCAAGAAATGAAAATCTTTGGTTGAGATTGAGACAGGAAAGAAGTTGAAGAGTCTCAGGTCAGACAATGGAGGTGAATATTGTAGCAAATATTTTGATAGGTACTATTTAGAGCATGGAATTCATAGAGAGAAGACAATTCCAAGAATGCCACAAGAAAATGGTGTGTCAGAAAGAATGAACAGAACAATCATGGAGCGTGAAAGGTGCATGAGATTGCATGTAGGATTGCCTTTAGAATTTTGGGCAGATGCTATAGATACTGTTGTTTATCTAATAAACAGAGCACCTTCAAGTTCCTTGGATGGTGGTATTCCATAGGAAGCATGGAAAGGTAAAAAGGTAAACTACTCTTTTTTAAAGCCTTTTGGTTGTGAGGCCTTTTTCCATATTAATAAAGAAAATAGAACAAAGCTTGAGGAAAAATCAAAGAAATGTACCTTTATTGGATATGGTGTTAATGATTTTGGTTATCGCTTATATGATTATGAAAATCAAAAAATCATTAGGAGCAGAGATGTAATATTCAATGAAAATGTCTTGTATAAGAATCAGTTGCAGGAAAAGAAACAGGAAAAAGAAAGCAAGGAATACACGGTTCTTGATGAGATAACTGAAAAAGTAAAGGAGCCTAAAAATAATAATAATCAACAACCACAGTAGCAGAAACCCCCACAACAGCAACAGGCACCTCAAACACCTGAAAGTGGTGTTAGAAGATCTACCAGGATAAGTAGACCCCCTGAACGATAATTTCTTTCATTATATTATTTATTGTTGACTGGTTCTGGTGAACCTGAATGTTATGAAGAAGCAATGTAGGTTGAAAGAAAGAAGAGGTGGGAGCTAGCCATGGAAGAAGATATGGAGTCCTTAATGCATAACAAGACTTGGGACTTAGTCAGGTTACCTGCAGGTAAAACTACATTGCAGAATAAATGGGTTTACAAACTGAAGGAAGATGGAGGAAAACGGAGGTACAAAGCTAGACTTGTGGTGAAGGGGTTTGCACAGAAGAAAGGTATTGATTTTGATGAAATATTTTCTCCTGTTGTTAAGATGAATTCAATCAGAACTATTTTAATTCTTGTAGCAGCGGAAGATTTACATCTTGAACAGTTAGATGTAAAGACAACATTTCTCCATGGAGATTTGGAGGAAGAGATATACATGCAGCAACTAGAAGGATATGAGGTAAAAAGGAAAGAAAAATTGGTGTGCAGGTTAAAGAAGAGCTTGTATGGTTTAAAACAGGCTCCAAGGCAGTGGTATCTAAAATTTGACAAGTTTATGTCTGAACAAGGTTATACTAGATGTCACTCTGATCATTGTGTTTATCTAAAAAGGAAAAATGATGGCAGCTATATTATATTGTTATTGTATGTAGATGACATGCTTGTTGCGGGATCTAACATGCAGGAAATAAATGTGCTCAAAAGAAAATTGGAAAATTCATTTGCAATGAAGGATTTGGGAGCTGCAAAACAAATCCTTGGTATGAGGATAACTAGAGACAGGAAAAATCGCAAATTAACACTGTCTCATAATGAGTACATAGAGAAGGTGTTGAAAAGATTTAATATGCAGAATGAAAAACTAGTTAGTACACCTTTTGCTAGCCATTTCAAACTTAGTAAGGAGATGTGCCCAAAGACCCAAGAAGACACGGATTATATGTCTAAAGTTCCATATGCATCAGCAGTCGGAAGCTTAATGTATGCAATGGTCTGCACAAGGCCTGATATTGCACATGCAGTGGGAGTTGTAAGCAAGTACATGAATAATCCAGGGAAAGAGCATTGGATGGCAGTAAAATGGATTCTCGGATATTTGAGAGGTACCACAAATCAAGCATTATGCTTTGGTGGTTCAAACATTGCTCTACAGGGATATGTTGATGCAGATATGGCAGGTGATAGAGATAACATGAGGAGCACTACAAGATATGTATTTACTGTAGGTGGAACAACTGTTAGTTGGGTTTCAAAATCCAAAGTGTTGTTGCACTTTCAACAATAGAAGCCGAGTATGTTGCTGCTACAGAGGCTAGTAAAGAAATGATTTGGTTACAAAGGTTTATGGATGAATTGGGTAAGAAGCATGATATGGGCACACTATACAGTGATAGCCAAAGTGCTATTCATCTTGCAAAGAACTCAGCGTTTCATTCCAGGACTAAACACATACATCTCAAGTACCATTTCATACGGTCAGTATTAGAAGATGGAGAGTTGAAGATGGAAAAGATACACACTAGCCAGAATCCTGCAGATATGCTAACAAAAGTTGTAACCAGGGAGAAACTGAGAATGTGATCAGTTTCAATTGGTCTTCAAGGATGACGATGAAGATGAGGAACAACCAGGTCCAAAGAGGAGTCATTGTCTAGCAAATGAAGCAGAGGTGGAGTTGCTACAATCAGTCTCCAAGTGGGAGATTGTTGGGTGTGAAGCCTAATTATCTTGTTTACTTTGTATCACAGCATTTGACCCCTGTACCTTAAAAGGGGCGGAAATTCCGCTCGTAATTAATCACTGCCATGGGGGGTCTCGGGGGTGGCGACAGCGCTTTTTGGAGCCCCTCCCTAGCGGGGGTTTTCGGGGGCAGCGTCCCCGAAGCTAAAAAGAAATGTAAAATTTCCTTGTAAAAGTATAGTAATTTCTAGTCAATCTGGGCCGTTCATAGGTGGATGATCTGACGGTAGAAGTTATGTTTAGATTAGGTTTATTTTTTGCCCTAGAAGGGATCGACCAAGGGTGACTCTTGACTGATCGTTGAATCAATTGGTGAAGGACTCAAAGAAATATTTTTGTAACCAGCCAGAAGGCACGGTGCAGAAACAATCGAGTTGTCCAAAACTCTCTTGGATTCATCCATATAGGGAAAAAGGTGAATGGCATGATGCCCGTCACACAACTTATATGGATTGGTGAGCTTACCTTGAATCTTAGGAGCTTTACCAACAATAGCTAAAGACATGCCCCTAACCTAACTCCCGGAAGCTAAAGGAAACAATGGATGACCGTTGGACCATAATTCGGGCACCTTGGAATGTCAGGGAAATCTTGAAGAAGATGGTTTCCCTGGCACAAAATGCAAGGGAACTTAAATTTCCATGGATGGTTGGAAGGTTTATCAAGAGCGGACGTTTTAGAAGCAGTAGTTGTAGCCTTAGCCTCTCCCTTATCATACTTCTTCTTCTTAGTCTTCTTCTTCTTCTTCTTAGCCACCTGGTTACTCAAATCGAGACTTTCACTAGGAGAATTAGAAGAGGAGGACGCAGAAACAAGTAAAGAAGGGGAGAGGTCCACCTTGGAAACAACATGGCATTGTTCAGGCGGAGGAACTGATTGAACAGTGGCCAAGACATTCGGGACTATAGAGGTTAAAACCAACCAAATAGGAAACCCAAAAATTAACCTAGGAATGGACAAAGTTTCCATATAAGGAGCACCAACATTTCCAAAAGGAGGAAAAGGACTAGGATTCCCATCAGAGGGGTTTCCTTGGTTGGTGGACTCTGGAAAATTTTCCATCGGAAATTACCTTAAAATAAAACAATAAGGACAAAAATTCTAACCGGGAATATTTCGTGGGCGATTAATTTTTTAAAACACTAAAACTAGACTTTGTTGTTTCATATTTTAAGAGTCAAAAAACAAGGAAAAGGTGACTCTATCGCTTTCAGGTTGGGCATGAGCTTGAAAGGACAAGAGCTCGATGATATTTTCAAATTTATGGAGTCAGTAAAGATCGAAAATGGTTGCTCTGGTAATCTAGGTAAATGGGTGTACCAGATATCTGTGAACTACCATATACACCTTGGTAAAAATGAAAGAGAAATCAACCGAGGACTTGACATACGTGTAGGTAATCTCCCCGAATGTTGTGTCCGGTGTATCACGGGTAAAAGGCGGCGAACTTGGCTTCCTATAGATAAATGATTTCAAAATAATGGGCTCTCCCTTTATATACACGAAGGTACGGGGAGCACAAGTCCGTAGTAGCGCTGTCTGTAGCCAGATGGCAAGCGACAACTACTAGGTTTAATGACACCAGAACACATCACTAGCCTAGACCTCTAAAAATGTTTCATTAGGTTTCAATGCTGCCTCGGGTTAATTCAGTAAATTTTAAAGTTGATCTTCAATTTACGTTTCAATTTCAGGCCCTATCGAATGTTGGATCTCATCAATCCCTGAATGCAGCTATATGAGAAAAGAAATCTTTCAATTCGATTAATGCTATATAGTCAAGAGAGGAATCTCTAACAATGATGTAGCAAAAAAAAATAATACAAACGAAATTCCTCTAAACTAGCTGACTTTCACTATCCAAAAGTAATCTAAAACATTCAACGATGCGAATTATGTGATGTAATCTATGCAAAATTATCTTTTTGAAAACTATGCAGTTGTAATCTATGCACAATTTCCTTTTTCTTTTGAAATGATAAGAATGCACTCAATGCATTTTTCGATGAAATGAGAATCTACTTAATGCATGATTTTAATGAAAGAGAATGCACTCAATGCGTTTTTTATCTTTCAATCATTAAACAATGTAATCTAAGTTCAATGATGGATCTCAAAAAATACTCTTCAATGCAACGTGATCTAATGCATTTTAACTAAAAGAAAACTATGAGATGAAAACTAAATGAACGGAAATTTCCTTAATGAAAGGATGAATTCAAAATGGATGCAAACAAACACTAAGAATGTGATCGTTGTTTTAAACACTTTGTAACAAAATTCCTCAAAAGGCTAGAAGACATATGAGGTCAAACACAAAGAGGACTTCCAAATCATGAGATCAAAACAAGGCATTCATTCCCTTTTACATCAAGAAATCATGGAAATAAGTCATTTCAACTGAACAATGAGCAATGTAATATATGCTCACACAGAGAAAAGACCGGAAGGGAAAGACACACTGGTGAAGGATTTAGGGAAAAAATCTGAATTTTCACACATCCTGAAATTGGCACAACTTTTTTGGGTGAAACTAGCGCCAACTGGCATGACTTGCTCACTGAAAACTAGCGCCAATGGCCAATTGGCGCAGGTTGCTAACTGAAAAAAAAGTGACAACGCCTGAAAATGAAAAAACAAAGAATTTATCCCAACCAAGACCAAACTTACCACTTCAAGAAAAATCTAAAAATAACCCAGAAGAAAAAGTACTGACCAAAAAAAATTCCTGAAGAAGGGAAAACCCTAGCACCTACATGAAATGGTGCGACTGTCTAGCTATAATGCGCACTAAATAGGGGATGGTGTGGGTGATGAACTGGAAACCTATGCCAATGGGTGCAACTGTCATGGTGGAAACTGTGCCAATCAAGCCAACCATGAAAAGATGAAAATTTCGGAAAAGCAGAGGTTATATTTGATCCTCTGGGGCTGAATAGAGGTCTAAGACCAAGGAAGGTGAACGAGAAAAGTAGACTACTCAATCAAAAGCCAAAAAAAAACCCAATGGAGAAAGGACTAACTCCCACTGATCCCTAGTGGAGTCGCCAGTTGTTGAGGCGGTAAATCCCCTCCACGGATAGAGGCGATCCCACTAACCCAAATCGGGTCTAGCAACAAACAAGTCTCGTAATGATGTTGGTTCCTAGTTACAAAAAAGACAAAAATAGTGACGAGCAGCCTACCTTAAATCCTACGCAGTCGTCATTGAAGAAAAGATTATGTTTCTCGTTCCTCGCTTGACAGATCACGATCCTTCCATTCGACATGTTCAAACACCTGTACACATGTAAGGAAACAACGACATACAATGTAAAATCTAGACCATGTAACTAGACATCAGTCAGAGAGGATATAGTTCATTGCATTACATAAAGAAATGAACACATGAATGGAACCAAAATCAGAGTCGCTTATATTATAAATGAAAAAAGGGAGATTACAACTAAACTCTCTGATGATATGATCTTCCTTCGACGGAGATGACAATGGAGTGTGTCTCAACAAAGCCTGTCGAGAATCCAGATGAGGCTCTCTCTCTTCGACTTGGCTCTCAATAGTTGCCAACTATAGTTTCCTTCCTACAAGTTCAGCTCCCAAGTGTTCAGCTATTCAACTAGCTTGGAAATGGAAAGGGCAATCTTTCATAGATGGAGGAAGGGAAGTTGGGATATCTATAATCATGGGATAGGTCCTATCTCTTAGGAAGGTTCCATGAGAGGTGGAAAACCACTTCCTATACATGGAGATCCGGAGCCAAACCACTAAACTTCCTTTGATGATTCATTCTGAAGTTTGTTAGAACCAAAATTCCACTATTTATTTTTTAAAAACATTCCTTAATGGGCTTGGAGTGAGTGAGACACAGGTACAGTGCGCCAATTGGCGCACCCTTTAGTGTGGATCTCCCCCATTGGTGCGAGGGATGAACTAACTAGTTGCACCAAGGCTAAACACCTGTTTTTAGGGTTTTTTAGAGGAAATGTTCTTCAGGAGAATTTTTTCCTTATGCAAGAGGATGCCATGAAGGTGGTTTCAAGTCATTTAACTATTCACAGGTCATGGGAATAGTCCTCCAATGTGTGGGACAAGGGATTGTAGGGACGGTGAAAAAATACTGTGTAACACCTGGCCTTCCCAATCAACAGTCGAAATTGTAGGACCCTTAAAACCACCTCGAGTTCCTCCACTCCCGTGGTCATATGACACCATGTGCCTTAGGGCTTAGGCAAAGCTTTCCCCAAACACACATGTGTTAACCTTTAAATACATGTTTGGGACTATAGTTAATAAGATGTAATGGGTAGGCATATTGGTAAAGCGCTTTGTTTCTAATTTAAATTTTGCTGGTTCAACTCATGTGGAGGCTTTTTGACCTCACAAAAATTTAGGTCCCCCATGAGGAGGCCATAGGTAACCAATGGTTGGTCCACGTGTCACTCCCACATTCGACCACCACAGCAAAGCGATTAACCATTGAAAAAAAACCATGATTTCAACCAATCAATAGATTCCAAGTGTGAGCCATCGATTAGAAAGAGAAGAACTAATCAAAATATCCAAGCCATGGCCTGGGTAGCTTACAAACTGCTAACTAGGCATCCCTAAAACTCAAAAATTATTATTTTTAGTTCTTTCACAAAATGACCAGAACACAATTTCGGGAGCATACGAAGTCATATTTTAGTGAAACATATTGCGTTGGATTCAAAGCGATGAGATCTATGCCTTGGCACTAGTTTCAAGTTGATACAAGAATCTTGAATTTCGAGCATTTTCTTGATTGAAGGGATCATGGACATGGATGGAGCACTCGAGAAAAAGGAAAAACTGGTTATAGGCTTAGACCTTCATAAAAACTTGCAAATATTAAAAACGTAACTATGATAATTGACAAACCACCATCCTATTCTGATGGCAGGCTACCTTGCCTAAACCCACATAATCCACAATCTATGCATATAAAATTGTATTCCCATCTAAAACCCAAATTGGTCCTCAATTTCGAAATTTGGGCAATCTTAATTAATATAGACCGAAGCTTCTTTCTGATGGTTCAAACCATAGCACAATCTCACGACACATATAAAATTCTCTTCTAAGAGAAAACTAACCAAAACCTTATATCTAAGGTTCTTCTTTCATTTAATCCCCATATGAAGAATTCTTTACATTTAATATATGATTATGAAACCATATGTAGGAACCCACTTAATCCAAGGTCTCCACCTTTAATTCATTTCCAAATGAAAGCACCTTTTGAATAGTCTTTGGATTAATTAACTCTCAGAATTGTGTTTGTAACTTAGGCTTTATAATTAGATCCAATGGTTATAATAATCTGTTATGTCAACTTTAATTCTAAGGCTTATAAACCAATCAACCAAAGAATTATCCTTGACCACAACTTCATTTCACATTTTAATAAAATCTAGTTGGCCCACCATTCACTTCAACAAACATTAGAACTATTCGATCCATGACATTTATACTATTCAAAAGACCATTCTCGTCTCACATAAATTCAACATACCTTCGTTATCATCCGCACAACTTTAGGATGCGAAAGTTGTTGGATCTCAGCTGATCCAAATCAGACATAAATCACATTTATTTTCTCTCCAGGCTTTAAGAGAAAAAATTATGTGAAATAGATGGTATTTGAATACCACTAAATGCCACGCATCACATTTAGAATGCTATCGCATGTTTTTTTAGATTCCGCTTACCATTTTTAAGGAGTGTGAAACTGCCGGTTTAATCTTTCAACCGGCCTTTACTGTTTCAATAGTTCTGGTTTTGTTTCAACTTAATTCCTTCCAACGCATTCACTGACTGTTTACTGGTTCACTACCATCGATTCTACCTTCTGTTGACTCTATTGTGTTATCAACATTACATTAAATAGATCGAAACATCGCTCTTCATTGAAGATCCCCTTCATATCTTCATTTCAGCCCCATTCTACATTGGTTGCTCAACACTGCAATTTAACTCTGCAATTCGCACAGATTTTTAAATAAACCTATGTGTCCTTCATTAAATTCATTCTCTGCATTTAAGATTCCTCTACACACTAGCAGATCCGCCCTTACATATAATTTCTTCCTCAATCTCTGTTTTGACTAACGCCCCACATGATTTTATCATGATAAATAAATGGAAATTGATCCAAATTGGGTCTGACAATTACCAATTGGTCTGATACTACATTGATTACCTCTTATCCGTAAGTATTCATGAAGCACCTTTCACTATTACTGTATGTTGAATCCGCTCCACTGTTTTCAGTTGTAGCAAACCCCACGATGTTCCGATCTTCTACACTTTCAATTCAACAGTTTTTTGGTAACACAATCAAGTAAACCAAGTTTTCATCCATCTTCAGAAGTGCTTCCCATCAAAGTACATAATAAAATGTAGATTCCATATTAATTGATACCAAAATCAATATACTCAAAGGTTATAATACAGTTCAACTTTCTTCAGGAGGATGGATCCTTTCAGTGATCGATCTTTCTCAGATGCTATGTATGCAAACTCATATCAATCCTCTATTTCACACAGAGTTTAATTCAACAATATCCATATAATGCTGAAAAAAATCCTTTTATATAAACAACTAAATTTACTTACAAACCTCTTCTTTGACCATATCTTCAATTTTATGGCCCTTCTACTCTCACTACTCTACCTCTGCACACCTCTCTTCTATCTGCTCGTAGGCTTACATTTATACAAATTAAAATGAATCAATTCAATTCCTTAATAGCTCAATAAAACTCTTAAAATTCCCAAATCCTAAATTTAGCTTAAATCCCTATATTTACTGAAACTAACTCTTCACATTCCTAACAAATCAACTTCCCCTCATGTTCTCCAATTATTTGAGAACATTTACAATTCCTCACTATTTTATTCAAAATACTAATAATTGCATGAGAATTCAGAAACATAAAACCCCCCTATGTCTTGTAAAAATAAAAACTATTTCTTGAGCCTAATGCCCCTGCATCAGACTCCCAAGGTTAAAATTGATCATGGTCTCTTGATCATGTGGTTTTGATTTATTGCCTCCTGTGTCCCATACTTTGTTTTGTTGTTGTCCATCAGCTGCATTATTCCTCAACTGCACACTTCCAGGTTTCCATACTTTGTTCTGCAACTTGCCTCCAACTATGCCTTCACATTCTGATCTTGGTTTTCCTTTTCCAAAATTTCTCTGCTTTATTGTTGTTGTCTGTTTCTTCTAAGACACCTTCATCATCAATCTTCTGATGCTTTCAATTTCTATGTCCAGCCTTTCTTTTTTCTAGAAATTTCTTCGCCTTTTCTTGCCGCCTTCAATTTATGTTGCTACCAACACTGCTGCTATTGCTATCTTCAAGAATTTTGCTACTGCCCTTGTGGCTATTTCCTCCATTATTTCTGTAAATATTTCCCTCATGGATGTTGCTGCCACTGCCAATGTTTTTGCCTCCCAAACTTCCTAGATATCTCTTAAGATATCTCCCTCTGCAACATTCTTTTATTCATCACCTACAAATTTACTTAAAAAAAGTAAATTATCCTTAAATTATCTAACTTCCGTAACATAATCATCCATTTCTCCTTGTGTACTAGTAAGCATGATTAGATTCTGCAAACTAGTATCTGCCCCTATTCTTTCCACAACTTCAAGCATTTTCACTCTAGTGTCTGTAATTTCATTCTCTTCTCTAAATGTTTTCAGCAAATAATTCAGCCATCTATTCTCAAGCATTCCACCAATATGCTGCAAACTTGGTTCAGCATATTCTTCTTCTTATTCCTTGAAAATATTCAGTAATTGTCCTCCACCATCTTGATTGCTTCTGGCAATCAAATCAAGTTCTTCAAATTTTGCATTTTCATCTTCTATCATAATAGAATTATGATTTTCCATCATTGTATCAGTTCCAAAAGTCTATCTTCCAGTCTTCTCTTGGCTATTCATACAAGCCAACTCTTCCTTGTCATCAATATTAATAACAAGTTCATTGACATGAGACATTATTGCCTCACCTTCCTTCTTCTGCAATAGTTCATCTGTATCCAAGACAACTCCAAAAGATGGATTTTCTTCTGCAATACCTGTCAACACAGCCAACTTGTCAATTTTAAAATCACAAGACCTAATGGTCTCAATTGATGATCCAGTCACCAATTATTCTTTTTGCAGTTCTAAGTCTCTTCCAAGACCGAGAAAGTCTTCATTGTCTTCATTCCCTTGTATCTTCACATTGTGCAATCCCCAATTTTGAAATTGAGGTTCTCCTTTCTGCATTAAGCCCTGTTTATTCAGCATAATCTCCAGAAATCCAATTTCTTCATTCCATGGATTAAAATCTTCCACAGAATTCTCCTCCTCTTTTATTTGACTGTCCAATGGTGTCAAATTTTCTTGAGCATCAACAAAATCTACGTCCATAAAAAAAATTAAAAAAAAACTCAGAAGACCTCAGTGCCTTTCTTTCCTCTATTGTAGCCTCTCTCAGAGCCTCTTCTATCTCTTCTATGACTATCAGTAGTCATCCTTTTCTCCATCATGAGTTCCTCACTCATCAGCTGCACCAAGCCTCTACAACAACAACTTCTCCTACTACCACTTACCTCACCAATCCTTTCCTCCGGATCTAGTCTTTTGGCAAGTACTGGTCCCCTATCTACTAGAACCTTCTAAGCACTCTCTTCTGCTCTCTCTAGGTTTCACTCTGGAAATTTTCAAGAACACATATTTTCTTCTTTCATCCAACCTCTGTTGGGAATTCTCCAGGTTCTGCCACACTTCCTTCTTCACTTTAGAATCCTCTGCTGGACTCTTTAATCACTGCTCTCAAAGCTGTGATCTTCTTTTGATGATATTTCTTCAATTGCCTACAATCTGAATTCTGCAAAAAATTCTTCAAACCAGAGTTAAACACTGCTCATAAACTCACCTTCAAGATTTTGTATAACCTTTCTTCTCCTTTCACCTGCACTACATCTCTGTATGCTGCAAGTTTTATCGGTTCCAAAATCTGATATCTCTTATCATACATGCAATTAATTCAAAAACTTGAACCTTCAAAGAGATCTATTCCAGCTCTGATACCACTTGATGGCAGGCTACCTTGCCTAAACCCACATACTTCACGATCTATGCATATAAAATTGCATTCCCATTTAAAACCCAAATTGGTCCTCAATTTCAAAATTTGGGTAATCTTAATTAATATAGACGGAAGCTTCTTTCCGATGGTTCAAACCATGGCATAATCTCACAACGCATATAAAATGCTCTTCTATGCGAAAACTAACAAAAACCTTATATCTAAGGTTTTTCTTTGATTTAATCCCCATATGAAGAATTCTTTACATTTAATATATGATTATGAAACCATATGTAGGAACCCACTTAATCCAAGGTCTCCACCTTTAATTCATTTCCAAATGAAAGCACCTTTTCAATAGTCTTTGGATTAATTAACTCTTGGCATTGTGTTCGTAACTTAGGCTTTATAAATTAGATCCAATGGTTATAATAATCTATTCTGTCAACTTTAATTCTGAGGCTTATAAACCAATAAACCAAATAATTATCCACGACCACAACTTCATTTCACATTTTTATAAAAGCTAGTTGGCCCACCATTCACTTCAAAAAACATTAGAAATATTCGATCCATGAAATTTATACTATTCAAAATACCATTCTCGTCTCACAAAAATTCAGCATACCCTTGTTATCATCTGCACAAATTCAGGATGCGAAAGTCATTGGATCTCAGCCGATCCAAATCGAACAGAAATCACATTTATTTTCTCTCCAGGGTTTAAAAGAAAAAAATTATGCGAAAATCTAGTATTTGAATACCACTAAATTCCATGCGTCAGATGTCGAATGCTATCGCATTTTTTTTTTCAAATTCCGCTTACCATTTTTAAGGAGTGTGAAACTGCCAGTTTAATCTTTCAACCTGCCTTTACTATTTCAACAGCTCTGGTTCTGTTTCAACTTAATTCCTTCCAATGCATTCATTGACTGTTTAATGGTTCACTACCATCGATTCTACCTTCCGTTGACTCTATTTTGTTATCAAAATTACATTAAATTGATCAAACCATCTCTCTTCATTGAAGACCCCCTTCATATCTTCCTTTCGGCCCCATTCTACACTGATTGCTCAACGTTGCAATTTAAATCTGCAATTTTCACAGAGTTTTAAATAAACCTCTGTTTCCTTCATTAAATTCATTCTCTCCATTTAAGATTCCTCTATGCACTAGCAGATCCGCCCTTACATATAAGTTCTTCCTCAATCTCTGTTTTTACTAACGCCTCGTATAATTTTATCATGATAAAGAAATGGAAATCGATCCAAATTGGGTCTGATAATTATCAATTGGTCTGATACTACATTCATTACCTCTTATCCATAAGTATGCATGAAGCCCCTTTCACTGTTGTTGTATATTGAATCTGCTCCACCGTTTGCACTTGTAGCAAACCCCACGATGTTTTGGTCTTCTACACTTTCAGTTCAACAGTTCGTTGGTCCTTAAACCTATTCTTACGCACACAATCAAGTAAACCAGGTTTTCATCCATCTTCAGAAGTGCTTCCCATAAAAGTACATAATAAAATGTAGATTCCATATTAATTGATACCAAAATCGATATACTCAAAGGTTATATTACAGTTCAACTTTCTTCAAGAGGATCGATCCTTTCAGTTATCGATCTTTCTCAGATGCTATGTATGCAAACTCATATCAATCCTCTATTTCACATAGAATTTAAGTCAACAATATCCATATAATGTTGAAAACAAATCCTTTTATATACACAAATGAATTTACTTAAAAACCTCTTGTTTGACTAGATCTTAAATTTGATGGCCCTTCTACTCGCACTACTCTGCCCCTGCACACCTCTCTTCTATCTGCCCATAGGCTTACATTTATACTAATTAAAATGAATTGGTTCAGTTCCTTAACAAATCAACAAAACTCTTAAAATTCCCAAATCCTAAATTTAGCCTAAATCCCTAGATTTAATGAAACTGACTCTTCACATTCCTAACAAATCAACTTCCCCTCATGTTCTCCAATGATTCGAGAACATTTATAATTCCTCACTATTTTATTCAAAATACTAATAATTACATAAGAATTTAGAAACATAAAACCCCCTTATTTCTTATAAAAATACAAATTATTTCTTGAGCCTAATTCCCTTGCATCATAGTCTAATTTTAAGTTGTAAGGTGGAAAGGCAGTGCAACGATCCATGTTTTTTTTGGTAGTGAAGAATCTATACAATTCATTAGCTTATTAAAAATTGGTTTATGATATATTTTCAAAGCATTAAGTGTGTGGAAAAGCGATCTCAAGCTCAAAACTGGTTAGAAACACAATGAGGAAGGTACCACTTTCCAAACAGGTAAAAATGCATTTAATTTTTCTTCCTTGAATTTGTTTTACTAGTACTATTTATGAGTTTTTTGTTTATATATCAGATGAAGAGAGACTAGTCATATCTCTCTCTCTCTCTCTCTCTCTCTCTCTCTCTCAATAGTATTACATTTTATTGTAGAAAAGTGCTAAGTTTTTCTAGGTTCTGGGACAATGAAAAAGGATCACTATATGCACGAGTTCGTTTTAAAGGCCAAGTTTCTTTCCGAAGAGCATGTTCATTTCATGTCAAATCATATATATTACACCATTTCTACTCAAAAAAGCCTCTCACATACCAATGCTACTCATTTTAAACCTACATTCGATCCATAAATTTCTATCTTCCTACTACCAAAAACTCATTTCCCTTTGCAATCTTCATACTTTCCTGCCTCATGTTCTCTCACCCTCAACCCAAAAATAAATTCATTCAACTCCCTTAAAAAGTTGAGTCACCCCATTTTCCTCTTCATTTTTATCAAATAAACCTTTCTTCAAAACAAATATTTCATCTATAGTACTTCAATTTATTATTTTATACTTGCATTAGATGATGGAGGATTCATTAAGTCCTCCTTATAACAAGTTTTGATCCATCGACTCTGACACATCATATGGGATCAAGACTAGAGATATTTCATGTACCTTGAGGCTTGCATGCCTTAATGGCAAGTTCTCTCAACAATAAACAATGGGAGTACATCAATGTCCCATGTTTGTCGGACCTTCTAGGTGACTCGACTATGAAACATCTATTCATACCTAGTAAGATGTACTTATGCCTCTTGATTCTCATCGAAATCAATGGTCAGTAGTCTCATCCTAGTTAATGGCATTCATTAATGTCCAATAATCCAACAATTTCTTTTCTATGTTAGACATCGACACATATATTCACATAGATAATAATTATGCCACTAAGTGGGAATGAATAAAGACTATATGATTTCAACAGCTTACAACAGAACTCAATTCAAAATTTAACAGTCATAGCAATAAAGATTCCAATTTCATCCTCTATTCACACAACCAAGAGAAAAAAAATGCAGACCAAATTCTTTTAGTTCGCATTCCATGATCCAGCATCAACAACATCCACACTCTTCTATATATATCTTGTCCACTTTTTAGGTAAGTGAAGGTATGTTTTTTTCTGATATTTAATCATGTAATTCCTTCAATGTTGAAATTATGATCTTGGAAAGTCCCTTGCCTCATTTATATTCACATTGTCATTTTTAAAAAACCGAAAACACCTTTAGTTGTGGGGAAGGGATATCAATTCATATTCCATATTCACATGTCATATTTCATTTCACCTTAACCAACATATTTTTCCAATCAACTATTATTGCATTGTGATTCCAAAAGTTTATATGTTTTGCAGTGATCAATTGATGAGCACATTAAATGGCTGACAATCACTGTGGTAACTTAAAAATGAATTCTCAATGTTTTCAAGTATTTTGATGTAAAAAAAAATAACAAAATTATTGATACACAAGAACCAATACTCATAAATTTTGGTTGTCACACAAGAACCAACCATGTTTCAATCAAATGTATTTCAAAGTAAAATTTGAAAAAAAAATTGAGTCGTCAAATGATATGATTATGCAAAGTTAAAAGAGAATCAATACAAATCCAAAACTCATATAGAAGAAAAATATTTCAAGTTCAACTTATGATTAAGGGAATCAATGCAGTAGTTGCATGAGGACATGCAACATCTTCAGTTGGGGGGTATGTTGTGCCTCCAAAATGTCATCCGCTTTTACCCTCGTTTCATAACTTTGTAACTCCATAAGCCGTACATTAGTAACCATTCTCATGACCATAAGGTTTATCATTGTTATTTTCCAAGTAATTAATTTTAATAATTTTAATATAATTTATGATTAAATATTAGGAAATTAACATGATTTCATATATATATAAAAGTGTTATGAGTTTTATGACATTGTAGGCCTACTTTAATATTTTATAAGAGTATTATTTGGCCACCTAACAAAAGATTCGAATTTAAAATTCCAACTCATGAGGATTTGTAGAATATTTGAGGAAGATGTGGATCATTAAGTTAAGCACATTCAAAGGAGAAGAATCATGGATGTTTTGATACTATGTCATTAATGTCCTTATCAAAACTATGAAAGAATTTGGAGAGGATTTGTATCTTGTATTTTTAGATGATTGGTTTTAACCAAAAGAGATAAATGTGGATTTAGGAGAGATTTGAGGAATATGTATTTATTGATCAATTATCCTCTGTTTTGTATAAATAGGGGTGCATCCTTCAAAGGATCCCATCTATCTAATAATTCCACTAAAAAATTCCATTCTTCCAATGAATAAAATCAAATACTTCAGTCCAAGATTCTTCAACATATTGTTACTTTGTAGATGTGATAATTGTTCGGTGTGTTTGCTGAGGAATGGAGGGCCCCCCATCAACCATAGTTTGAACATATTTGTACACTTTGGTAACATAGTGTAATTATGTTATTTCATTTATTTTCAAAAGGTGTGATTTCATTTCAGCAGGTTTGATTTTCTTTCCAGCAATTGTGATTTCAATTCTGCAAGTGTGATTTCAATTTCTTTATGTTTGGTTTTTATTGGATTGGATTGAATTGGTTTAATTTATTATGATAAATTTCATTATATTAATCTATTATGATAATTATTCACCTAGTATATATAGTACACATATATGTTGTCAGGTCACAAACCCCGGGTTTACATATTAAATGAAAAGGATTTAACTCGCAATTAAATCACCCAACAATTTCTAAGTGTCTCTATTGTATATACATATTTTTCTGTATCTATGCTTTCACCATACATCATGAAATTGCATGTATAAATAAGATAAGTAAGGATATGTAACCATCAAATCATCATAGATAAGGAAGATGATTCAAGTCCCATTCAACCAGGACATGTGCCACCTTATATATATATATATATATATATATATATATATATATATATATATATATATATATATATATGTTTGTGTGTGTGTGTATGTATGTATGTATGTATCATACATATTGTAGTGACACAGAATCCGATGATAAAGACTCCACATAAATGAAGCCCCATTGTTGGTACAAAAATATAGGGGACTATTTTCCCAAGGTACAATGTATGTAGCCTATCCTTCACTCCTCTAGAGGAGGAATATTCTCTATACTAAATAATGGTCAAAACTTATCCCCTACAGCACGCCTTTCTATGGTGATATCCCCCACATCGGCCTCTTCCTCTGCTGCTCCAGAGTCTACCATGCCTACTTCCAATTAGCAAATAATGTCTTACCACACTAGGGGCACCCCCGTTGACATGAATGCACAATACTCCAACTATCGATCACCCAATAAGTGTTACCTACTGTGGGTCACATCCTCCATGATACCTCCTAGATTGTACTCCAGATCAACTAACATATCCTCTGATAGCATCCCTATAAGAGGAGGTTGGGATCATCTTCCCTCATAATCATGATTTTATTTCACACATCCCTCTCCCCTCGCACACTTTGCCTCAATGGCTACTTCATGTGGCACATCTTGGCTTGGGGGAACTAGATATGGTGGTTAGGTACCTATATATGTAAAAGTGCACAAGAAAGAGTCAATCCACAATCATGTACATAAATATGAATAACAAAAATGCAATGAATAAAAATGGTCAAGAGAAAGGATATATATGTATACCCTTCTCTCCTCATGGAAGCTCTAGATCAAAATCAAAATCTATATTGACAAATGGATGAATTTATATCGATACTATCCATGTGTGCCAAACCTCTATGAGTCAAACATCATAGGTTCGTCCAACTAGTCCTGCCCCTGCCCATGCAATCATTGATCAACCCTGCCCATTGTCATATTTTGGGTGCCTTTGCCCTAGATCCAACAATACGACAACCAACCACATGCAATAAATATTCTCCATGAAAAATGAGCATGATATCATGACAAAGAAACTCTTGGATCGACTCCTGACCCTTAGCTCGTTGAGCTCACCCCTGATGCTTGGGAGCGTGATATTTTCCAAACTACGGTGGAAACCACTCTATGTAATTCACAACATGACCAACCATCCTTCACATATCCAATGCGGTGATGTTGAACCATAGACATGAGAAACCATATTTTTTTTTGCTCATAACATAAGTTTTCTACTGGCTTTTATGCATACTTTCTCACCAGGATGGTCCTCACAAAACTCTCAAAATATCTCCACCAAAGGCCCCTACATACCAAGCCTCAAGTCTATTATAAGCCCTCTAATAGAGAGCCCTATCAGGAAATAAATGTCCATCCTAGAAAGTTATAGGACCTCTTTCCTAATCTAAAATACATGTGCATCAAGATCCCATGAACTTACTATCTCCTCCAATAGCATAAGAGCTACTCGTAGAAGTTCATAATCAAATAATTTGATCATCCCATTTGCGGTAAAATACATTGGATATGTACCTACCCCTCCAGACCATCACCAAGGATGAAATTTTTCTCTTCATCCCAAGACCTCTCTTGGAAATTGATAACCATGATGAATATCTTCAACAGAAACAAATTCTCATTAGTGCAGACACTAATAAAACATAGAAGTTGCAAAGAAAAATAAATTCTCCCACTGCGCAAGCTTTCTCAAAAACTCATGTGCCAAGCCACTATTTGTGCTTTTCCTTCATGTCACTGCAAGGAAAAGATTCAAATAGTAATTCAATTTGTCTTCATATATCCATGTGATGGTTCGATACATAGAAATGTGACACCACACACATATTTGATTCATAGGTGTGCATCACCACAAACATATTTGAAAATTAATTGTGCAATCTGACTGCACACACATGCATGCAAAATGGATATTTCTATGTGTTAATTCATGCGATACCATGCAGGTAGTTGTAAATTATCCATGAGTTTGAGTTAAATTTAGAGTCTTGGTCCTTTTAGGGCCCCAATCACCCTACACCTAAAAAAATACCCACGTAAACAAAATGAGTACAAGTTCAAGGGTTACCTAGAATTAGCGTGATATGAATCAAAGTGTCCAAGGTCCCATAATCACAAAAAACACTCATAAAAACAAATAATTCAAACAGTAAAAATGAATAGTAAAAAATAATTCACCCTCTGTTTATACTCGTTTGACCCTAATTTTGACTTGCCTCTTTGAGTGAACCATAGACCCAATCCAACACAATTGGAATCATTGTGCTCCCTACAACAAAATCTTCACCATGGTATCTTACATTGCATATTTTTTAGACTTTCATCCAAGAGATATTTTTAGCATCCACCCACACATTTACAAACATTTTTCCATATCACTTTCACATCTTCCTTTTCAATTTTAATTATTATAAATCTCTCTCATTTGTGATACTCTCAATTACTTGTACATATATTTTATGTGTAACACCCACATGACATCTCACTCCATTAATGAGACTTCAATGGTATCATAAGCTATGATGAATCAAAATAACCTATATTCCATTTTTGTCCCTCTTAAACTGCATTGAATTTTTTCATTTAACCCTTTTGGAACCAAGCACACATATTTACCCTATTTCACTGTGATTCCTCCTTTACCATGTTATTCGATTGCAAGGAATACCTCTGTAATTACCTACCCAACTTGGATGTTCAAGTATACCAATTTAATCATTTGGAATCCATGCCAACATTTTATGTAGGCTCAAAAGTCCATATAGTTTTTCTTCATTCTTTAAAACAACATATTCTCTATTAGTTATGCCTTTTTTTACCTTCCAAATACTCCCCTTTACTTGGTTTCATCAAGATTTGAATGTGAAGTTTCACACGACCTTACGTCTGTTGAAATATTTAACTAGGTTCACTCTTTATAATGACATATGTAATCATGATTTTATATATTTTATGTAAAGAGAAAAATAATTTTATTATTTTCATTCTTGAGGCATGGGTTTCACGCTCAAGGTAAATTTATTTTGAGTTGAAGCACCCATTGAGTGCGTCTATGGCTTGTCATTGAATCAAAAAATTAGTTGAGTCATTATCATGTATGGAAGATGCTTTGGGAATATTGTATTATGTAAAATAAATTTAATAGAGTCATACACCACCCTCCAAGACCTTTTCAATGAGCTACAACGAGTCAACCTAGATGGAAGGGCATGTCAAGCTCATGAAGGGCTATTCGACCACCTTATGAAGCCTATATATAATAATACATTGACCTCACTTGAAGGATATTGATCCAACTCTAAATAAGTTTGATAAAGGAAAGGAATAAGACCAAAATAAGAGATAAATAGAGGAAAATAAGCTAGAATATGAAAAACGAAGTTTTGGATCTATTTTTTGGCTATTTCTCTTCACACGTGCGAGATCTAGGGCTTCATCTTGCTACACCTAGATCGAAAATCATAGTCATATTGAAAGGATGAGATTAGGAACCCCTGAAAACCGAATTACTGAGGAATAATAAGATACCCAAGAGAAGGAGAAAGAATAAATATCCACACATGTAAAGGCTAGGGTTTCTGCAATAGTTGAAATTGCATAAGAAACTTCTAGGGTCAAAGTTACAAAACCTACTAGGGTTGAAGTTGCTTGGGAAGTTTCTAAGGTCAAATTTTTTGGAAAAGTTTTTGGAATCAAAGTTGTTAGATGTAAATCTCATCAATGAGGAAGGATTGACTTGGTCTTGGAGGGGTCTTTGACAAGGGTTTTAGGTCTTGGAATTTGCCATTTGAAGTCCTATAAGAAGAGAATATTTCTTTTGGGATTTCCTCTTGAGAGGAGAGGTTTTGGCCCTGGATTATAACCTATATCTTGTTTCCTCTTGTATAATTTTTTTGGTAGTTGTTTGATGATATAGAACACTAATAATAATCAAATGAAAGAATAAGATAATCAAATTAAGTAGAAATACATCACAAGTAGTTATCAAAGTAAGAGAGATCATCTATTTAGTTGCCCCTACATTTCTCAACATGGTATGAGATATAAGGTGAATACAATAAGGAAATGCATATTGAAGAAGAATACATAAGGGCCAAGAAAAATAAGGATCATTAGGGAGAACCATCCATCACATAACAAGGATTACATCATCACAACACTTGGAAGAAGAAAAATACCTCAAAAACCTACCTGCAATGAAAGAAGGACTCTACATTTGAAGCACCTTGGGAAGCCTCCACATTCTAAATTATCATCCAAGGAAGAAAGAAGAATAATTTCCATCATCATCAAAGAATTAAATGTGATATCCCTCACATTGAAGAAAATATCACATCTCAAACATACTTGAAGAATATCATCAAGGGAGAAACATCACCAACAAAGCATCAAGTTGAAGATATCATCATCTAGGAGCATATTCACTTGAAAATTGATTATCTTTATATTTATGTATGAAACTACTATCAAAATGAATTCATTCTGCAAGGAATGCAATAAACTAGTTGGGTCATCAAATTTCCTTTCATGGAAGAAGAGGACATAGTTGATACTCATAGAGAATGAAGTTTTTGAATATGTAAAGAGATCCATCTTGAAACCATATCAAGATGAAGCTCAACCATTAACTAATAATATGAAAGGGGAAATAAGGGCTAAAATAATCCTCGTTGAATTAATCAAGGATTCACTCATCCCTTATGTAGTAAAGATGGAGACATCAAAATAGATCTATGGAAGGTTGGTAGAATTTTTTTCTGTAAGCACTACAGGAGAAGTCATATCATTTACAACCAAATTATAAAAAATTAAGGTATGAAAGGAAGAAGTGATAGCCTCATACATTATGAGGGTGTCACAAATAAGAGATAAAATACAAGAACTAGGAGAAATAATGTTTGATAAAGATATGACCACCGTTGTGCTCAATGCAATACCTAATGAAGGGGGGAATTTTCTATAAGGTATATGTGGATTTGGTCATTATGTATGATTAAAGAAACTAGGTTGAAGGAAAAGAGTGATGCTAGACCAAATGAACAAGCTCAAGAATATGCTGATATGGCTAGGAGGAAAGGAAAGTTTGGATAGTTTGATTCTCAGAAAAATAAGAATATTGATATGTAAAAGATACAATTTTATTAGTGTAATGAATATGGGAACTAAAAAAGGAATATTCCCAAGCTCAATAAGGGCAAAAATAAGATAAAGGAAATAAAAGATGCCCATATCACCAAAGAAGTAGAAGAACATGAAAATAAGAAATCAAAGAAGGAAGAAGTGAAAGATCTCTACTATGACTAAGATAATATCCTTGGTACTTTTTCTATTATATAAAACTATAATAAGCATCACAAGTATGATAGGATGCATTAGAAAAATATAGATATCACATCATCATAGAAGAATGGAAGGATAGTTTAAGTAGAAATTCTACATGGTTATAGCGGTCATCATGATAGAAATGGAAGCTCCATTGAAAGCATATAAGGACAACCAAGTAGAAGTATATATGTTTGGAGGAAAGTCATATAGAAATATAGAATATAGATAAAGGTCATCATACATCTTCATTATTATAAAAGAGCATTTGCAGAATGAGGATCACCAGGATCGTCCACTATAATATTTATAATAATGTTCACCTATACCTGGAAGAAGAAAGTGTCTCTTTGATAGTCTAAATACCACCTTTTGTGGGATCCATTGTTTATAAGGATTATGGTATGGTGACTAAGGAGTTATGCATTTCAATATGCTTGAAGTACTTTCATCTTCAAGAACGGAAAGGAAGCTGCTAGAAGGAAGTCTATATGACCAAAAGGAGGAAGAGGTATGTATATATTTGATAGATGAAGTCATGTCATCATATAGTTCTAGATAACATGGTTGAATACTCTATCTCATGATCATGATCGAAGAATAAGGATCTCTTCCATTAGGGTGATGCATGAAGATATGTAGACAATGTTCCTTGAACTCTTCTACATATTGATAAGATTAAATCAAAATAATATGACCTCGTATAGAAGATGAGGTGGTTCAAAATTGTGGTTCCTATAATGAAGGAAATATGTATAGAAGTTCATGGGGGAGAAATACGTGAATAAAGTAATAATATTTCATGGGTTATTTAACTATATTCATGTAAGTTAAGTTAAGTAATCAACATCCGATAGTTAGAAAAATTAGCTACAAGATCTCCATGGACGAAAAGGGTATGAAGACCTTGATATGGATACTAGAAAAAGAAAAACTTGGTAATATATGCCTTGGATATGCGTTCATACATGTGAAGGATGTTGATGTCGCAAGAAGTTGATTTCATGATGAAAAGCCACCATTAAAAAGGTAACATTGATTTTATGTTTATCTTGATTTTTGAAAACATCTAGTTGGGTTGAAATAGGTCTACAAAAAGAGAACTGTAGATGTCACCTACAAATATTACTCATGAAATTGGATGGAATATCCTGAAAGAAACATGACTTGGAAGAGGTAGTTGCATGAAGAAAATTCAAATGTGGACTAGAAGATCACTTTCCGATGAAGAGAATAATGACAAGACTATTGATTCAACACTATGGCTCGTTGATGAGAAAGTGATGGAGATGATTTTCAATTCCCTACGAAGAAGTTAAAGGAGATGAAGGCTCTAGGATGAAGAATTTAAATTTCATGACATCGAAAGGAGTAGCCCTACAAGTAGCTAATAGTACCATGATATCCATTAAAGATAAGTCCCTAGTTGAGATGGAGCTTGGGAAAGTCCCTTGTTAAAAAGGGAGATTAGGAATATTCCCTTTATAGGAATGTGTAGATCCTCCCTAGTTGAGAGGGAGAGATAGACAAATCATTTTTGTATTCATGTTATAAAGAAATAATGGAGGATTTGGTAAGCATCTAGTTTCCAATACTCTTTGAGGATGTGGCATGCCGTCCAATAGGTAAGAGTATTCAAAGAGGAAATTCCATGAGGATGTGTTATTCCAAGACATGAATTGTCCGAGAAGGTTAAACATTGTGAACATGAGGTTAGGGTATGTGCCTTAAGAGACAGTGATGATGGTGTCTACCAATCATTTTTCACTAGCATTTTTCTATGATCTTATGGAGAGATAGAGTTGTTAGTCAAGGCCTTGCTATGTTAAAATGCTAGTTGATATGACGAGATGCACAAATATAAGCTGATAAAATAGCTTATGAGATGGCTTACCAATCTGAGTTTCTTATGAGAATTCTTCAGTATGAGAATTTCCAAGAACCTTTTATAGATTATGAATATGTCCCTAATTAAGAGGGAGCATTGAAATATGTAACTAGGTCTATTCTTCATAATGAAATATGTAATCATGATTTTATGTATTTGATGTAGAGTGAAAAATAAATGTATTATTGTCATTCTTGAGGCACGGGTTTCATGCTCAAGGTAAATTTATTTATATTTCAAGCACCCATTGACTGGTTCTAGAGCTGGGCATTGAGTCAACAAGTCAATTGAGTCATTTTTATGTATGGAATACCCTTTGGGAATCTTGTATTATGTAAAAGAAATTTACTAGTGTCATAAAAAACCCTCCAAGACCTTGTCAACAAGCTACAACAAGTTGGTCTACATGGAAGACATAGTCAACCTCATGAAGGGCTACTCGACCAACTTATGAAGCTTATATATAAGAATATATCGACCTCACTTGACGGATATTGATCCATATCTCAAGAAGTTCAATAAAGGCAAGGAAGAAGATCAAAAGAAGAGTGAATAAGAGGAAAATAAGCTAGAAGAATAAAAATGAAGTTTTCGATCAATTTCTAGGCTATTTCTGATCTTCACATATGCAAGATGTAGGGCATAACCTTGTTGCACCTAAGCCAAAATTCATAGTCATATTGAAAGGCCGAAATTAGGTCTCCTTGCAAGCTGAATTACTAAGGAATAATAAGATCCCCAAGTGAAGGATAAAGAAGAAATATCCACACATGAAAATGCTAGGTTTTCTGCAGTAGTCAAAATTGTAGAAGAAATTGTTGGGGTCAAAGTTGAAGAAACTACTGGGTGTGAAGTTTCTAAAGAAGTTTCTAGGGTCGAAGTTGCTAAATAATTTTCTGGAAGGAAATCTTATAAAGGAGGAATGATTTACATGGTCCTAGCGGTGTCTTTGACAAGGGTCTTAGGTCATGGAATTCCTCATTTGAAGTTTTCTAAGAAGAGAAGACTCTAAAATGTGCTCCTAAGGAAATTATAAAGTAATAGTGGAAATAGTAAAATAAGATTAGATTACATCATAAAATTTTAGAGGGGAAAAAAAATTACTTTTTCAACTCATATTTTCAACTTATCTCCCTATGGCTTTACTCAAATTTTGTGTGGGAACACTTTTTGGATGCATAATTTGATTCCTCATCCAAGGAGTACCTTGTTGTATACTTTTGATGGACCCTTAGCCATAGTAGGGTCCATCGAAATTATGCAACATGGCTACTCCTTGGATGAGGAATTAAATTTTTCATCCAATGAGTATTCTCGCTCGAAATTTTAGTAAAACCTTAAGGAGATAAGTTGATAATACAAGTTGAAAAAGTAGTTTTATTATTTTCTAATATTTTTACTTTTTTACCCAAAAAATGGTGAATCACCCCCCATGTTTGACATCATCATCTTGAATCCCATTCGTTCTTATAAAATTTATTTGGTTGTACATTTTTCTTAGGGGGGCCCATTTTTTACCTCAAAATTTCTTTGATGCCCCATGTTTGAATTCAACCCAATTTATTCACATGGAAACAATTTGTACCTATTATTAGTTTGTGTACTTTGACTCGTTGCACCTTCATTGTGCAAGTAACCTTGCGTTGGCCTAGTTGAGACATCAATTCTCCTTGATTGGATCAGCTCCACCCATGCTCAACTCCATCTACACTTGTTTGCATGGCCATGAGACACATTTACCCCATGAAGACTTGAAAACGTCAATATATTGACTACATCGTATCCCCTATGAATGGGGATACCCCTTTTGGTTACTAAGCTAGGTTGCTACCAATGTAATTCTTTCATTTCCCACTCATATCAATAGTTACAACATCATCTGTTTCAGTAGATTAGGAGAACTATTAGTGTATATGGTCTTCAATGAAAATCATTGTAATTTTTACTTTACTAAATTGACGTTTACCATGAGCATGAGTCATGCCCTCCTCACTTGTATCAAGAAAATTATATATAAATATATATCACTGATATGTATGGTTCGCACAAGTGATTTCTCATTCAATCCCTTGGCTTCATTTGTAATCTTGCACTCTCTCTCTCTCATGAATAAATTCAATGGTTCATAGTTCAACAATATAAATTTTTTTGATGCACTATGAGTGTACATTTCCATGTTCCCTTCCTTGTAGAACAAGGGGAAAATATTATCCAAAAATTTCACATAGATCATAGTAGGACAGTAGCATGTCAAAGACAAGTTAAAAAATAAAAGAAAGTAGTCCTATGTGAAAGAACTTATTGAAATATGAAAATATATAGGATGAAATTTAGTTTTCATTCACCACTTAGCTTTCTAACTAATTGCATGGGATCGCCCGTATGTTCTTCAATAAACTCATGCGACCAAATGAATTTAAATGGAAAGTCCATGCAACAATTGTTTCTACCTTTTTAACTCCCCATCCAATGGATTTTTTGATGCCCTAGTACACACATCGGGATTCCTTCCTTTTTGTAGAGGGAAAAAAAGACCCCAAGCTCTACTTTTTCCATAAAATGATCTATAGTGGTTATGGAAGGTTTACTATAAAATCTTATCTATAGGGGTCTATAAAATAAGAGTCACTACAACAAAACCCTTGACTAACATCCATTTTTTCGTAGTTTTTTATGCCTAGATCCCATTTTTGGTGTTATTTGTGTATTATCAAATTTGGTGTAAAACTTGTTGTAAAATTTGCACCAAGTTTTTCATCAAGTCTTAAACCAAGTTTAGCATGAATTATTGCAATAGGTTTTGTACCAAGTTTTATGCCAAGTTTTGTGCCATTCTATGCACCATGTTTTGTTCCAACTTTTGAATCAAGTTTGGCACCTAATTGTTTTTGCCTACTTTTGCATCCCCTATTGCATCCTTTTTTAAATCAGTTTTTGCATCCGTAATTGCATCCCCTTTGTGCCAAGTTTTACATTGAGGTTTGTGTCTAGTTTTGCATCTACTTTTGTTGCCCCCACTTCTGCATCTTGTTTTGCATCCATATTTACATCCTATTTTGCATCTATTATTGTGTCCATTATTGCATCTAATTTTGTTGTGCCACATTTTACGCCTAGTTTGGCACCTCACTTTGCGCCCACTTTTTCTTCTTATTTTGCATCCTCATTTGCATCTAGGTTTTCATCGAATTTTACATATATTTTTGCATCCCTTTTTTAATCCCTTTTTGAATGAATATTTGCATCAGGTTTTGTGTCTCATTTTGCATTTACTTTTGCATCGAATTTTGTTGCATCCACTTTTTATCCACTATTGCACCCATGTTTATGTCCATTTTTGCATCAAAGTTTGCTTCCTATTGTGCATCTATCATTACATCCACTTTTGTTGTGCCATGTTTTACACTCACTGTTGTACCCATGTTTGCTTCTGATTTTGCATCCATGTTCACATCCTATTTTTCATCCAATATTTGCATCGAATATTGTATCTATTTTGCATCCACTTTTTTTTTGGGTTTATGCATTGGGTTTTGCATCTTGTTTTGTATCTACTTTTGCATCTACTTCCATTGCATCCATTTTTTGCATCCAATTGTGTTTTCCCTAGTGCACCCATGTTTGCATCCAATTTTAAATCTATTTTTGTATCTTGTTTTGCATCTAAGTTTGCATTTTTTTTTGTCTATTGTTACACCCACTTTTTCATCCACTTTTCTTGCAAAATAATTTCTGCCATATCTTGCTCCTACCATTGCAACCCACATTTTCTTCCACTTTTGCATCCACATTTGTGTCCTCTTTTGTGTCAAAGTTTGCATAGAATATTGTGTATGTTTTTGCATCCCTTGTTGCATCTACTTTTACATCACGTTTTGAATTTGATTTTGCATCTAATTTTACATCCACTTATGTTGCATCCACTTTTTATCTAATTTTGTGTACATTGTTGTACCTGTGTTTGAGTCCACATTTACTTCCTTTTTTGCATCTTATTTTGCACCCAAATTTTCCTCCTTTTTGCATCCAAGTTTCTATCCTTTTCTATGTCTGTTATTGCATCCACATTTTTTTCACCACAATTCGTGCCAAGTTTTATGCCTACTATTACACACATGTTTTTTCCACTTTTGCATCCATGTTTTTATCCTATTTTTCATCCAAGTTTGCATTGAATATTTCAAATGATTTTGCATCCCCTTTTGTGTCTTGTTTTGCATATACTTATGTTTCATCCAATTTTCATCCAATTTTACATCTATTTTCCCCCATTTTTTGTTGACTTTTGCATCCCTTTTCCAACACTCAACATATTTTTTGCATTGATGATATTTCTTATGACATTGAAAATTATGAAATATTCATGACAATAACAATAATCATGACGATGATGATAATGAAGTTGATGACGATGCCATGAATTGTGATTATGATGATAATGATAATGATGATAAATACGATTGTGATTACGATGACAATGATGATGATGATGATGATGATAGTGATTATGATGATGATGATGATGCTAACAAACTTGGTCAATCTTCCCAATTTTTAAATGTTGTCATTGTCATAATAATAATAATTGACTTTTGTGTAATCATCTAATTCATCATCATCTGATCATCATTATCATCATTATCATCTAGCTCATCATCAAGAAGAATAATGGCATGAATTATGATGACGATGTAAATGATGATGATGTCCATGATGATGATGAAAATAAATTTCACATCCATGTTAATATAATGCATGATAAATAATATATCATATGACAACACATTCTGGTTAAAATTCCATTTTACAAAGTAATACTTAATATTGCAAGGCCCTATAGTACACTTTATGTACAAAGTAGCGTCTTCCACTATGATAATTTCCTAAATAGTTGGTTCCTTAATAGG
This sequence comes from Pinus albicaulis, assembly GCA_034641835.2. Classification (NCBI taxonomy): domain Eukaryota; kingdom Viridiplantae; phylum Streptophyta; class Pinopsida; order Pinales; family Pinaceae; genus Pinus; species Pinus albicaulis. Next base: position 399,820,050 of record CM076577.1, on the reverse strand, counting down.
TTCAAAGATTAAATGATAATAAGACAATGGATATACAGGTTATGGATATGGTTTCCCAAGGAGAGAGGAAAATTTTCTTGGCCTAGAAAGGAGGTCGACGGGTAGTAGAAAGATGGTTGACGTAAGAGGACTCAATTGTATTGAAAATAGGTGTATAAACTCCTATGGATAGGTACATTCCCCCTACTAAAGAGTCCCTTTAGGTAGGACAAACTATCAATAACTTTATAATAGATATGTTACCCTATCGAACTTGCTACTACATAAAGAATAGGGGAAATACCCTTGTATGGGAGGTCTTCCCATAGGTATCTAATAATTTTATTATAAGGAGATAGAGGGATAGTGCTATTGGTTTCCTTTTAGTATGAAATTTGGATCATGTTGGGTTAAAATAGATTTGTCTCAACTGAGAGTGTGTAACTCCATCATATTTTCAAGCTATTGTGGTAACATTTACATCAAATTATACGAATTTCTAAATAAATTCAACAATGAAGCAAGCTCTAGATTTTTTCTCTAGATTGAATGGGAGAACTTATAAGTAGGTGTTTGACTATAGAAAAAACTTGGGAAGAAGTGGAGGGTTGTGAAGGCTGACTAGATGAAGATGGATGTTGAGGGAATCAATTACAAAATATTTCCGATAGGGAATTTTTATGGGTGATAAGAATCCTTTAAAGTACTAGTCTTCTTTTAAATTCTTCACTCTTTGGTATGTAATGCATTCTTCCATAGAATGGATAGGTATATTATGATAATTGTAATACTTTCTAAGATGAAATGGAAAATAATAAATGAATTCCTTCGAAATTTTTCATAATTTTTCTACACTATTTATGGTGGAGATGGCTCAATTAGAGGAAATGGAGGTTGAGTGGACCATTATAGAGGTAGAGGCTTTGAATAGGATGGTTAATCCTTATTTTTTGAAATTTTATTTATGGGAGGATTAGCATGAGTGGAAGAAGTGGTAGAAACAATTTCATGCCCTAAATTTGTAATACCATCCCCTACAACATTTCTTTCCTTTTTGTTTCCTTTTGGCTTAGTCACTATTTATTGTGGGTCACCTAAGATGGAAGCTACTTCGATAGCTATAATAGGATGATAATAAGTTCTTAGGTGATGTATAATGTTGATAATAATAATTCAAACACCTTACTGATAGCATCCTAATAGGTTATCTATTAATTATTAGTACATTCTACATGAAAATATTCGCATATACCTTTTACCAAGATTTTCCTAACCTCATATAGAGGGAACTTGGTGTCACATCTAGCAAAGGAAAATTAGAATCTATGGATGAAATAGGTCATAACAACCCACTTTCCTTAGTTTTATTATATAATAATAGGAAATTAAAATACATCAATTGGTTTAAGAGCACACATTCCCAAAAATTATCACATATTTGATCATTCAGAGACTAACCTAGTAAGAGTGTGTGGAAATAATCTGGCCATAAATTCTACCCACGTCCTGAAGTATTTATAAATTATGATGAACTTGGACAAGTGTGTTAGAGATGTATAACCATAGTGTCTTAGAGAGGTGCAAGAATAAGTTTTCTACAAAATAGATGCGTGAAGAGATGTTCCCTTATCCATAAAACACTCTATAAGGGATAAAAAGAATATCACAAGATGATGAAATAAAAATGAGAGTTGTGGTGTATTTTTACATAAGCAAGGCTCTACCTTAGGGATAATGATCCTACATGTACAAAATTTACTAGCTTGGCCTTATCCTCTCCATAGTATTACAACAAATGGTAATAAATGATCGAAGGATGGACTTAGCCATGATGACAAATAAATTAATGACACACATTAGAGTGTTAATTCATGAAGATTATAATCATAATTCTAAGATAATTCCACATCTCTAAATATTTATTTCATCTATTATAAATCCCTTCTGACTTCCGTATTATTATTAAAACAAAAAACTCCCACCCATACAACAATTGAAACAAATCTATCCTAACTAAATTTTTTCATGTTTCTTAGAAGACTAAATAATAACCATTGCAGAACTAAAAAGGAATGAACTTTTCATCTATAAATATTTGTTTCATGGGAAAGAAATCCTTCCTCTCCCTTATGATCTTTAGGCCCAGCTAAACTTGGGTTGTTCATGTTGAGGGGAATGAAAGTTGCTTTTTGAAATTAATAATAATGTGTAACACCTCCCATTTCACACTAAAAAAAATTCCTAATTACTAATACCACCTATTTTATATAACCAATCTATCCCTTCACATCTACCCACTTTCACTTTCTTACCAAAGATAAACATGAGATTAGGGGTTGTTATGACAAGACTCAACCTCCTAAGTGACCTTAAAGAAATGGAGTCTAGAAAACAGACCTTACCGACATCCCTCAAATGCCTCAGGGTCCTCTAGGAGTAACCCAACCCTTCCAAGTGTCCATCCCCTGAGCCAACCTAACTTTTCCCTAAGCTAGAGCACCAGTCACTCCCTTACCAAGCCCTCCATGCATCTGGAAACTCCCAGTCACTCCCATAGCCGTGCATAAGTGCGACTGTGGCCTTTTCTGCTAAGTGTTGTGTCATCGACGACAAAATTTAAGGTTATCTTTCAGAGTTGGAGCTAATCCTCTGACCATAAATACATATAAATTTCAAAACTCATAAAATACAATACTACAATGATTGTAAACCTAAAACTGAAACCATGACTAGACCTGACCATCCCCAATTGGGAAAGCCATTTTGTCAAATAATTTGTAGATAGGAAACCTACAGGTCATGAATGCATGTCTGAGCATGAGGGACTTAAAACTCATATGATACTTAGCAATAATGATTTCCACACTCTCCCATTAACATCAATTAGGTCTTGCATCCATTATTATTTTAGTTATAATTAAAATCATGAAAATATTCATGACTAAATCTAGTCATATATCCATGCTTATAACCAACATATAAACATATAAATAACCATAAGATAACAGCCATTAAAGCCACATAATAACAAGTACATTCACCAATGAAAAGCAAGAGAAGTTAGCTTTCATTAAACATAAGAAATAGCCAACAAGGTTTAGGAATTCCATGCACCGCCCGACCATAGACTTGGCCGAACCAAATATTTCTTTCATTCAGTCACCCACGTGCCATATTCCAAGCATGAATGTGAGATATTATGTGATCAACCAATCGAAAGAAACCAATGGAATCCATCCACCTCCACCCTCACCATATTGTGATCTCACCTAAACTAGACCAAAGACCGAAAAACCAAATCGAGCTTGGTAAGTGTGGGTGAAAGGGTGAAAGGGTGAGTGTGACTATCAGTTGTGACTATACCTGTGCATGAGATTTGCACACACATTGATTGAGATTGCCAATGAGGATTGCGCAGTTGGAGCTATTGGGATTTGAACTTGGATCTCATCATTACTCATCTTGGATTGTGCAGTAGAGGCAGGCAAACTTGTGGAGGAGATTTGAACCTGTGACTTGTTCAAATCTGAGCTAGTTTGTATGTAACTTTTGGAGATAGTACTGAGTACTTGTGAGGAGTATTGTACTATGATTGTTACATGTTCTCTATCATTATAATATACAGATATTTGGGGGTTTTCAGCTATTGCTTTCCCCATTACATATTGTATTGATATGTGTGCTTGATTATGATTTAATGTGCGCATGCGACTGTTTCTATTTCCGCATATTGATGATCAATTGTAGAAGAGGTTATGTATTATGCATGAAGCTTAAATAGTGTGTAATCAGGATAATCTCGATGAATAATTCAGCCATTATTCAAATTTCTACATGGTATCAGAGCGAGAATTGATCATCAGATATATTACAGTGATTACAATTTATTTCGGTAGACAGAGTCTATAAGCGGGCCAGGTAGCCTCTGGATCCATCCTTTCTCTGAAAGGTGATATATCTAGTAAATTCCCCTACAGTCGATCTCTGTGCTAGAAATAATTTGTTCTCACAGATCCAGAAGCAGTTGAGTTTTGAGCTTGGAATTCGAATTTAGCAGCAGTTTGTTTTCTTGGTGCCGGAGTTGAAATGTCTTTCAACGGATTGCGACTGGAGTATGCCCTTGAGGGCAGTTCGAATTATGTTGCATGGAAGGACAGAATGGAGGCGGTATTAGATGGGCTGAAGGAATTCATATATGATGAAGTCCCAAAGCCTACTGATGCTGCTCAAGTTGAAGCTTGGCAAAAGAAGATGGCAAAATGTCGAAGGATTCTGTTGGAGGGCGTGAAGGATCACATTGTATCTAGCCTGCATGGAAAAGATTCTCCATACTTGATGTGGAAAGTGTTGACAAATATATTCCAAAGAAAGAGCGACCAGAGGAAGTTGGCGCTCAAGGATAAACTCAGAAACATTAAGATGGAGAAAGGCGACAGTATCGCCAAGTACCTCACGAAGTTCACCCAATGCAGGGTTGAGCTGGCAAGTGTGGGGGTGACTGTTGATGATGAGGACTTGGTGGACCTGGCTCTCCTTGGTCTTTCGAAGAGCTATAATTCCTATCAGGACTCTGTCAATGGTCAGGAGAAATTGCCGGGATGGGAGCGACTTTGGTCGGAACTCATGCAAGAGGAGATAAGGTGGACTACCAGGGATGGATCTTCATCAAAGGCACCTGATGAAGAAAATTTCACTTTGGATACCAAAGCAAAGAAGGGGAAGAGAAAGAAAGCTTCTCATTCCGGTGCGAAAGGAAATAAGTAAGACATGTCCAAGGTGAAGTGCTTTCACTTTCACCAGCACGGACATTATGCCACAAATTGTCCACAGAAGAAGAAAAATAAGCATGTTGTTGGATCTACCGCGGGAGAGGCCTTAGCCTCGCAGTATGAGCTGGATTTTTTGTTGATCACATGCTTGGTCTCAAGTGTGATGGGATCAATATGGTTCTTGGATAGTGGTGCGTCTTTTCACATGACTGGAGATCGAGATCTATTTTCAGATCTGGATGAGAAAGATCTTGGAGTGCACATCGAGATGGGCGATGATGGTAGATACAGTGCGGCCGGTATCGGTACCATTTCCTTTGAGAGGGAATCTGGTAAACCATTCTTATTGAAGGAAGTGATGCATGTTCCAGGATTGAAGAAGAATCTGATCTCTGTGGTGATGTTAGAAGACAAGGGGTATGATGTTGTCTTCAGCGAAGGAAAGGCCTTCCTACGCAGTAAGACAACTGGAGAAACCTGGAAGATAGGGGTTTGAATCAAGAACCTTTATTAGTTGCAAGTAGATGGCTGTGCAATAATGGCATGCAAGGCAGAAGGAGTGGTGAGCCAGGATGATGGCGAGCTGTGGCACCGGAGATTGGGCCACCTTCACCATGGAGCTTTGAAGATACTACAAAAGATTTCTACTGGGCTTCCTAAGGGCACTCTTGCGCAGTCAGATCAGTGCAAGGGGTGTACCTTGGGAAAATTTGTGAAAGCCACCTTTCATGAGAAGGATAGTCGCGCCACGACGATCCTTGAGAGAATTCACACAGACGTGTGTGGACCTTTCTCAGTAGATTTGACAGCAAAGCACAAGTACTATGTGATCTTTGTTGATGATTTTTCTTGGAAGTGTTGGATCTTCTTCATGCAGAAGAAGAGCAAGACATACTCAAAGTTCTGTGATTTCAAGGCGCTGGTTGAGAAGGAATCGAGGAATCATGTGAAGGCTCTTAGGAGCGACAATGGTGGTGAATTTATCTCTGTTGAATTCAAGGACTTTTGTAGTGTAGAAGGAATTCAGAGAGAGCTCATAGCACCCCATAACCCACAGCAGAACGGGGTTGCTGAGCGGAAGAACAGAACGATCTTGGGTGCTGCACGGGCGATGTTGCATGATCAAGGCCTACCCCTTCACTTGTGGGCGGAGGCATGCAATACTGCAGTATATGTGCAGAACCATTGTCCTCACAAGATACTTGGCATGAGTACACCGGAGGAGGCATTTTCTGGCAAGAGGCCTGATATTTCCCAATTGAGGATTTTTGGTTCACCTGTCTGCATGCATGTGACGAAGAATGCCAGGAAGAAGCTGGAGCCGATCGCAGAGGTTGGGATATTTTTGGGGTACACTGATACACCCAACAACTATCGTGTGTATTTTCCAGAGAGTAACAATACTGTTGTGCGACGGGATATCAAATTTCAGGAGGAGAAAGCCATGGAGTGTTCGCTTGAGAGAGAGCCACACTTGCATGCAGATGAGGAGCTATTAGTTCCTAAGGATGATCTTCTGGATGTGGATCAACCACAAGATGAAGTTCATTGAGTGGAAGAGACCACTCATGCAGCGCCAACCATCAGAGGGTGCAAGCGCACTACAGAAGCTGAGCGACTGGCTCAAGATGCAGAGAAGGTTGTAGGAGCACCTACAACACAGCGCAGACAGAGACAGTCACTAGGTCGGTACACTGGATACATAGCTCTTGTGAGAAAATGTGTCGTGACAGAGCCATCCTCTTTCGAGGAAGCTGTGGAGGACCCCGCATGGGTAGATGCCATGATGGAAGAGTATGATTCGATTGTCAGAAACAGTGAATGGGAGATTGTCCCAAGACCGGAGGGGAAATCAGTGGTGGGTTCGAGATGGATCTAAAAAGTGAAGTAGGCAGCTGATGGGAGTCTGGAGAACTTTGCACCTGTCGCAAGGTACTCTTCCATACGGACGATCCTCGCTCTCTCAGCGCAGATGGGGTGGCACATCCATTAGATGGATGTGAAGACTGTGTTCCTCAACGGAGTCATTGAGGAGGAGGTGTACATAGAGAAGCCCGAAGGTTTCGAGATCTTCAGCAGTGAGTCGCATGTGTGCAGACTCAAGAGAGCACTGTATGGGTTGAAGCAAGCACCTCATGCTTGGTACACACGGATAGACAGTTATTTCACCGGACATGGATTCTCCAAGAGTAAGGCGGATCCTAACCTGTACCAGATTGTGGTGGAGGGGAAGTTGCTGATCATTGTAATGTATGTAGATGATCTGATTTTGACGGGTGATGAGCTGTTGATACTTTCATGCAAGGAGGATATCGCTAGAGAGTTTGAGATGGAGGATTTGGGCCTCCTTCATTATTTCCTGGGATTGGAAATTTGACAGCACAATGGTGGACTGTTTGTTTCTCAGGGTAAGTATGCCCGGGAGATACTGGAGAATTTCAACATGCATGGCTGCAAGCCTGTTGATACTCCTCTTCCTGGAGGTTGGAGGAAGGAGGATGCTACTTCAACAGAGGTAGTGGAAGCCACTATTTACCGACAGTTGGTGGGGTCGCTTATGTATCTGGTCAATACACGACCCGATATATGCTATGTTGTTAACCAGCTTTCGTAAGCTATGGTTAAGCCTACCAAGCTCTTCTGGAAGGTAGGCAAGCATGTATTGTTTTATCTTAGAGGCACATCAGGATATGGTTTGTCGTACAGACAGGAGGATGAGGTGAAGCTATGTGGCTTCACGGATGCAGATTGGGCAGGGAGCCCAACGGACAAAAAGAGCACATCTGGAGGGTTCTTCAGTATCCGGTCGACAGCAGTTTCCTGGTATAGCAGGAAGCAGAGATCCGTGGCACTCAGTTTAGCAGAGGCTAAGTATATGGCAGCAATCTTGGCTGCAAGCGAGGCCATATGAATGAGGAAGATCCTGGTCGGGTTATTCGGGTCACACTTGGAGCCTACTGTGATTTATTTTGATAACCAGTGTTGCATTAAACTCTCAGCTAATTCAGTACTTCATGATAGATCCAAACACATCGACATCAGGTACCATCATATCAGAGATTTTGTGCAGTGGAGAATCATGTTACTTTTATACATTCCCACAAAGGATTAGGATGCTGACATCTTGACGAAGGCGCTCACCAGGAGAAAATTTTAATACCACAGAGGCAGGATATGGGTTGCAGATAATCCATATCTTGTTGAGAGGGAGTGTTGAAAATGCAACAAGATGATGGAGCTTAGTGAAATGAAGTTGCCTTCACTAAGTGGGCCCGCAGGCTATTTTTGGCGCAAAGTCTATTTTTAGACTATGTCTATTTTTAGACATAGGGATCATGGTCTATGAGTTGCAGGATGATATTTATGGATGATTGGTCGAGTTGGTAAAAATAGATGGACCTCTATTTTTAGACATTGGGCGGTTTCTATTTTTAGACTGTCGGGCTAAAAATAGAACAGTCAAATATTATTAACCCTTAATAATATTTAGACTATAAACATTATCTTATCCTATTGGAGCACTTCAGTTTGATGCTTGGATGTGGCACATGCAGCTGACAGAAGGAAATACGCTTTTCCTAAGGGTTAGTTGAGCTATTGCATGGTTGACTTCAGTTAGAACTCATGTGGCAGAGTTTGGTGGAGTTGATGAGACAGTTGGTGGAGTTGTGTTCTGTTTAACTTAGTTGAACTAGTTGTATTTAGTCTAATTGAAAAATACACTAGTGATGAGTGGTGTGAATTAATTATTAATTAATTCACTAATTATTAACTCATAAATCAACTAAAGAACACATCAGTTAACTGCAATGCATGGACAGTTCAGTGGAGACCAGTGTTAGAGGTGGGTGAAAGGGTGAGTGTGACTATCAGCTGTGACTATACCTGTGCATGAGATTTGCACACACATTGATTGAGATTGCCAATGAGGATTGTGCAGTTGGGGCTAGTGGGATTCAAAATTAGATATCATCATTACTCATCTTGGATTGCGCAGTAGAGGCAGGCAGACTTGTGGAGGAGATTTGAACTTGTGACTTGTTCAAATCTAAGCTAGTTTGTGTGTAAATTTTTGAGATAGTACTGAGTACTTGTGAGGAGTATTGTTCTATGATTGTTATGTGTTCTCTATCATTATAATATATAGATATTTGGGGGTTTTCATCTATTTCTTTCCCCATTACATACTGTGTTGATATGTGTGCTTGATTATGATTTAATGTGCGCATGCGACTGTTTCTATTTCCGCATATTGATGATCAATTGTAGAAGAGGTTATGTATTATGCATGAAGCTTAAATAGTGTGTAATCAAGATAATCTCGGTGAATAATTCAGCCATTATTCAAATTTCTACACTTTGGGTATTTTTCTCAGGACACCTCTTCCCCCAATTTCAAAACCTTCCAGAAATTCTAAAGCTCAAAACTGAGAATAATCCCATCACACCATGGATCTCCATAAATGGAAAGGAAAGGCTGAAAATCACTTCCAAAACCCAAAAAAACCATGGCACCGATAGAAAAAGAACCAAATACCAAGATGCACATACCATGCATGTCAAAACCAATTGGGAAATCATACAGGAAATCTATTACCTACAACTATTCCTTCTAAATCTTTATTTTTCCAACCTTTCCTTGATTGATATTTTCTTTCCTTGTCCTTCCTTTGCTTTCTTGATCTGTTTATCGTCTTGGTGCTCTTCTCCTCTTTGAGACTAATTTTGAAAATGATAGAAAAAAAGGTGGACAAAAGCTTACACACTAACAAAAGCTTTCCAATTGATGCTCTAAGGTATTTTTATTGATGGGACCTCTAATTTCTTCAATTTTCCATTATTTTCCTTCAATTTCTTCCTCACACACAACCTATAACCTTTCACCTTCATTTTATCCTAATTTCCTTTATTTTCATAAATAAATGCGCCAAAAATACCTTTTCCCTTTTCAAAGTCCTAGCCATTTCCTTTTCCAATTTCCCCTTAGACAGAAACACATCAAGTGATTCCCATTAGGATATCTTTCCCAACTTTCATCTTTGAATAAGTGTCCCTTAACCGTGGTCTTATTTTTTCATTTTTTAACCTTTATTACATGAAATTTTAGCTCAAGTATGATACAAAACCCTCATCCTTGGGGAACACCATCCTCGATGTTAGACCACACCTATACCTCAGAAAAACCACTGAAAGCAAACATACTTCCCATGGAGCTTTATAACTTAGATCAATGTAATATTTACAATGAAGAACCTACTCAAAAGCAAAAACCATCATGAAAAAATCAAAATATAACAACCATACCACTTATTGGAGTTTTATAACTTAGCTCATGGAAGTATTTACAATAGAAACCCTACATAAATATGTACAAATAAAAAAAACAATCACCTTAATCGAAAATGAAGGATACATATCCCACATATTATCTATCATCTCCCATGTAGGTTCTTTGAGCCCAAAGTGCTTCCATTTCACTTTAACTTGCTTGATGGCTCTGTTCTAGAGCATGAGTTGTTTCTGCTGCAATATGCACCAAGTTTATGATTGGAATTATCCTTATTTCTCCACCTGAAATACATACTTATCAATAACGTGATAACCATCCTTTATATACCTTTTAATCAATGAAACATGAAAAGTATCATGATTTTTCACTGTTGGAGGTAGTGCAAAAATATAGGCCACTGGTCCAATCCTCTCGAGGATCACAAAAGGCTCGCAATATCATAGTGCCAACTTGGCAGATGATCCAATCCTCAAGGAGTTCTTCTAGGGCTTGCTGCGCAAATACACATGCTCCCCAACCCGAAACTCCTTAAATTTCCTTTGTTGGTTTGCATAAGTCTTCTTCCTATCCTTATATGCTTTTAGATTCTTCCTTATAACCTGCATTTCTTGTTCCATGTCTACCAACATGTCTAGTCCAATAAGTACCCTGTTCGTTGGATCACTCCAGTTGATCAGACTATTACAACTCTGCCCATATAGTTCCTTGAAAGAAATCATCCTTAGTGACTCCTAATAACCATTATTTTATGCAAACTCAACCAATGGAAGGTACTCCTCCCATATCCTTTGATGATGAATCACATACTACCTCGGCATGTACTCCATGATCCTATTGAACCTCTCTGTTTGTTCATCTATATGTGGATGATAAGTTGTATTGAAGGCCAAATTTGTCCCCAAACCTGCAAACAACTCATTACAAAGCTTGGAAGTGAGCTTGCAATCCCTGTACAACACAATATTCTTTACAACACCATTTAATATCACAATCTCCCTGATGAATACCTATGCCACATCACTAGTTGAATATGTAGTCTTCACTGGAATGAATTGAGCCACCTTGCTCATCCTGTCGACAAAAACCATGATAGAATCATGTTGCCTCGCCGTCCTCAGAAGACCTATGATAAAATCCATGGAAATGGCCTCCAATTTCCATTCTAGAATCATAATAGGTTGTAGTAGACCAATTGGATGCTTACATTCTTCCTTCACTTTCTGAAAATCCAAACATCTAGCTGCGAACTCTTCCACTTCCTTCCTCAAATTTGGCCAATAGTATAACTCCTTCACTATTGTCAATATCTTCTGATATCTTGGGTGAACCAAATATGGATTGACATGAAAATACCTCAAGATAAGCTTCTTGAGCTCACTTTCATCTGACACATAGATCATGTTCATGAATCTTACCAAACCATCTACCGTGAGATGATAGTCTGCATCCTAATCACCTTTACTTATAATTGTACTTGTACCTATACCTACACATGTACTCTGTTGTAACTTGTGCCTAAGATCCATATACCTATCATCTTGTTGTCCTTCCTATAATATCTGATCACGTAAGTTTGTCCCATAGGATCACATAGTTTTTATATGATTCACTTGTACTTTCCTTCTGAGAGTATCTACAACCCTATTCTCCTTTCCCTTAATGTATCTAAACTCAAAGTCAAACTCACTAAGGGTGGCCAGCCATATAGCTTTCCTAACATTCATATTCAGATAGTAAAATAGATACCTAAAACCATTTTTATCTCTCATTAGAACAAATCTCCTGCCAAGAAGACAATTCCTCCACATCTTCAAAGCATGAATAATAGTTTCTAACTCGAGATCAAAAGACACATATTCTTTCTCGTGCTCATTTAATTTCCTAGACTCCTAGCATACAAAATGTCCCTCCTACATAAGGACTCCACCAATTCTTCTTTTACAAGCATATGTACACACTACGAATTCTTTATCCAGATATATGATCTTCAAAACTGCAACATTGGTCAACAACTGCTTCAGCTGCTCAAAACTAGCAATGCATTTTTTTGTCCACTCAAAATTCTTACATGTTATCTGAAAAGATGTAATAGGATATAAAATCTGTGAGAAGTTCCTTATTAACCTCCTATAATAACTTGATAATCCCATAAATGATCTAACTTCCTCCACATTACTAGGAGCTACCTAATCCAGGATGGTATTTATCTTTTCTAGATCTACTGCCATGCCTTGTTTGAAAACAACATGTCCCAAGTAGGGTATCCCTTTCTGAAAGAAATTTCACTTGCTAAGATTAGCATATAACTGATGCTCTCTTAGCAATATCAACGGTATTCCTTAATGCTTAGACTTATCTTCCTCATTCTTATAATATACCAAGATGTCCTCAACGAATAAAATAACAAAATTGTACAGATAAGAACATAACTCACTACTCAACAAACACATAAATGTAGCTGGGGCATTAGTAAAACTGAATGGAGCTACATCAAACTCATAATGCCCATATGTGGTCTTTAAGGTGGTCTTGTAGATGTACTCTTCTTTGATGCATACCTGATGGTATCTTGATCTGAAATTGATATTTGAGAACATGACTGCTCCCTTGAATTGATAAAACAAATAATCAATCCTCGATAATGGGTACCTGTTCATAATCATCACCTTGTGCATCTACCTGTAATCAATTCACAACCTGATAGTACATTCCTTCTTCTTTACGAACAAAATTGGTGCACCACAAGGTGATACACTCGGCCTAATGTATCCCTTGTCAAGAATTTCCTTCAACTTTAACTTCAACTCTAGTAACTATGGCATTCTCATATTTTAAGGTTCCTTTGTTGCTGGTGCTACCACTAGTATTAACTTAATAGAAAATTCCACTTCCTTATGAGGAGATAAATCTAGAATATTTTTTGGGAACAAATCTTGAAACTATCACAATACAGTATACCTCTAGAATATTTCTCCATCCCCATCATCCTTTCCCTTCTCACTAGAAAAGTGCACAACAAACATCACACAACCTTTTATGAAATTTTTATTAGCCTGCATAGTGATGACCACCCCTAATGATGTAAGCTTCTTCTTTCCCTGCAATGTTATATTTTCTCCATTATCATCCATGAACTCAATGGAATTGTCATAAAAATCCACTTTGGTCCTGCGAAGGTACAACCAATCCATACAAAAAATCATGCTATATGATCCCAATGGAAGTACATTCAAATGTGATCCGTAGGTGTTAACAATGGAAAATAGTACAAGCGAAAGACAACATTATTTAATGTCAAGAAACAGGATTTACAAGACTGGAAGACATTACAGAATCTAGAAATTATTTAAAAATATCTAAGGTCTGAAGAAAAATCAAATTTGAGCAAGTCATAAATGCTTTTGTGTGTATTATCCTTCGTGAAGAGTGCCTTTGCACGCTTTATGACCCAAAATGCATGCAATCCTGGGAGTGGTGAAGGTCACTTTCTGTGACAAAAAAAAATCACACTCTAGGACAGTGATTCCTCACTCGAAGCTACCTAAGGACAACCACCAAATCTTCCTTAAAAATCAAGTGAGCACACAATGGAATATTTGTAGCACACAAAGGAATCATCCCCCTATCTTGGGTCACCATCCACAATATACCAAGAGAGGGAAGGAGGATTTGAATTCTCCTATATAAGGCCACCATGAGATGAAGAATGGGTGAACACATTGTTATGTTGGCCAGAATTTCCCAAGAAATACCAGCAGTGTGTGATCCAGAGCTAAAGATAGAGGGGACTCAATTGTTGGCCATCCAACAAGTTTAGTCCACCATAGTAGAGAGAGGGAGACTTTGCACTGAGGAAATCTTGGGAGTAAAAACATGCTTGCATCGGGACTTAGAACCCATGTTCTCGGGGCCCTTTGGAAAGAGGGTTAAAGTTTCATCCTCATTTCCTACCAGAATTCAATAAGAGGGGATGAAGAGCCACCGTTCGGATTATTTCAGTTGTTTGAATCTATCCAGAGATTTTGTTTATTTGTTTTAGTTTATATATACATTCTATTTCTCTATCTAGTATGTTTATGATTCTAGCTTGTTCCACTAACTTGCTTGACTCCACTTCTTTTTCAACCTGTTACCAATGACTTAAGTGGGTAAAACACACCCCTTAAGTTGATTTGATTTCATACATACGTGCACCAAACACAATAAAACAGGATTGGCAACTCCACTAGCATTTATTACCAAGTTTATGTGGTTGTGCCTCTTTTTTGCATAGACCCTTATCTGTGCTGTGGAGTGGACCTGAATTTCCCCCTTTCTCTCTTGCAGTCCCTAGTTCATCCCAAGTGAAAAAATGAAGCAGAAAAGCTCCAAAAAATTACTTTTGCAAGAATTTTCACACTTTTCACTCCCACAGGTACACCTAGGGTGCACGCTCAGAGCTGACCCCAGTGCAGACATCGCGCCTATTTCAGCATTTTGCGCACAAAAGATAGAAAGAGAAATTTCTCCCACATTTCTATCTATTCCTGCTTGTAAAGTTCTTGGAAGCCCCTAATGCATCTTCCAACACTAGTTGTGGTACCCTGTAGCTTTCTAAAGCTCCCTCTTAGCTACGTTTCATAGGCTTAGTGTCATTTTTATTTCAAGTTGATTTTTGAAAATTTCACACATAGTTTAAGTAGGGGGGGAAATAACTTGCATTTCAAAAAAAATTATGTTTTGCAAATTTAGGTACCAACACATCTAGATAAATAGCCAAAGTAAGTGGCCCAAGTCCACGCATGCTTCGTTAGTTTCTCTTTTCTAGTGTAAAAGTTATTAGTTTAGTTCAATTTTTGCACTAGGATTTTCGGGACTAGGATTGAATTGTCAATAGAAGAGCAAGTAATCTCTACTACATTTGCACCCTTCGGTGATCCTAGGTAAGAATATGAGCACTCTCTATTCACAACTCGCCATCTCCCTTTAGTTAATCACATAAATTAACTAGGAAAAATAGAAAGCGGCCCATATATGCACATGTTTTTCTTTTGAGAAAGGAACAATACAATATAGTTTAATGGGGGATTTTGAAAAGGATCATCGCATATCCGCATGTTCAAACTCTATTTTTTTCCAATTTTTTCTCATACACAGCCACCCACTAAGGAAAGCAAAGACACCTAAAACTAACTTAACCAAACTCACTAAATTCTCCTCATAGGGACCACAAAATAATTTATAGTTTAAGTTAGGATCAAGGGGGTAGGCATCCAATAAGCCACCTTGATCATTATTCATCTTGAAACATAGAAGTTGAATATTTAGGGAGCTTCAAATCCACCTATCAGCCCAGAGAAAAGAAAACCTGAGTGCGACAGAGACTCGTTTTAGAGGGGGTTGGGCTTAGGCACAGTGCATGCGGTATCAGTTGGGGCTACCTGACCTAGCTAGTACTCGGTAATCTTAGTTGACTTACCAAGAAGCCCAAGACTCAAATTCTCATGTGGGACAGTGGTACTTGGTGTCCAAAACTAGGGCATCCTTTCGCTATAGGTGATGGTGTAGGCAAGCACCAGACCCTCTACCCTTACCTTGGTGGATTTTATTCGGCTAAGTGGGGCCGTCGCCAGCTCTTACAGGACGTTGTGCCAGCACTCACAAGATATATTCTCAAGGCCCACTTACATTTGAGTGTGTGACGACGAATAGGTCTTATAGGATTTTGAGTATCATGCGCAAACAAACAAAACCACTTTTTTGATTTCTTGATCACATAGAATTAATTTAAAGGGAAAATTTATTTATTTTTTCGCTTTGTTTTACGTATGTGATCAAAATTTTCTTTTATCGTAGATTATATCCTCTCAAATTTTTCCAAAGCCAAACCTAGTCGACACCAGAATGGACCCAACGAGACCTCGTCGATCTAGGCATATTTTGGACCTTCCCCCATTACCAATAGGGGTTCAAGGTCCTTCGTTGTTTAAGCGTTAAAGACAGAACACTACCATCATTATTGGTTCATCCTTTATCGGGGCATCCTTATTTGGGAACCCTGGTCAGTCTCCCAACACCACACCACACACCACTCCTCCCACGAACCCTAGGGGGAAAAGGATTTTGACCCATTTGGGAAGCTAGCCGAATAACAGCAGGGTACGTTGCAGACCAACCCTCTTCCTAACCAAAAACTTTTGTTTTCACACATTGCAATGGCGTCAACCTCCCAACCACCTTTCTTAGTCTCATTATATCTACTCGATTTAACCAAGCTGAAAAATGACCCCATCACACACAACCCTACATGGCCTATCATGCCCATGAAGCTCCCTTCGGATATTCCAAAGTTCAAAGGAAAGAAACCAGAATACCCAGGTAATCATGTCATGACCTTCCAACTATGGTGCTCATCGAACAATATCATTTACGACACTATTCGATTGAGACTATTTCAACACACTCTGACAAGAATAGCTGTGAAATGGTATGTGGGGAAACCCTCTGCTTCATATGGAACATTTTGTGCCCTCGCCACTGTGTTCCTAACATATTGTCAGTTACCCATTCACCATGATTCTGGAATGAAATTACTGACACATTTGAGACAAACCCCCATCATCCATATCTCGGACCATCTCCACGAATGGAGGTGGTATCGTAGTTTATGTAAAGCAAAACTAGATGACTGGGTCCTTTTAGATTTGTTCTTGAAAACTCTCACGACAGAGATTTCAAAGGCCCACATCCAAAGAGGATGCCATCAGCAAAGCCCAACAACTTGAGCTTATTTATACACAGTCAAGATACATTTACAATATCTTGCCCAACACCTCGCTCCTGCAAACTTATTAAGAATTTCCAGGCACGTCAAACTTTGTAGATGGACTAATTGGGTCATTTATCCAAGGTTACCTATGCAGCAGTAATCAAAACCCCAGTTACACTTACAATTCTAACTAGAACTTACCTGAACCTAGTTTTCAAAGTCATCATATGCCTTAGCAAAATTTTACCAATAGGGTGCCAGCGTATCACCAGGGAGGACCCTATGGTTCGGCTCAGGGGGCCTAGTACGTAGAAATAAACACTGATGGAAGAGCTCCCCTCCAACATCTAGGTGAAAACTAGGGATTGCGTTATACTCAATCCCCAGCACAAGACCCGCCTATGCAGACCAATGCATAGGTGAACTTTGTGGATTCTTCCCGGAACCAACCTCGCCAATATAACCAGGAGAAATACCCTCCTAATGTGGTGAAGAAAAAAGAAAAAAACAAGCCAAAAGGGAATCTTGGACAAGCGGGCAACAACCAGCAACGCCCGCCACGATCCCAGGCTAGAGGCAACTCCAACTGGAATCAGAGCCAAGAGCCAAGCAATGCCCAACGGCAGAGTAAAATGTGACCTCTATGAAAAAACCATTCTTGTTCGATATGTGGTGAGTACAACCATTATACTAACCACTGTCCCAATCTCCCTAAGCTGAAAAAGCTATAGAGTAATTGAGGAAAAAGAGGATATTCCCAACAACTAGTTGTGATGCAAGAATCGTTCCCCCGTCAAGGGATGGTAAGCACTCAACAACAAAATACATATGACTCTAGGATTAGCAGCCATGAAATCTACATGACTGGCGAAGATATGTTTTTCCAAAAACAAAAATCACAATTACGACACCCCACCAGACACCAATACCTCAGGCGCAGGTACAAGTGCACCGATTGCAACTTGACCATTTAAAAGATGCCTATCGAACCATTTCCAAAAATGGTGAAGGGACCCAATAGGTGAGAAGGAAAATACTCGAAAATGGCCCATAATTATAGTATTGTGGATGATTTAGCACAGTCTCCTGATGCTATGTCAGCCTTGGAAGTATTGCAGTCATGCCCAAAACAACGGAAAGCCCTACTTTCCACGTTAGGCACCATCAATTTTGTCGATACACGCCTAATGGATTTTGACTTACACAAAGCCACCCCAGGCTTCCTTTCACGGTCACCTTCCAGATACCAGTGTTGCTCCAGAATATAACAATTCACCAATGTGTCATCGACAAGGGTGCATCCACGTGCATCATGTAAAAAAAAATTTGGTAGAAGCTAGGGTCTCCCAAAGT
The DNA here is from genome assembly GCA_034641835.2 of Pinus albicaulis. Lineage (NCBI taxonomy): Eukaryota > Viridiplantae > Streptophyta > Pinopsida > Pinales > Pinaceae > Pinus > Pinus albicaulis. The sequence goes on along the minus strand of CM076577.1, from coordinate 399,801,911 downwards.
AAAACCCTCAGTCGTCACGCTTAGATCATACAACGGTCATCCTTCGACCCCCGTTGGCCTCTACAAAAATTTCCTTGTCCTCTTACTCAGAAAGACGATCCACAGATACATTGAAGTATTGGACGCTCACTTGGACTACAATATACTCCTTGGGTGGAGTTATATGTATGCCATGTTAGCCATAGCCTACTCTGTCTTCTGCATTATGATGTTCTCCCATGAGGACCACATCATTACTATAGACCAATTGATGCATAGCGAGAAGTGACCCCTAACAAACACTGATGTGATTGTACCTTACATAGATATATCCTCGGATGCACTTTCACGGTACCAAGAACATGGCCCCGGCCAATTCAAACCATCATCTGTTCTAGGTTCATTCCTAGGAGATCCTCCCATTATCCCTGAGTCATCACCCGATGTCACAAGGGCTCCAGTGTGCATGATGTCCACATCAAGAACTGAAGCTAGTCAGGACACGGACACAAGTAGTAATGGTACCAAGTCATTGGCCACGGCAACCTCTCTAGCCTACGCTGCTTCCCAAACCCCTTTCCTCTACCCCTAAGATGGTTTCATCTCCTAGCAGGTTTTGGCAATACTGGTGTTACTAGTTTGGTACCTCATTCCCCCTACAAGAATAGGAGCCACCCACATCACTGCCATAATGTTGAAGTCCCTCAGTCCACTCATCCATGAAACGGTTGAAACCACCCCTGTAAAGGAAATTTCCATTGCAAAACCGGTGATCACAGCTAAGGAAACTGAGAAGAGAGGAAATAATATGGTGACTCTTGCCATACAATGAGAATAGGTCACCCTACCCACATCTTCCTAGAGCTAGATGAATTAAAACCATTGCTTGGCTCCGAGACAGACATCGCGACGACACGTTCCCGTAAAAAGGAACCTACCACCAACAGTAAAGGAAAATCATTGTGTACCAATAACGCATGTGCTATCTGCAGAAACTATGGGCACAATGCCCATCATGGCCCAGAGATCCTGCGATATAGGTAAGCTTTACATTCCATCAAGCGATACTATCAAGAGGATCCCCACACCCAATCTGTCAAGAATTAACCTCGTATCATCTTGTATCTACAAGAAGAACGATGATCACAAGAGAGACAACCATTTGTCCCTCTTCCCTCAAGCCACCATACACCAACCAGGGACAGGGGAACTTAGTTGCTTCATCCTCTTGAGTTATCACGCGCGTCGATTACTACAGATGGTTTGATCGAGTCTTTGACCCAAGGTCATCTAGGCAGTAGTAATCTGTATTCGGGGAGTTACTAGGCGCGTTGTCTACTATAGATGGTTTGATATAGGTCTTTGACCCAAGATCACCTAGGTAGCAGTAGCACCCATGATGCTCAGAGAGTTACTAGGTAGGTAGATTCTACAGATGGCTTGATTGGGTCTTTGACCCAAGATCACCTAGGTAGCAGTAACACCCATGATACTCAGGGAGTTCCCAGGTAGGTAGATTCTATAAATGGCTTGAATAGGTCTTCGACCCTAGACCTCCTAGAAAGAGTTAACACCCAGGTAGGTAGATTCTATAGACGGCTTGATTGGGTCTTTGACCCAAGATCACCTAGGCAATAGTAATAACATGCGCATCAATCCTGTAGACAGTTGATTGGGTATTTTTCCCAAGATCACCTAGGCAGCATTAGTACCATGCACATCGATTCTGTAGATGGTTCGATTGGGTGTTTGGCCCAAGTACACCTAGGCAGCAGTAATCAATACCCTCTATACTCATACGATTCTACTCAAAACGTATCACAACCTTGCCATCATAAAAGCCACCCCAGCACTCATATACCAACCAGGGACAAGGGAACCAATATCCCCCATTCCCCGCACAGAATGGACCACTAGCACAACGTAATGTGTCGGTCAATCTAGTGCAAACCTTCCTAACTGATTCTAACTGAGTTAAACTGAATACAACTCCGTAACTACTTCTTCCAACTATGTCATAACTCTGCTACTTGAGTTCTAATTGAGTCCTCCATGAAATAGCTCCAGTAAACCCTCAGGAATAGCGTAATTCCTTCTTTCAGCTGTTGTACCACATCTGTGCACTGAACTGAAGTGCTCCAAGAGAATAAGATAATGTTTAGAGCCCAAATATTATTAAGAGCTAATAATATCTGACATATCTATTTTTAGACTAACAGTCTAAAAATAGACTTCACCCAAAATGTCTAAAAATATAAGTCCATCTATTTTTCCAACTTGACCAACCATCCACAAATAGCATCCTACAACTCATAGAATATGATCGACATCTCTAAAAATAGACATAGTCTAAAAATAGACTTTATGCCAAAAATAGCCTGCAGGCCCACTTAGTGAAGGCGACTCTTTTCACTGAGCTCATCATCCTGTTGAATCTCAACAAAGCTCATGGGAATTAGCTCTTATATTAGAGATGTTCACATTTTTCTTATTACTGGACAACATAGAGAGATAATTCTGAATATCAAGGGTGGGGTTGATCACTTCCCTATAGTATCTGAGCTTCCTTTTACCCTCAAGCTCCTAATCCTCCCACAACTTGTTCTTAAACTTGGAGGTAATAGTATTTTTGATATTATCTTTTCTTCCCATACTGAGCTCCTCCTGAATTCCCCAATGGTTAAGCCAAGACTGGGCATCCTGACGCCACCCGCGCTTGCGGCGAAGGTGAGGGTTTTGACTCGAGTTAGAATAATTTTAGGGAGCCTTTTTTATTCTATGTTTTCAAGCCTCTTCTTATACATCATATATCTAAACATAGTTGTACTTTTAATGTGGGACAAACCAGATTCGATAAAGAGGATAGGATAGGGAGTATTTCCCTTGATGTTAAGGTTGTAGGCTATGAATTTCTTTTCAATCATCTCGATCTTCCTCCATTGCTCTCTGGATATACTGTAACCTCAAACTCCACATCCGTAGAAGACAACAGGGGTGACAAGGGTCTTAAAGAGGAACATCTTTTTACTCCAAATGTAAAGATCGACTGACTTACAATTGTTTTCAAGCTCATAATAAGCTTTCAAGACCCAATTAATCCTTTTATCGATGCTATAATTCCAATTGAGATGATGAGGGAAGCCAATGCCCAAATATTTATAAGAATAAACATGTTCTAAGCACTAGTTATTATACAGGAAACTACCATGGGTGATCTTTTTGAATTTAATGATCATGACTTTAGTCTTGTCGGTATTAACTCTCATGCCCACATTGGAGCAATAGTCATGAAGAATCTGGAGTTGCTTGTCAAGGTCATCATGGATTTTTCCAAGAAGAACGATATCATTGGCATAGAGGAGAAGAGTAATGAGAACACCAGCAAGCTTGGTGCCCTTACACCCCGCAGATTCCAGACACTCCTCTAGTTTATCAATGTATATGCAAAAAGGCAAAGGGGATAGGGGACACCCTTGCTTAACTCCAATATTACATTTACTGTCTTTAGACCACCGCTCGTTGGTCTTAAGCTTGCCAATGATAGTCTCATAGAGACGGATCACAACAATCATCAGCTCAGGAGGGACCATGATCTCTTTAAGTCTCTCCCAAAGTTTATCTATAGGGACAGTGCCGAAAGCTTTTCTAAAGTCCACAAAGCAACAAAAGAGATTGACTTTACTATTGTGACATTCCTCCGCAATGATTCTAAAATTGACTAAATGGTCAATTGTCCAGTAATTTATTTATTTATTCAAAAAAAAAAAATTTACTTCATTATTAAATATAAAATAACTTATAATTATTATAATACAAAATTTAATTTAATATAAAATACAAAAATGTAATGTAATATATATATATAACAAAATTTTTAATAAAAATGAAATGTAGAATATTTCTATAATATTTTTAAAAATTCTATAAGTTTATAGAGAACAAACTTTTCTTCAAATTTTATATTTAAAAAAGAAATTTTTACCATAAAAAATTAATCCTTTTAACAATTAAGAATCCAAAATAAAAATAAACATATACTAATTTATTATATAAATAATAAAATACATATAAAATATAATAATTTAAATATACAATAAACATATGATATTTAATCAATATTTTCTTTTATTTAGGGTTATAATAATTACAGACTATCACTACTCTATCATCTCAGGCAATAAAGTTGATTTTTTTTTTAATATTTAGATGTTTAATATATATATAAAGATGGGCACTTCGAGTTTTACGTGGGTAGAAGGAGATGCCAGTTATTTTTTATAATTATTATTAATTAATGATAATTTTTATTTATTTATTTATTTTTTGTAAAATTAGTTATATCTTTATTAAAACTAGTTGTTATATTTTAATTATCAGTATTAGTTCAGAGCTATTTGGAAGTAAAGGATTTTTTTTATAATTATTATTTATTAATCATAAATTTTTTGGTTAAAATTAATTATATTTTTATTAAAATTAGTTGTTATATTTTAATAGCTAAAAAATAATTTTTTTTTTATCTATTAATCTAATATTATAATATTATGATCCGGTTTGTCATTTATTTAATTTAATGCTATCTATGACTAGAGAAACGACACTAGATAATCAACTTAAAAAAATTTATATGACTTTTACCAAAAAAATCTATCAACATTCATACTATAGATTACAAAGCTAAATTCACATATTTAAATTTTACATTGATTTATATTTTTATAATATTTATTTATATTAAATTATAGATCAATTTAAAAAATACAAATTAATTAATTTAACAATTATTTATTAATATTAAATTTTCAAAGATATTATAATTATTATTATACTTATTATTATTATTTTAAAATATATTATTATTCTATTTGAATACTGTTTCTAAGAAACTGCAAATCACACTCATTTAATCTCCGTAGGACGAACCGCCGCTTAGACTAATTTAGATAAGTTAATTAAAGGTTAATATATATCAAGTTAAAATTTTCCCTTTTAATTAACTTTCATAAATATAAAATTTTCTTTTTTCATTAACTTTCTTAAAATATCAAAAGGGAGGTAATATTGTCATTAAGATCGCTATATTAAAAGAGGTACTAGAAATTTATGGACTGGTTCAATGTATATATATGAATGAGATTTTGTGTTTTAAATTTTTTTTTTTAAATAAATAATTATTTATGTATAATTTATATGATAAAAAATGAATATTGTTTAATATATTTTAATGGATTATTTTTTAAATTAGTTATAGAGTTATAACTGTTAATTAAGTCTAGTTTATGTGGTTATGAAAAAGATTAACAATTTTGAGGCACTTAACTATTGTGATATGGTTTTTTTGTCACTTAGTTAGTTCAATAAATTTGACTTGGGGGTTTGGAGTTCA